>PVLA01001842.1:178245-315449 GCA_004027455.1 Hydrochoerus hydrochaeris
TTTTTTTTTTTTTTTTTTGTACCGAGGATCAAACTCATGACCTCACACTTGCAAGGCAGGCGCTTATGCTTCTGAGCTAAATCCCCAGCCCTAATCATTCTTTCTAGGTAGGTACCCTATTATTCTTAGATATAGTATCATTTTTATTTTTATTTGTTTTTATTTTTTATTTTTGGTACCGGAGATTGAATTTATGACCTTGCGCTTGCCAGGCAGGCACTTACACCACTGAGCTAAATCCCCGTCTATTTTTATTTCTTTCATAGTATTTCATAAATATATAATTATGACTGTATATTAGCTTCCACTGGACCCTAAGTTCCATCATCCTTTATGCGATACTGACCACTTATAAAGTTAATTATTGTTAAAATGAATAAATAATTTAATTTGTTAATCTCCACAACAAATGAGCTATTAAAAGATTGAAGAAAATGAAAAGAAGGGAAGCTCACATGTACATGAATCATGACTGGCCAATAGCTTTTATGTGAACTTGCTGACTTCAACAAAACCTAATCATCTTCTGTGTCATTATCAAATAGGTGTCTTCATTTTAGAAATATAAGCCATGTATGTTTGTTCTTCAATGAACAGGTATATACAAAGCAAAAAGGAAAGGGCAGAAATGCCAAGAATTATTTGTATATTTTTTCAAAGAGTCTTTACATTTATAATCAGAAAGACAATTGTAATTTTTAAAGAACAAAGAAGTTTCTGAATAGTTGTTTATTTAGAAAAAAAGTTCATTCATTAGAAAAAAAATTTTTTATTGTCATTCTTTTTTGGCTTATGACATTTTCTTGTAGCCCTTGTAAATTTTTAATGCCCTAACAAACTTCCTTAGGCTTCATTTAGCTTGTTGTAGACTGGAAATTGGGTATAGTATTTAGACATTGATGTAATCAGTAGTGTTTATGCCTGCGAGAATTAGTGTATACTTTTGCAATTTATATTCCCAAATGCATATATCTATTAAATTTGCTACTTGGAATGTTTCACCTGGCAGTCCTGACTCTTAATAGAACTTCATCTGCATACATGTCCCACAGACTTCTTTGAACAATAGAATACTTAGTCTATTGTAAGTATCAGATCACTAGAGAACCAAGGGAGATAGAACAATTTTCAAATTACATACCTAAGAGAATTAGCTAACATACTTTGTCTCTGACATTCTCTCAGTTTTGGTACTACAGATTTGTGAAGCAGAGACAGGTAAGGTAAGAGCAGACACCAACCAACCCAAGGTCTCAGTGGCAATAGTCTTCTACTTGCTATTTGAGGTCTGAAGTCAATTTCAACATTGTATGATATTCTACCTGGCTGCTGCTGGCACTTCCTAACATGGTATGCAACAAAGTGTTCACAATATCCAGAATACTTCTGAATCCCACTACTTCCTTATTTATCTTTGTAACAACTTGAAAATGGTATGATATTGTTGCTTTTCCACTGGAGATGCAAAGTCTCGTGTTTAAGACTTAACATATCTTAATAAACTTCAGGGACACCTCTCCTGTATTTGGTCCTAGAACAGATAGTATGCTGTTCAGAATTTACATCTTCCCAGTCTTTAACTGAGGGTGAGCGTGTTTGCCTGATAATACTCTCTAGGTGGACTTCCTTCTCTTTCCTGTTTTTATTCTTTATTTGTTTCTTCTTAGCAGAACACTTCTGGGCTATCTAGCCAAAGACAGACTTCCTTCTACCTAAAGGATGATATTACTGATGATATTTTACAGTCATATGACTACATATTATGTATTATTACAATTCTTTTCACTTGAGTAACCTTAACCAACCTATACATTAATCTTTACTTTCTGTTTGTGAAGATATTATTGGGGACTATCAACTAAAATTTTACTGTTGTGAACTGTCAAACAAATGACAGAAATAAATTTTTCTCATCATTCTCTATGCGTTTCTTTTTGTTTTATATTTAACCCTGTAAATAAATGACCTCAGCAGATTACTATTAGTTTTGCCTTTCTACTACCCCACTTCAGTTATTATTTCCTAAAGAATAGGACTCTGGTATCATTCATCTGTGATACTTAATAATAAAAGTTAAGCAAATAAATACAAAATTATGCACATCATTTTGCCTGGAGGTAACATTTTAGGAGTACTATTGATTTTTTTATAATATGCAATAAATGCAAAACTGTCAAGCATTTTTAAAAAATCTTTCTCAAAGCAGACACTTGTAGTCAGTTTGGGCTTCTAGGAAAAATTAAGATAGACTAGATGGCCTATAAATAACAGGAAAATATTCCTTACCATTCTGGAGGTGGGAAGTCAGGAATCAGGTACCAGTATGTTGATGAGGCCCTTCTGTGTTACAGACTCTTGTCTTTTGTGTCCAGTTTCCACCTTGTGGGGGGAAAAGATATGCTAGCTTTCTAGTATTTCTTTTAGAAAAGCACTAATCGCATTCTGGACCCTTCTGGCTCAATCAGTTTCCAAAGGCCTTACTTTGAAGGATAGAAGTTCGACATATGAATTTTGGGAGAATATACATATTGAATACATAAGCTTGTATGGGGATGGTTTGATGGAAAAATTTGTCTTAGGTGATAAAGAATCACGCACCTTTTCTGGAGGTGTACGTTTTCTTTGTTAGCCAAACAACTAAGGGAGTTAGAGGACTGATAACATAAGAGGTATTTATTAAATGTCATTTTGTAAATGTTACATAATTTAACTTGAAGTGATTGCCAGATGAAATAATTCATATGGAAACTTTTTTTTAAGTTTGAGACTTTATTGGTTTTACTTATCAAGAAATTTGCACCTAACCTCATTAGAGCTAAAGCTGAAATAGCTTTCATATTTAAATATCCTTGAGTTTAAGTGAGGATAGCTATCCTTCCAAAGGGAAAGAAATTGCATTAATCTGTCTGTACATTGTATTAGAATCCACCTAACTAGTATTTACAAAGGTAATACAATAGTATTTTAATGTTAGTAATTTTTAGAGAAAAATAAAATTATATGCTTAACTAGAGGAGTTTGTATTTTTATAACTGATGCTTGTATTTTGATACTGAGATACAATTTCCTATAAGAGAATGAAAGTAAAGATCAATAATAAATATTTGTATTTTCTGAATGTTACCAAAAAAAAAAAAAACCACCCATCAGAGAGTTTTAGGATTGCCCTCTAGTAACATGATGGAGATCAGTGATATTTCAGCATTGTCACCATCAGGTTCTTTTAGTCAAGCCCCAAGAGGAATAGTAGGAGAACATTGGGTGTGGGTTCAGGGCTAGTTCTTAACTTGTTCCTGTAGATAACTAGCTCTGATTTAAGGAAGTCCATTTAATTTCTATGGGCTTTGCTTATCTCCCCCATTAAGCAACAGAAATCATTCCTGCCTAATTCAATGAAAGAGTTTTTATAAATATCAAATTAGGTAAAATCTCAGGAAGTTTGTTAAAATATATGAAGAACTATATGAATGTAAAGTATTTTAATTTTCCTCTTTATTAAATTTGTTGTGAGAGCAGTCAGTAAACACTGAGTGTCTTCAATAAATGCTTCTAGCACAACTAATCTGATTCCATGACATAGAGATAATAAACAAAGAAAGTTTTATCCTTGTTTTGTTGTAGTTTGTTTTGTTCTTTTGGTTTGTTCTCATTCTTTGAAGATGAGAAAAAAATTCTGTAACTATGTGTACAAGAAACATAAAGGCAAGACTCATTAAACCAAGAAGATCCTGAATGAACCCTAGTCCTTTGGAAATTCAGCATATGCTACCAGTTGATTGGTATGTGTTTCACATTTGTCATATTGAGAATCATAAGCACTGAATAATAATGGCATACCAAAGGTACTTTGGTGGAAACAGATGGAAAATGTTTTATTATAAGCCTAAAGAGTTAATATTCTGATGAAACTTAAGAATAATGGAAAGTGAGACATATGAGAAAAAAAATCAAAGGAAAAGTGATATTTTCCTAATCAGTACCCCAGTGACTTGGTCCTCTCCCTCTCCATCTCCCTAACCCTAACCTTTCCTTGTCCCCTTTTCCTCTCACTCTGTCTTTCCTTCAGCTCCTCTTCCCTCTCCCTCTCCTCTTTTCTCCCTCCCTCTCAATTTCTTTTTTCTTTCTCGACACATTAACTTCATTTTAATTAGACACATATTTGCTTTTGTTCAATGAAAGGGGCTATCAAATTAACATAAGGAATAATATGTTTTCAATGACTAAATATTCTTTGACCTAATTAAAGGACCAAAACTGAATATACTTTTACATGGTTACTGCTTTTGTATTTTAAAGGTTTTTTTTTTTTTTTTGGTTACTGCTTTTGGCTTAGACTTAACTTCTTAAATTAAAAATTTTTTTTTCAATTAACTAAGGAAATGCTATTATATATGTGCCATAGAAGATATTTATACTGATGAATGGACAATATAGTGACTTAAATTCTACTTAAACTTTTAACATTTAATAACAAAGCTGAACTAACTCATCTATTATAAATCCTATATTCTTCAGTACCATATTACCATATTCATTTGCTAATTGCCCACATCTGTTGTTTCCCTATTACCAATCCTTTGAAGAAAATTTTTGGACTCTTTTTCATGATTAATTTTTCATCTGACAGGTTTTAGTTATCAAACATGCCTAAAAAGTTGAAAAGAACAAAAAGATATAGTATGTGATTAATTCAAAGTTAATTATTTCAGTGTCATGTTGACATTAATTACTTTCAAGTAATAGATCTGTTATATATTTTTAATTCTCTGCATTAGAATACCATGAACATAATTATAACCTGAGTTGTTTTCCTCATGCATAAAGGAGATTACTATGGTCCCTACATTAAGCACATTTAAAATCAAAATAGCGAAATACTTAGTAGGAATTAATCAAATTTTCTATAGTCATGGCTGCTCTGGCAAGTGACTGTTTTGTGCCACTTAAAATTCTAATGCTTCGGGGTTGGGGGACAGAAAAAAATTCTAATGCTTCAGTTGTCTTTTCAGGAAAATGGTGCAAACTTTGATGCTAGTGGTCTATGAAATGAAGAGCAATATTTTTTCTTAACAACTTTAGTTTCACACTGCATGACCCAGATTATGAAGTGAATTTGAGCTTGCATGGAAGACATTTTGTGAATATATTGAAAGTAAGAAAATAACAAAGAAAAACACAAAATCACTAATTATTAGACAAGGGAAATAAATGACACTGAGATTGCTGACATTTGCATTCATTATTACTCAAGTTATGTGATTTCCAGCAAAACTTGTCTCTTCTAGCATACTGTCCTTTCTCAGATGCCCCTTTCAAAAAACTTACTATATTGGTAGTATTCCTAGATTGTGCATCATAATTTTGTTTATATAAGAAAAGTATAGAAATACTTTTTTTGTTGTTGTTACCAGGGATAGAACTCATGTCCTCACACTTGCCAGGCAGGTGCTTGTGCCACTGAGCTAAACCTCCAGCCCTAGAAATTCTTATTAGCATTTTGACAGTAATTTATTAAAAAAAACTAGAAGTCACACTGTGCTTCAGAATGTACAAATCTGTAATGGAGAATTAACATGAGAGAGAATAAAACTAAAAATGAATTGATTGTGACAAGCTGAAAAAATAGGCCAAGCTGAATTTTGACTTAGTGGGAATGAAATTTTAGGTTAGGTTTTCACTTTTGAAAACAGGATATTATACAATAATGTGATTGTGATCTGATCTTCTAGATAGGAGATACCATAGGAGAAATTCTATGCTTCTAGCTTCAGTGAAAGCTCTGTATGGGCCAATGATATCAAGTACAGGCAAAATAATAATCATAGAAGGGTTACTTGAGGTACGATGGAGTCCAGAAAATTAGAAGTGTTACATAGTTTTCTTTTCTTCTCATAATGAGGGCTGATGCTCTCAGAAGATGCTTTTCAATTGCAGAGCCAACTGGGGAGGGAACAACTTAAGAAGAATGGAATTTAGGAGAACTTCAGAGAGCCAGGCTACCTGAATTTGGGATTGAGCTAGGCAAAGACATTACTGAGGGGACCAGGTTGAGGTAGGCTGGCCTTAGAGGGAAGAAGGATGGAAGAAACTCGTGAGCAGTTACCATAGTAGTAGACATGGATGGGAACATTTTCTGATGATATGACTCCACTGAACAAAAGCATCAAGATGGGCCTGGGTCATCAGGATGGGCATTGTCCTTCTGGGGAATGATCTACAGTGATGGCAAACCTTTTGGAGCTTTAATGATAAGAGACAGTGAGCTACAGCATTCATGCTATAAGTTTACCAGCATTATCTACTCCATTATCTGTTCAGTATGTTAAACTGAACTTTTGTTCCTAGACCTTGGCTTGGCATTTGAAAGGCTACAGAAAAAATAAACTTTCCATCAGAGCAAAATTGAGATAACATATTACTTGGAAATTGTGATGGAAGGATTTTGGACTGGAGTGAAAATGTTTAATTTTGAGAAGAAAATACTAGGGGCAGCCAACTTTAGCCTTTTTTTTTTTCTTGTGCCTTTTGTGTTTATTGCTATTAAAATAAAATTGAAAACTTTTCAGATAAAGAAATTTAGAAAAGAAAATTATGTTTTATGATCCCACTCAGAAAATCATTGTGAGTATTTTACATGCACTTGTACATCCTTTTCAAAAACTTGAATTGTATGGTACATGCTGCCTTCTGACTTGCTTTCTTGGAGCTGGAGATACAGCTCAATGTCTAGTATGAATGAACATTCAGATTTAGTCTTCTGCCCTGCAGTTTGAGTCCTCAGTCATATGGGGGCTTAGCTACTTTCCTGGCTCTCCTCAGTCTTCTCTCTGGTTGGCTCACAGACGGGGCTGTAGTTTTCTTCCTCCAACTTCAGCCTTTAGCTATCTGTGGCCTTGTTGCTTGGGAGGAGGAGACCATTTACTCAGATTTGCCCTAGAGGAGTAGTCTTGACAGGTAGCTGTAGTTTAGGAGGAGGAAGGGTGCTGTGAGAGTTGGGAGATGTCCTTTAGTGGATTAGCAAACCTGGCAGAAGTGAGCTGGCCATCACAGATACTCTAGCAAAATTTAGACAACCCTCTCTGTCAGGGAGTTTGTTCGAGTGCTCTGTGCACTGGGAGGAGAATTTATGTGATTACCAGTGTTCACTTCCAAATCAAAAGCAGGGAAGGTTAAATATCTCCACTGAAAATGATTTGTTAGACCACTAGCTGTTGAGTAGTTAAATAGCTGTTGAATATTGACCTCAGATCTCTCACTCCAAAGCATGTGTTTTTAAGCCATCATGCTGTCTCTAAAAATAAACCAACATCTCACAGTTAAATGCCTTTGTTGAAATAGTGTATGTTGTTATTTATGACAAATTATTATTGTTATTATTAGGGATATCGAGGCACAGTTAAAACCACCAAGACAGGCAGAGTTTAAGCAACATGTGAGGACTTTATTGCAGATTGGGTTCAACTGGGCCAAGAGTGAAACGACCACTGGCCCTGAGCAGGGGGTGAGGGTATGTTTTCAGAGGGGAGTTTAAATATGGGAGGGAGCATTTCTGAGGGGGGTGCAAAATTTGGGGTCTCCGGGTAGGGAGTTCAGGGCTACGAGATAGACAGGGTGTTGTTGGATATAAGAAGGTGCTAGGAGGCATAGCATATCTCTTGTGATTTTTGATGGAATCAGCTCTCTCTACAGGTTGAGCTGTGTGGCTCAGCTCCTAGCTGGCTGAGCTGCGTGGGGAAGCTGCTGTCTTCCTATTGAATGCTGTGCACCTGCAGGTGGGAAAAATAGATCTGTTTGGGGAGTTTTTCTCTCCTAGCTGGGCAGGTTCTAGTTTATAGACAAGTTACTATACAAGTCCCAATGCCAGTGGATCTCAGCAGAAATTGGGGTTTCTCTCTCTCTGCTAGACACTAACAGGTCAGTGTAGCTTCTAATTCTTACATATAATGTTTATTTAAGATTTTCAAAACCTTCTTGTTCCTGGTGTTCACTACTATCCACTGCACACAGGATGGCTGCTTTTCGCAGTAGTTACCAGACTACAAATACTTGAAAAAGAACTGGATGCCAAATAATCAGACTTTAGGAGACTTGTTTCTCCTAAAGGCCTTTGAGCTACTCTCAGCTGAACTTCCTGGACCCTAGAAAATCCAAATACCTGGACCTGTAATCTACTGTCTTAGAAGATCTGATCCCGAGGCCTGAGAATTTTCATTTATCCATCACCCTATGTGATTGCTTATTTTCCTGCTTTAAGAATCCCCAGCTCCTTTCATTCCTTGAAGCCAAACCTCGTCCAAAACCTATGCAAGCCCTCACAGCTGCTTTTCCTTTTCTCTCTGCTGTTTCCTCTCCGTGCTGGCCTTAGGTCAGGGACGCCACAGCTGCTGCCTTACTTTTTCCTTGCTTTTCCCCAGCATCCACAGGGGCATAACTTCACCTTCTGAGGCCTTCCCTGAAATGACAATTTCGACTTAGTCCTGTCCTGACCACCCTGTGGAAGATGAATGTACTTCCCTCTCACGCCACCGAGATCCCCTGCTTGTTCTTTTTTTTTTTTTTTGTCTCTATACATCTTACAGATTTATCCTTGATCTTGTCTGCTGCTTTTCTCCCCACATGAAAGGAGTAGTTTCTGTTACTTTGTAGTAGGGCAACAGCACAGATCCACATGGAGTCCTTGGAGGGTGCTCAGTTGGAAAGTTGAGGCAGTCTCTGTGAAGAGTGTGTGGGGTGTTTGTTTCTAACCAGCTATAATCCAAATATTATATATTGTAATCCAAAATTGTAATCCCTTTTCTTGTCCTCACAGCTTGAGAAATTTTGTATTTGTAATCCCATTGAAACGTTATTGGAATCCTGGAGAGTTAATTTCAATCTCCCACCTCCCTTGCAACCCATGGTGAGATAAAAGACACTAAGACATATCCAAAGGCAGCCAAGGGTTCCTGAGACTGGGCCAAATGAGGATACACAGAACAAAGGCCTTGATCCAGTGCATCACCCAGCATTTCTAACTAGTGAAAAGAGAGTGGCTCAAGGATGAGGGATGATGGATATAGCAGGAATTATGTGAGTAACATGAGCTGAGCTGGTCAAATGGAGAGAAAGCACTTCTGTAATATGCAGGAAGAAGGATATGCAGAAAGACTACTCTGCACAACTCTATTGAGGTTTACATTTGAATGATTTAGGAAGCTGTTGCTTTAGTTTCTGATATGTAAACTTTTGTGCCCTGGAAAGTCATAGTCTCTTATTTTGAGACTTGAACCCAGATGACATTCCTGGAGCTATGTGGCTCTGCCATCCCACTGGGCTCAACTGTTTCTGGGGAACGTGATGCTAGGAAACTAGAAACAGGTAACTGTTACCTGGCTTCAAGGATTACATATTAATACCTTAGTAAGCCTTATTTGCATTGCTTAGAGCCACCTGAATGGAGAAGGAAATAACATAGCTCTGTGCATATCAGTACGTGGATACAAGGTTGGGTTTAATCAATGCTGAAGCAATTGTTCTGCATTCAAGGTGAGCTGCCCAGGTCATCTGCACTAGCCTCTTCTGATAGTGATCCTACAGTTTTCTTTCATGTCAGATTTTATTTTACATTTATTTATTTTTGGCTTTTTGAGACAGAGTTTCACTGGGCAGTTCAAGCTGGCCTTGAACTCGCTTTGTTGCTCATTTGGATTTTAATTTGAGTATGACATTAAAAGTGGTAAAAATGAGGCCAGGGATATAGCTCAGTAGCACTAGTGCATGCCTGGCAGGTGCAAGTTCCTGAGTTCAATTCCCAGTGTCAAAAAAAAAAAGGAAAAAAATGAAAAGCAAGAAATTAAGTTAAAACCAGGTGTGGTGGCACCTGCCTGTAATCTCAGCTCTCGGGAGGCTGAGGCAGAAAAATTGTTGTGAGTTCAAGACGAGCTTGGTTTACAAAGTGAGCTCAAGGCCTGCCTGAACTGCATAGTGAGACCTTGTCTCTAAAAGACAAAAACAAATTGAAACAAAACAAAGTGGTAAAAGTATAGATACAAACTCAGGAGTTCTAGAGTTGTTTGCTGCCTATAGAGTGTGGATGATATGTGACAAGTATCTGGACAGCCATGCCCAGCATTTCTAGAATCTTTTCTTTTTTTATTTAATAGATTTTATTACTACTTTTTTATTATTACCTTTTATTATGTTACTTGTTACTAATCTCATAGCTTAATTATCTGTAATTTTTTGAGTTTTTATATAGTAACGTACATATGAATAATATATAGAAATAGACAAAACACTTTATTTTTGTTTTTATAAGTATCAGTCAGTAATCTTGTATCAACAAAGGATTTACATTGTTTCATATTTTGGCTCCTTTTCCTATGGTATATGTCTGCTTATGTATGTTGTGGGGTTTTACTGCACATGACTGCCCCACAATATAGGTAAATTAGACACAAAGTTTTTAAGAAATAACTACTTAAGTAAATAGAAAATTATGATAGTAGTATTTCTGATACTTTAGTTTTAATTATCATTTGCATGTGTCCTGTATAGCCTTTCACTGTTTGAGTGTTTTCTAATCACTATTGATTGAATTTTGTATCACAACAGAATTCAGTGTCATCAGCCCAGTGTTTTCTTCACATGGATGTTAGCAGGAATTTTCTTTTACTGAAGGATTGTAAGAACCTGGTTTGTAGGCAATTAAACTGTGATTCAAACAGTGTGGATATTTTTCTCTATGTTGGATTTTTAACATGAGTTCAGAAGGATCCTGGAAAATGAGTTTAAATAAAAGAATCTACCCTTGATACTTATATTCTGAGATATAAACCTGCTGGTGCCAATACTTTCTTCATTTTTTCTTCTTGACAAGAAACTATAGGTACAATAGGGAGGAGAGGAATGAATGAGAGGATTTGAGACTGAAATGAATCGTGGTATAGGAAAACTAGAAGACAAATTGGCATTCATGGCATGAACAATTGTGAATTATATTTGGATAGTTTCCTCAATTATTAATTGAACCATGTTTAAATTCTCATCATAAAAATGAAATTATCCTACTTTTCCTGTAAGAAATGTTTTTTTTCCAAAGTAATGATACGGATGTTTATTTTCAATGTCCAAAATATCCATTCTTGATAATAAAAAATGCTTACAAATAAAAAAAAAACAATGTATTTTGCAGCTCTGGCCAAAGCCTCACTTTTAAGTAATTGGCCATTGGATTGATATGTCCCTAGGTTTCCATTTTACTAATGCTTCTGTTCAGAATTAAGCTGATCTGTCTTCATGTTTCTCCCAGCCCCACCATAATTGACCTGGCAGGATGCCCAATTGACATCATTGGAAGAGGATGTCTTAGCTCTGTTGTTTGACTGACAGGACAACTTATTTTAAAAATCGCTGTCCCATGCTTTTTATCAGTAAATAATACCCATGTTTCCAAGCATGTGTACACTGAGATAGACAGCTCTGTCTTTTTAATGCATGTTCTCTGCAGCAGAGAAAAGTGGCTAAAACAATCAGGTCTTCATCTAATTATAAAGGTGCTTCACATTGAGGACACAGTTTGCTGAAATTCAATGTAGTCACAGTTTTGTTTGTTTGTTTTTTTCCTCTTACAGAAAATAGTGTATATACTTTATACGTTAGTTGATTTTAAATGGGTTGGCAACCCACACCTTGTCATTTCCTTCTGAATTTTGTTGTGGTCTAATATTGTAAATTATAAGAAAATGCAAAAATATGGAATCAGTCTTGATAGTACTGACTACTGGGTGTCTTTCTATGTCAGATGGCACCCTAAACCTTATGCCACTTTTTAAAATTAAGACATATAATATAATTTTTCTTTGATGTATAATCTGGGTTTTATGTGGTTGTGACCGTGGCTTTTGGGATATTTCTAGCTTTGACTTTTGAAAATGTCTTTTTCTCTTCTTCCATTTACTCTTGTGGAAAAAGCATATTTAAGTATGAAGATTATATTATAGCAGTGTTGAAAAATACTGTAACTGTCCATCTGGACATTGTTATGTCAGGAATTGTAGATATACCCTATGTCAGAAAATCGGTCCCTAGAATAAATCACACAATGAACCTTGAAGATTTTTTTAAACTATAAGTGAGTACATCATACAAATATTAAAACATTCCACATGTATGTAAAGTTTAAGAGGTACAGAAAAAATACTGGTAACATCGAAGTGGATATTTTTGCTGGGGAGAATAGGAGATCGGGAAATAAATCATTTGCAGGAGATTGATAATTATAGAAAAAGGAACAGGAGAAAGTTGGGGGAAATCATCTGCTTCAGATGATTCTGTGTCATTCTAGAGAGCCTTTCATTTGCCTGGAATATAGGTTCCCAGGTGGAGGGAACATGAAGATAATTACAAAGATAAGAAAATTCCTGATGATAGGGGCCTTTGAGGAGCTAAGGAATTGATTTAGCAAGTGTCAGTGACAGAAGAAACCTGGCTTTTGGAAAGTTCATCCAGATTCCAGAATGGACTGCAATGGGTTTAATGTTGACAGTTCTAGTCCCCATGGGAAAACTGATAGTTTTGGCAGCTTACTGTGTATGAGAGTAGAAGGAGAAAAATGTAGTGATATTTTTAGTAGTCTTTGGATACTGTATATTGCTAATGATGTTTCACATTATGTTTGTGTGTGTGTGTGTGTGTGTGTGTGTACCAGGAATTGAACCCTGGACCTTATTTTTGCCAGGCAGGTGCTTGTGCCACTGAGCTATATTCCTGGCCCCTCACATTATATTCTGAAGCATATGGAAAATACAAAACTTAATATGAGTTGGAAGGAAACACAGAAAAGATTACTTATTGATTAGCTACCATGTGTCAAGTGTTTTACTATTTAATATTTATGAGCTTCCCAGGTATATCTAGTGTACAGTAAGACTTAGAAGCTTCTATAGTCAAATTTTTTCTGTATAGTGAGTTAAGGCAATTGCTGTTTGAAGCTCAGCACCTAAAACTTCTCTGGGAGTTTTATGAGAATCTTCTCAATGTAAATTTTTAAAAGTGATAGAATATCCAATATAATTAATAGAAATTCTTAAAACACAACAACATACTATTGTAACATATGGTTGTATATATGATTCATATACACAATAATTGCATATACAATATAATTGTATATATGGTTCATAGACCATATATTTCTTAAACTTTATGTAAGTAGTATTTATCCATACATATATAGGTACTGTGGTATTTTGGTTTGCAAACTTAATTTGTTTTATAATTTTGGGGAGGATGACTAGATTTGTGTATGTGGGGGGAAAGATGGCCACTGTGGTATTTGTCACCTGATATGTAGTTTGCATACTGAAGCAAAAGTTTTCCAAACAATTCAGTTTGCAAATAGAAGCTTCGCAAACTAAGGTATTAGTGTATTTGTATGTGTAGAGATATGAATTATATATAATTGATTTTTAAATTTTATTTGAAAAGCGATAAAGCCAATGAAAACAAAACAGAAGAAAACCAATAAAAAATAAACCAGTATAAGTGATACAGGACTTTGAATTACATATAATTTAGAGAAGAAGAAATCAACTTATTCTTGCATATTGTATCTGAGTTTTTTCTGCAGCATGTGTGGGTTTCTATAATTGAGTGTAACTTCCAAAAAAACTTTTCATGTAAGTCTCACAGTGCTATACAGGGAAAACTGATTTAACTTAACAGTAAATAAAGATCTGAAAGGCAAAAAATAGGGCATATTGTGTCTAGTGACATCTACTGAGGAAGGAATTGTGGATTGAAAAAAAATAATGCAATGATTGTTCTTAGTATTAGAATATTTTTCAACAAGAGTTATCTAAATATTAAAGTCAAAGTTCCAGAAATACAGGCCCTAGTTGAATTAAATTCTCATCCCCCTGAATGTGTCTCCAGTTCTGTGAATGTTTTAGGAAGGCCAAGACTTGTGAAAAACTTACTTCCATCTAGTGTTATGCACCAAGCAGAATTTAAATCTGGCTCTACAATTTTTTGGTTATGTAGAAGCAAGCTCCATCACTGGGGAAATCCCCGAACAAGGTCTAGACATAAAGGATTTGCCAGAATCACTAAATAGATAAACTAGAATAAGTAAGAAGGAAGATGTATGATGCTAGTAAGGTCCCTAGAAACAAACTGGGGAGGAGATCACTTAAAGGAGACTGGTAATAAATTTCACTTTTTATACAAAAAATTGTATAATGTAAGCCACTCAGCAATATCTTCACAGTCATAATGTTGAAAATCTGTGTATTTTCATGCATAAAAATAGTTTTGTATTTTAAACATCTAAAATGAATGGACTTTTCATTGTGAATATAGAAGTCTTCTGCATAGTCCAATGTAATTTTCTAACTCACTGTCTCTCCATTTCCTTTGGGTATCTGCTATCATTTCAGATCTGAGTTATATATTAAAATCATGTGCTTTTTTCTTTTAATAAAGACAACAGAAGAAACTTCATATAAAAAGTGAATTTTGTTCATATACATACACATATTCAACACTATATAGGTATGGATATTCAGAGAAGTGATTTTTCCTAAGATCATTATGTATGTTTTTTATATATAGATAGCTAGATAATTGAGAAGGACATTAGTCAAAAATTAAGTATGGTTTAGGATTCAAGTACTCTAAAAGTTATATGAAATACAAATGAAAACCATCCATCAAGACATGCACCTGAGGCAGATGGGGGAGGTAGCATGGATGCTAAAAGAAATGTCTGAACCAATTGGTCTTGATGACCTAGGAATCTTTTAGATTCAGAAAGATTAGCAAATGATAACTGGGGGAGTATGAGTAGCTATTTCTGAGTAGCACTGATGTAAAGAAAACTTTATCATACATACCTTGGCAACCCCAGACTTCCTTTTATCCCAATATCTGTTATGGAATTTTCTTCATATTTGAGGGACTAGAACTTGGAAATGGAGGGTAGTAATTGGACATATAGTGTCCTTTAGTAAAGATGCTTCCCCATTGATTTTTTACATATGGCATGGAGAAGGCCATAAAAGGGATATCAAGGTATATCTACATGGCATCTTCAGGGAACTACAAGAGGAAAAGATCTGGTAGAAGCAATTAACCAGAAAATAGCTTAGGAAATGGGTGCCTTGAATGCAGTTGTCCAAGTCTGGACGCAATGTACATTTATTAAATGTGTTTAATAACATAGGCAATTAATTTTGGCTAATTAATTACTCTAATTTAAAATTGTAACATATCTTTAGTCAGTATATAAATACTCTGCAAAAAAAAATGTAAAGTTCAAGGAATGTGCAATCTAAATAAATGATTATATTCCAAAGTACTATGCCAAGTTGTGAAAGAATTACCATAAAAAGAGGCTCAACATGGTTCGAATGTTCAAAGAAGGAAAAGAAAAGCAATTTGTCATTGGAATCATGAAATATTTAATGCAGATGGAGTCCTGAGAGATAGAGACTGTACCAGCAGGATACAGGAAATGGAAAGACATGAAATGCTCTTAGAGAATCCAGTTTCACTAGAGTATAACTGTTGAAGAGTAGGAGGATGTAAACCTGCTATGGTAGATTAGGATAGAATCACATATAATTTTATTTTTTTTTATTTTTTAAATTTTTAATTTTTTTTTATTTTTAAAGTAGTAAAATACCACAGAACAAGACAAAACAAAGCCAATTGAAACAGTGTAATGAAATTGGTACAGAACTTCATAGCAGGTTACTGGGATAACAGTAATAAGTACTGTAGTATATCTTGTTTTCTTCACAATAGTTCTTTCAATCAGATATATCAGAATCGAAATATAGAACATTATAGAACTTAGCAAAACAGAATATTGAATAGAGCAATACCATTAATCAGAACAAAGCAAAACAGTGATAAAAATATTTGCCTTCAAACAGATGGTAGAAGGAAGCATATAATTTTAAATATCAAGTTCGGAGATCAATTTCTCAGTAGAGAACTTAAATACTCCAAGGTTTGGATAGAAAAGGCATGATCAATACTGTAGGTTCTATGGTGTGCAGTATCTATATGACTGCAATTCCTAATGTCTTTTCTCTGAAATTCTTTTTTTAAATTTTAAAACAAAAACAAAAACAGACTAAAAACTATAGAATTTAAAGTCAGCATAATAGGAGATTAGCAGTGGTTGCTGTTTTGCATATTGTTATCTTCAATATCTTGCTCAGATTACAAGATTATAGGCATGAAAAAATGACTGAATGATGAAAGCATACAATGAAAGTACAAACCATTTTTTATGAACTAACAGATTAGCAGTATTATTATCTATGTTGTATGTATCTATTGTTTCCCTTCTTTCTTTTCTCCTGTCCCCCATCCCTGTTGTTTTTTCCTTTTGAGCAGTTTCTTCCCTTTTACAAAATCTCACAATGGGGAGACAATATAATATTTACACATATGTGTCTAATTTATTTCATTTATGAGTATGGTCTCAATTTGCATCCATTTACTTATAAAAGCCTTGAGTTTATCTTTCTTTGTAGCTCAGCAGTACTCCATTGTATAAAAATACTCTATATTTTTTATCCATTCTTTGGTTGATGGGTATTTGAGTTGTTTCCAAGATTTAGATGTTACAAGTTGTGCTGCTATGAACTTTGGTACACATATATCATTGTGGTAGAATGTTTTCAACTCTTTTTTTCAGTAAGGGGGGTAACCAGGGATTGATCTCAAAACCTTGTGTTTGCCAGGCATGCTTATGCTGCGGAGCTGAATCTCCAGCCTGATTTTTTAAATTCTGGGAAAATACCCAGAAGGGAAATAGCTGGATTAAACGAGGCTTCCAAACCTACTTTTTTTGAGGAGTCTCTGAAAATTTTTCTCTGAAATTCTGCCCTTTTTGTTCTGATTATTTCTGATACTCTGCCTCATGATTTGGCCTCAGTTCTTTTACTCAAGGAGGCTGTTCCTTAGTAGGCACTACTCTTTAGTGAAGTGCTAAATTCATGCTTCAATATTATCACTTATTCTCTTGTATATTAATTAGCTTGTATCTGCATGTTGTTCTACCATATTTAGTGTTCTTAAATGATGTAAACACATTTTATTTGCTTTTATATCTTTATTGCCTAGCAAGGAAAGAGAAAAAACAAAAACACAACTGTGCACCAAGCACTTAGGCTGTATTATTTTACCATTTCCCCCATAGATCTCTTTGTACAAGGCAGAAAGTAAGTACTCAGAGAAAGTATTTTTTGCAATATCAGTGAGTAAATACAAACCCAGTTTGTTTTGACTTATACTCTTTTTAAAGCATAATATTACCTTTGTTAAATTATGCTTACCTACTGTTTGATTGATTGAATGAATGAATATACATAAAAACTATAAAATACTTTTACTTTAAAATCAAATTATCCAGAGAAAAATAGGGTTGCAAATGAACAATATATGATGTTCCACCTTGAAAGACTGCTCTTGCTCTGTTGCCTTTATTTATAATAAATTTGAGAAGAGAATTCATGAAGCTAATATAAGAATTTGAGAGTCATAAGACTGTACCTATATTTTCTCAAAATTGTAAGTATTGTGTATATCAGTTCAGTTAATAAGCACCTACAGCCAGAAGTAGTTCGAATTGTCAGCGTTTAGGAACTGGTATGGCCAAGTTATCATTGCATCTTTTCTGCTTTAAAGAGACTTAGAATGATGACCTCTAATCCTTGCTTGTGGCAATAATACAGAATGCTGGCTGCTGAGTTTATGGTGCCCTCTGGATAAAGAATCACAAAAATTCTTCAGTGTGATCTGCAGTAGAATGTGCAGTGCTTCAGTTATTCTTGTACATAATACTATACTGAGTTTTAATTTTGATACAGACAAAAGAAATCTTTGTTTAATCCCATTTGTAATCCAAATTCAGATTTCACCTGACCTTTTGTGTGAGAGTATATATTATACTTTCATCACAAATGATTTGCATTTCTTGTTAATTCACATCAAGTTAATTCAGTCAAGAGTCTTCGAGACCACAGTGCCTACCAAAGAGTGGGCATGGTGCTGTAACAGAGAATAATGCCACCATTAGTCCCCTCAAGGATACCTCCATCTAGTAAGTGCTCTGTCAGACATCATAAAGGCTGAGTAAGAAATACCAACCATGGGTGAAGAGAAGATGCTACCTAGGGGACTCTTAACCATACAAGGCAGAGGGCAAAGACAAAACCAAGTTCCTTTGTGATATCCCCCGGGGAATGTATGAGTGCTATGCATAATGAAATGTGTGCTTACTAAACCATATTAGAGGCTCAGCTTTGTAGAATGTCAGGAATATGGTTGTGAGTGTGTATATATCTTAGTTTCATGCTTTCACTATTAACAGTAAAGATTTTGTGAAAAGTTAGGTTTCTATATTTATGTTATCTATAAAAATAGCGATCAGGAGTCTAGGAGCATACCTAGATGTATACCAGAAAGGTTTAGGAAATATTGGAACTTTTTAGTATTTGGAGAAAGAGAGAAGGGGGGGATGGAACTCAACAAAAAATGCATTGGAAACCATCTTAAATTTGAGTAAATAAGGAAGATATATTTAGTCATAGGCCAATGCCAAGATGTGATTATTCCTAAGAACATATTTTTGCCTAAGTACTATTATGAGGAACATTATATTTTCAAATACTTTGTCAAAAAAGTAACTATACTGTGTATTATACTTTTTTATTTATAATCTTGAAGTATTGTTATGAGTCAATGTATTTTACGTATAGAGCATATATTCCATTAAAAATGCTAATAGCAGTCATTCATGCATGATTTGGATTTCATAAGATCCTTTTCTAATGCTTTTCTCTTTACCTTCTCACAGCAGCCCAAATGGTAGATGAGGCAGAATATTTTCCTCTTTTTAAAGATGAGGAGACTGCGACTAATGACTTAAAATGTTCACTTAAGCCTAGGGCTAATAAGTGAGGAATGTATATTTTGTTTACCCAGAACTTCTAACTCCAAATCCTTTGTATTTTCTTTCTTTCTTCTTCTTCTCCTTCTTTTTTTTTTTTTTTTTTTTTTAAGAACAGAAAACAGCTTTATGCTTTTACTTGGCCAAGAATAGATAAATGTGGCAAAAAAAAAAAGTCCTCCCTGGGAAAGAGGTAAGCCTGCTAGAGGAGGGAAAGATCAAGATCCAAACAGAGCCACCTTCCTGAAGGTACCTTATTCCTCTGGCCTACTTTTCTGTATCTGAGCTTAAGAATTACTACTTTTAAAGCATAAAAACAATGCTAAAAAAATACATGGTAAAATATCAAAAGATTCTACTTGTTCCAAGAAGATTAAGAGGTAGCATAGACTCTTCTTCCCACTGGAGGCTTCCATTTATCCCAAGGCTAAAAATACACACCAAAAAACATTAACAATTGAGCACCAAAGTATTAATATCTCAAATAAATATACCAAAAGGTAGTACCTGCTCATAATGAAGGGATAGGGTACCTCTAACTAACCATATCATTTAAAACCGAGCACTCTATTAGAAATCTGTTCCACGGAGAGAACTAATTTAGAACAATACCATTTCATGGAATGTCATCACAGTTGTATTCTATTGCTGATGTCTTAAAACTGTCATACTACCACAAAGTATTTCTTTATTATAGTTGAGGAAAGTAAGACCTATGAAGGCTAATTTAACCTGTTCTAGAACTCTATCAATTAGTGGCAGAATCAAGACCAAAAATCTAGATTTCCAAACTTTGTGCTCAACTCAAGAAGTTGACAACCTGGAAAAAAACGAACAATGTCACTTGATATTTTCTCCCATAATGAAAAATTCATTTGTGTTCTTCCAGCTTTCTTTTGGTAATATTTTGGTTTCTTAAGAATTAACATAGTAGGAATCACAGTATAGCAAAGACAAAAGATGTGGTCTCTGTTCGGTACTCTAATCTAGAAGCAGACTAGAAAAAGTGGGTATGCTCTGGAGAAGTTTGTTTCATTTTGGAATTGATTCAACTTAGTTTCAGGAAGAACATAAAATGAATGAATAGAATTAGAAATGAGGGAGAGGACAACAAGGGTGGTGTATCTCAGTGGTAGATCACTTGCCTAGTCTAGTATTATGTAAGACCTTGGGTTCAATCCCCAATAGTGCTCCCTCCCACAAAAAAGAAAAAAAAAACATTTAGATGGCTGTTACTCTGAATCTCTTTCAGAATATAATTGGCATAACTAACTCCTAATTCTTCCCATTTAATAGACATCATTTCCAACAACTGAAGAAAATTTAAAACACAAATCCATTTAGGCAATATACAGTAATGGAACTATAAAACCATTTACTATCCTATCACCAGGTGTTAGGGCTATAGGTAACAGTTGATTGTGGATGTTACTATGAAAGGAAAGTTTCTTTTTACGCCAATTTCCTCATTAAGTAAACTAGACCACAGCCGTGGGATCAAAACATAGACGGATCAAAGCACCAAGACTGAAGACAAGTTAGTTTTGACACCTACTATATAAATGACAGCAGCACAGTGTTCCCTTATCCAACCACTGCACATATCACTGTTTCTAATCCACCTCTTGACCGTTAAGCCCTTAATTTCTCCCAATTCAACATTCTAATAGGTGTATCCAGGTCAATATTGGACTTAGCTTTCTGGGTCCTTTATTTTGCTATCTATGTAATCTAAACTAAATGTAATTAATTGCAAAAAAAAATCTCTTCAAGATATCATCATAACAAAATACCAGATTCCCTATTAACAAGAAGAGGGAATCAAGTTTAACTGGACAAAGTAGACAAGAAGTCTGTCAACACTTGTATAGATTGCACAAAACAGCTCTGACCTCAGACTCCATGCCAAAGGAGTCACTAGTGGAAACCCCCTAGGCGTATGAGCTGTGAAGCTGTAGATATCCCGAGTCAAGTGGGAAACAAGAATGTTTCTTTCCCATTTAGTCATCCTCTGAGCTCTCAGCAGATCTTTCATCTGTAGCCACTTTCCAATTTGTGCGTTTGTTGGTCCTTTTCTGCACTTCATTGTTAGCTACAGTAGGGACATGGACTTTTTCCTTTTGGTTTCCTTAGTGTCTCTTACCTCACTTTCTTCAGAATGACTAGATGCTGAATCATCTCACTGGGAAGTGTGACTTTCTGGCCCTACAAATAAAACTGTTTTTTTGAGGGACTTTTTTCTGGATTTTTTCTTGTGCTTATGTGGTTGCTTCCTTTTCCTGATTTCTTCTGAGAACTGGTTTCTTCTGAGAACTTGCTTGAGGAATCTGCTGTTATATCTGTGGCTTCTTTCTTGCTTTTCTTGTTTTATTGTGTGATCTTTTTTTCTGCTTTTGTGAGCCTTTTACTTCTTATGCTTGTGGGATTTGTGGGTAGATGATTTTATCTGAGGAGATGTTTTCTTCTCACTGGTAATATCTTGCTGATAACTGTTTTGAATTCTTCAGGATAAAACTCCTTATAACCAATGTGACCCCATCTTTCTGGCATGTTAGCTTCATAATCATATAACTTCTTGTTCCAGGATTTAGCCTTAAGAAAATCTTCTTCCAGTGTCCCAGAAATTTCATTGTTTGGCCTCCAATATTCTCTTTGACTTTCTTCATCAAAGCCATCACTATGCATCCAACTATAACTGCTGGGTAACATTTTCCTTTTGGTTTCCTGATAAGTATTCTCCTTCTATTTCTCTATTTCTCTTATTTTCCACATGTCTGATTCTTCCTGGATCTTATTTTGAGCATTTGTGTACCTGATGACATTCCTAAGGAGGACCTTTCCCAGTGGAATCTGGGACATTCTTCAATCCCTGGATCCTGAGAAAATCAGGCATCTTGTTAGTGTGAGATTAGGAACCACTCCCTTCAAGATCTGTGGCCCAGGAAGCCAGGGAGTCAGGCTCAAAGGCAGCTCTGCAGCCTTGCATAGTGGCGGTGGGGGAAGAAGCCCCCTTTGTATTTATTATTGGGCTCCACTGTTTTATGACAATAGTTATGACTTTAGTACATTTTTGAGTGTTGTAGGTGAGGCAATAAACTAAAATTCTTTGAATCTAGCCAGTTTGTCTTCTAAATCTGAGTTGAGTATCTTCTGTCTATAGGATATTGTCACCCAAATATCTCTCAGGCAATGCAAATGGAGATAGTTTTTCTCCACACCACTATCATCTCCAAGATAACTTACCTTTACCTTCTGTATGCAGTCTTGGCATTTGTATTATCTTTCTACAATTAAGAAACATAATGAATGAAAGTTAAGAATTATCAAAATATATTATGTTTTTCATTGTAATATCTGTGTTGGAAAGTGTAGAGCTGGAAAAAAAAAGAACATTTAGAGTATGTGCCATGCTGTTTTGGTTTCCTTTGTAAGGTTATTTTAAATGTAAGGAATAATTGTATTCCATACATGTCTAACTACTAATTTTATTTTCATCCAATTAGAATGGAACAGATCACTATAAATGTACTTTTATTTTTTTTAATTTATTTATTTTTAGGCAAGATTTCACTGTGGAGTGCAGGTTGGCCCTGAACTCATTTATGTAACCCAGGCTGGCCTCTAATTCATGGTAATCCTCCTGCCTCAGCCTCCCAAATCCTCAGATTACAGGCATGTGCCACCATGCCCAGCTAGATAAATGTACTTTTAAAAAACTGAACATAAAGTTCTTACTCTCTTCTCAGTTATTTTATTCCCTTATGATATCATTTCTTAATAAAAACTAGTTAATTAAAACTAAATCATTAAAACTAGACTATTTTAACTTCCAGTCTCCTTAGTATATTGCTATTGTTTACATGACATTTAAAATTTACACATAAATGGTCAACACTAACTTTCAATGAGAAATTAAAGTATTCTGTGAATAGAACTGTTATCTACTTGCCAGCTCAGTTGAACTCTGTTTGACTGCTTTCTGTGCATTAGGAACATATTCTTCATATTTTTCCCTTCCGCATCTTTGTTGTAGTAACTTGTCTTGAGTTTTGCCTTGTTCATAGTTCCTGTTTGGATTGTTTGAGTAAATACTAAATTCGGTTTGTTGTTTATGAAGACCATGTTGTCTCTATGGGCTATGCTTCTGAGAACACTTGGCAGAAGGATCCACTGTTGAATTGAGTAGAACTAGCCATTGTTGCTTGGCAGTATGACCATGAGCAAGCTGCTTAACTTTAATGTCTTAATCTTTCTGGGCTGGTTGTGATATTATAATGGATCAATGTATATATGAAGTGTGGAGAAAGTGCCCATGCTATATTGCTTTCTCCCATTATTTCCTTTCCCTCCTTTTAAAAATCCAAACACAGGAGCTGGGTGCTGTGGTACATGCTTGTAATCCCTGCATTTGAAAGCCTAAGGAAGGGAGATTTTGTCTTTGAGGCCAGCCTGGGTTGTATAGTCAGTGCAACGCCAACCCAGACTACATAGCAAGATCTTACCTCAATTATTTAGATATGCTTAGACTGTCTCCACATATATTAACAGTTTAGTTCTTTGTTAAATTTAATCTTAAGTTCTTTGAACTGATTAGTTATCACTAGTCACAATTAAATAATTCTGCTTTATACATAGTCTATTTTACTTGATTATTCATTTTAGAACTGATTTTAATTAAAGGAACTAGGAATCTGTATCCTGATAATTTTAGCTTAATAATTTCTGTTAATTTTATTTACAAAAAAACTGAAAATTTATATTTGTAAAGTGAATTTATTTCCATTTAGATAATTTTTATTCAACTTTTTAAATTATCTTATTTTGTGTAAAAAATCAATTACTTTAGATTTTATTATTTATAAAATTTTTTACCTACTTCCTAGACTGTTCTGTAAAAATCTTAAATGTGTATTTAGCTGTATCATAAATTTACATAACTATATATCCCATTTAGCCGTCTTTCTCCAAGCTGTGGTATATTCAGCTATGTTTTACCTCACTTTTAGATCTGTGCAGCTTTGCTGGAAACTGTGTTCTTTGAATAAAAGTTAACATTCTCAGGTAGAGACCAATAATCTTATCTACATATATGTAATTTGTTCCTTCCACCTTCTGCAAAACAGATAACACATATTCAATATATGCAAATGGAAGCTTGTTATGCAGAGTAAATCTTGCTTACTTGTGTTTTAGGCTTTGCTTTTTGTTCATTATTTGTTTCTTCCCTAGGAAAAACTCAAGCCTGAACAAATTATTCCTTCAGTACTTAATGGTCTACACAAGTTTCATTTCATTGTGTCATACTTAAGGAATGGCCAATCTTTCAATGTGACTGAAAGGGCCAACCTAGGGATTATTAGCTGTGTGCCATTCAACAGTAGAGTATACACTGTGATGTACTTTTATTGCGTAAGTCAACAATATCTGAAAATCTAATCTTGGAAGGGCGTTTCCTCAGTGGTAGTATTTAATTCTCCAGAGCTTTCTCTGTTTTACTCCTCTTTGTCTCCAGGTTTGTTAGTCTTTATGCAGCTTATACTCTTTTCCCACCTGGCTATCTGTTACTACCTAAGCAATAGGTTGAATTTTTATTGCTTTTGACTAGAGGCCAAAGCTCTAGTTTAGTGGACAGATCTGGGGTAATCATGTTTGATATATTTTTAAGCCTTCAATTGTTTTCTATTTTATTTTCACTTCTAATGTTAGCAGTTCTTTGAATTCATTTTAATTTATTTTGAGACTTCCATAGTTTAATTGTAATTTACATTTCATTGCTTCAACAAAATGTTAAAATAAATTTAAAATAATGAATGATATGTGTTTTATGGTTTAGTAAACTGTATCTGTGACATTTAATTTGATTGTTACTTCACCTGTGGGAAAGGTTCATTCATCCATGTATTCCATGGATATTTCTTAAGCATTTACTACCTGTCAGACAGTATTCTAGGTCTTGAAAATACATAATTAAACAAAATTCACCAAAATCTTTGACTCACAGAGCTTGCATTCAGGCAAAGATGGAAAAAATAAGCATAAAATAAGCTGAATATATAGCATACTGAATATTGGTATAAGTGCTAAGGAGAAACATAAGGCAAACATGGAAGCCTGGGAGGGAACAAAGGCAGATGGGGTGTGTTTCTGATTTTGGTGAGGTCAAGCCTCCTTGAGTAGGTAGAAAGTGGGCAAAGACTTCCCTTGGTGAGGCAGTGAACCAAGCAGCCATCTCTGGCAAGTTACTTTAGGAAGAAGACTGAATCCTTAATGCTGAATGAGTTGGGGCCATGAAGCAGGATGTCTGTGGGTCTAAGAAGCAGAGAGGGAAGTCATTGAGTCTAGGGTGAAGTGAACTACGGGAGCAGGAATTGGAGGGCAGAGAGCAGATAGGAAATGTTATTATTCCTATTTTAGAGACTACATCACAAATGAGGATCACCCAAGTTATGGCAGGTATTGCCTCATTTTAAATAGTTGCAGGTGACCGAGGCAGGACTTACCAGACAGGCCCAGTCTAAGGTCAGGTCTTCCAATGCAGGCTTCATCTTTGCTCTAAGTAGTTGGCACTACATTTCTCTCTTGGGTCTGTTTTTATCTTTAGAGTGTATTGAAAATTTTGTTTCTGGAATTTGCTGGGGAAAAGTGAGTCATTTTCATTTTAACTGTCACTCTGCATCTATCTTGAAGAATAGGTGATGTTTCTCATTGAAAAGCCAGGGGATGATGTACATCACATGTATGCTTCAATTGAACCATATTATAACCTTGAGATGGTTTTGGAACCCAAGAATTCTTTAGAGAACACAGAAACCATCATGAACTGATTAAACTGTCTACCTAAAGATATCTTGTTTTACTAAAAATTTTGAAAGAAATTTTCAATGTCGTATGAAAAGTAGTTTATTCTTTGAGATTATGAATTTACCTCCTTTAACTAGTAAGTCTTCCATAGCAAACCCTATATATCACTGGACTCCACAGTTTGTAATGAATTGTAAATGAATTGTATGTAACTAGGACAATGCATCAGTTTCCTCTGACTTTGAAAAGAACTCATAAAAAAATTAAAATAGCTCAAGAAAAAAAAATTGTTGATATATTATTGATAATTATTGATATATATGCTATCAAGTAAATTGCTGTCTCTAAATCAAGGTCCTGGGATTACATTTCACAGAATTCAAAATGTTTATATTATGACAGGTCACTATTAACCTTTGAATAAGACTATTGAGATAATATCATCAACAGTTTAGAAGGCCAAAAATAAATAAATGATTCCTCTACATGAGAAGAATATTTCTTCCCTTACCCCGTAAACAGAGAATAATTTACTAAAGTACAGTCCAAGATACCTGTTGAACATTTATTGGTTATAGTCTTCTAGAAACCTACCTTAGATGTATCATAACATAAAATGTGTAGATTAAAAGTATCCAAGGTTATAATTTAGCTACTTTTTAGAGAAGTAAATTTTAGAAGTAAAATGATTTTGTAATTCATAAATCATGTAATGTTAGTGTTTTACATGCATTTATATTTTTCATTAAATCCTCAAAATTACTATAGGGTATAACATCTCCATTTTGTAGCTGAGGTATACTTGGGGCACAGAAAGTTTAAGCAACTCCTCCAGAGTATGAACAGAAGCAAGGTTCTTGAATTTGCTTTGAAATATAACTATTGGCACCCATTCCACATTAATATGAATCACACTCTTCCCTTTCATTTTGATACATTTCAACCTCATTATGGTTTTGACTGTGTAAACAAATCTTTTGCATTATCTAGTAGATTTTCTTTTTTGGATTTTTTAATACTATTTTTATTTGCCATGGCTTCCTCTGTGAACTTCACCCATCTTGGTCACTTTTCTCCATGCTAGCACAAAATACCCAACATCTGAAGTTAAAAGAAGAAAGGTTTATTTAGCTCACAGGTTGTAAAGCTTTCAGTCCTTAATTGGCTGGCTCCAAGGCAGAATGGCAAAACAGGCAATCATTACAGAAGAGAAATAGTTCAACACAGGCAGAAGGTAGAAAAGCAAGCAAGGGGCTTTAGCAACTTCTTTCTACCTCTTTTATAGTCTATCTAGGTTACCAGGTTTAAGGTGGGTGCCAAACCAGTCAACGGATTGATTTAATAATCACATACCCTTAATCAATTACCTACTACCCTTTATCATAGCATTGCACAATGAACCAATCCCCAAATACACATTCTAGATCCAGCCACCTTTAAAAAAGCCCCAAACATGACTGCATGAGTCTTTGGGGGAACATCTAGACACAAGCCATAATAACCTCCTGAGTCAAAATAAGATGGTAAAATCTTGTCTCTGCTTACTAGTCTCTAACATACAATTTATTTAAATTTTCTTAATATTTAATTAAATAAATTGTGTTTTTTATGCTTTGAAGCATATTTTATTATATACTTCAAAAATATTCCTTACGTGGTAGTGCACACCTGTAATTCCAGCATTTGGGAGGCTGAGACAGGAGGATTCCTGCTAGTTTGAGGCCAGTCTGGGCTACAAAGTGAGTGAAGGCCAGCCTGAACTGCATAGTGAAACTTTGTCTCAAAAAGACAAAAAAAAAAAAAATTCTTTGAACTGTATGTATTTGATTAGCAACCATAATGTAAATATATAAAGTTTCTAAAGGTTGAATATATGTATATGTAGATTAGGAATATATTTTTCCAAAAACTAGTTTTTAACATCTTATCTTGTGAGAAATGAATATAATCCATTTAAGCTGTACAATTTTTCTTTTTAATGATCCAAATGATGTAATCATTAAGAATACACATTTAAATTTTTACAAAAGTTTGAATAAACTATGTCAAAATATTTAACGTTATCCAGAGGGCAAAAAGAACCCTTTATTTTACATACAGTTAAATTTAAATGTGGCTGTTATTTTAAAAGATACATCGGAATCATTTATTCTTTTCTCTACTCACTAGAATATTCCCTGTTATATTGGTAATTCTTTAAAAAAAAGAAAGGATTTTATGTGCTATTTACAGTTTTTGAAAACATGATGAATTTAATGATGAACTTTTCCATTGTGAAATCTGTGTAGATAGACACAGAAATAATGAATACAAAATTTGAGTGATTGTGACAATTTTGATGGAAAAGGCAGTGAGATTGCAAAAATGAAATCAATTCCTATTTAAATTATTACAACAGTGTTCATTAAATCTTTTCTTAAATGGAGCTGGATATTGCAAACTGGAAACAATATTAATCATGAACCTGCCATAGTTTTTTCTCTATTAGTCCAGCATGAATGTTTATTTTCGGGCTGCAAATAGTAGTCTGCTAGGTATTCAAATGCTGAGAATAATTTAGATTAAGGATGTTTAAAGCTCATTTGTAAAATGCTTATAGTATTTGAAATGTTTTAAAAAGATTTGCTTAGCTAAATTCATTGGATCAGAGTAATCCTGACACTTTTAACCTTTTTTTGCTAAGAGCCTTAGACATTTTCCATTTTAAAATTTTAATGACAAAATTAAGTAAGTAATTTACTAGCAATAGCTCAGTAAAGAGAAAATTTGTGTCTAGGGAAGAAAATATTCTAAATCTTAATCAAGAAACATAAGACTATACACTCTTTCACCTTTTGTGCTTGATAGATTTTTTGAATTCACTTAATTTATAGCAATATGTTGCACAATATACCAAAAGATATTTAGTAGCCAGTTGTATATAGAAAATAAATTTCATAAATTAACTGATTACAGTGGTTAAAAACATAACAGTCTATAGCAGTAGTGGTGAACGTATGGCATCTGTAATACAGTGGGCCATGTGTATCACTGAAAGCTTTAAGAGGTTTGCCATCACTGCTATATGGGATAGATGTTCCAGCATTATCAACAAATAACTAACAGAGAAGAGCTGGAATGGATGGATAGGTGTAGGGGAGTGTCTGAGATGGTGTAAATGAATAGCAAAAGGAAGATTTTCCCTAAATTGATCATTATATTTTATAAGGTCAACTTACCATTGGCATCTCTGAACTGCAGTATTATGTTTTAAATTAATTTGGATATGATAAATTCTGATATACTTAGCATTCATTATAACTCCTATTGATTTTTTAAAGTAACTGGATCTTGTTCTAAAAATATCAGAAAATAAAATGGATTTTACTTTTTTTTAAAACCAAAATAGTGTCTGATAAAGTGTCCCATAGTTTAGGTATATTTAAAAAGTCTGAATTCTTAGGGAGGTAAATGATCAAGTCTTTCATTAATTGATTTGTAACTCCAAACACTGTTTTCCCAAATTTGGCCATAATTTTAAAATTCATGAATATATTTTGGTATCTTTACTTATTTTATTGATTCATAGCAGTGCAATTTGAAAGCATGAATAAAATACTGCTTTTAAATTTCCTTCATATCAGATGAAGGTAAAAAACAACATAAATTCATTTTTTTCAGATATAATAAATGTATTTATATTCTTGCTTTCTAATCAGGCATTGTTTTCATTTTTATAAGTATATACTGTGTACCCTTCACTTACAAACTTAAATTTGTTCACAAAGGCTGGTTGTCACTCAAGTTGGTTTTAAGTCAAGATTAGTTTTCTCATAATAAATAATGTAAATACCCATAATGTATTCTAAACCTCTCAAAACACCCCTTAACTAACCTTTCTTAATAAAAAAAGGATTGTATAATGTGCAAGTTTACCAGAAACACCACTAACTTTCTGGTATATTCACCACAGAGTTATAAAATGTTCCTACTGTATCAGAAACAACAATTTCATACTGTTCTCAGCATTCCACTTGACATCTTCACCTTGCAGGAACAAAGGATGAAATGGAAGGTGGTTATTGTTTCACAGGAGAGTCCCCTCCCATAAGAACATCAAGAATCTGGCTCTCTGGTGTTCTTTCTCTCCTTGGGACAGTCCATAGCCTACTAGAAACTGCTTTTGGCTCACCCGGTCACAACCTTTGCAGAACTACAAGCTGGTCTAGAGTTTGTCTGTTTCTGTCATTTCTTTAACCCTGTTCTGTAGTATGACATGACATTGTCATTTAGCATGTGAATGCAGAGATTGACGTTTTCTCATTCTGGGTAGGTCTTTTCTACAAATGTTTTAGCTATGTCCAAATTTTTCAAGATTTCCTTTATTTTAGAAGAAGGAATTTGCTTGTACTGATTGTTGATATACCCAGTACCATTCAGAACCTTTCACTGCCATTCTTTGTAACTTAGCAAGAAGTTGCTAAAGTTACTTTGTAGACAGTTTCTTTGAGTCTTCCTCCAACAGTTCCTCAAAAATCAAGGTTGTCTAACTGAAAGCTTATGGACTCTGCTATAGTGACAATGTCAACCATAAGGTCAGTTGAAGGTTCAGACTGCTCTACACAGCCTTCTGAATCTCTCACCTGTTTCATTTTAGACCACACTTTCTTCCAAGTAGATTTCAGTGTCCTTAGATAGACATTGGCCCAGGATTTCTCAACCTGCACAAAACAGGATGCTGTGATTTACCTTCCAAAACTCTTTAAGGGTTAAATCTGTATCTGAGACCATCTAGAAGCATTTCAGGAATAGTTCCTTGGTGTGTAGCTTCTTAAATTTTGCTATGACCTGATGGGCCATAGGCTGCAGTGTTGGAGTGGCATTAGGTAGTAGGGAACTCAAATGAGAGTCAAGGAAATTGTTCCACCAATTATTCTTACAAATATTGTGGGTTAGCAGGAGCATTGTCTAACAGGAGGAGAGCATTGAATGGTAGGTAACCCTTTGTCCTCTAGATATTTTTTAACATTAGGACAGCCATGCTTCCTGATCCACTCAAGAAAAAATATTCTTGTTACCCAGATTTTTGCATTAGATCTCCATATGACCTCTAGCCTATTCTTCATGACTTTATGTTTTGTGAACACTCTAGAGGTCTCAGAGTGATAAACCACAGAGTTTTTATTTTGAGGTAGCCGCTTGCATTGGACATAGCAATAAGATTAGCCTATCTTTCCTAGGTTTGGCTCTTGCCATTTTCTTCGCTTCCTGGGTAATGTATGTTCTCCTGTACATTTTCTTATAGAGCAGACCAATTTCATCACAATTGATGACAGCAAAAGTCATTTCTCTGTGTCATCATTTTGAAGTAGTGTATGTAATTCTCAGTAGCCCTTTTTTCAGCACTGTCTTCTTCGCCATTCCTAGTTATACTATGAACCCTGGTTCTTGCTTTAAAATAGTGAAACCACTATTTCACTGGGATACTGGGATAAAATATTTCACCATTATCACTTGATGAATTATCTTTTATTAGATCTGTGTTTATAGACCTTTTTCACAAATTATAGACTCAGATATGTTAAAACCTGCCATCTGCCTTTTGTTCATCCACGCAAATAATAACCTATCTACCTCATCTAACTATGTTGATCATGACTTATTATTTTGAGTTACACCTTTGGGAATACTACCTTCCTTATAAGGTCTTTTCTCTGTAAGATTGTTGAGATGCTGAATTTCAAAATGCTATGTGTTAGCAAGATTGGTCACATAAATGTCACTCTCATATTTCTCTAAATTTTCATCTTGTTTTTGTTATGATTACTTTGTTTACCTTCCCTTCCTTCCTTAGTTTCTTTTCTAGCTTTTCTGGAGCCATTTTTATAGCAGTAACCATAGCAATCATATAAAGCAGTGATCAAAATCATGTCCACAAACACACACATCTTGGGCTTCCTTATGCTTACATATGTTTTTCTGACATTGTGAGTCTTTGTTTACAATTGCACAAGCTGCCAATATCTGCATCATAACTGAAGACTTTGGTGGTAATTTAAACTAAAATTATGGTTTTAAGCAAAGTTATTGATGTGTTAGGCCAGTTGTCACCACTGAGGGTTCACTGTATTAAAATACAGACTGAGGTTCATTTTGGTATATTAATATATGCATAAAATATTTATTTTTAATTTCCATTACTCCCCTCTCCATTTACTCCTAATTCCCTCTGATAGCCTTTTTCATATTCCAAAGGCTACCTTCTAGTTTTCTGTCATCTCTTCTACTTTTTAGTTTACTCATTTAACTTTCTGAGTCTGGCTTCCTTACATTTATGATGATGTTTCTTTGTTTCATCCATTTTCTGGCCAATGACATGATTTTGTTCTCCTTTAGGGCTAGATAATATTCCACTGTTTGTGTAGAGTACATTTTCTTCATCTGTTTATCTGTTGACTGTCATTCAGGCTGTTTCCACAGCTTAGCTATGATGAATTACATGCAATAAGTATGCAAGTATGCTGCTTTAATTTTTTTGGAAATATTCCAAATAGTCACATAAATGGATGAAATGGTATTTTAAATTTTAGCTTTTTCAATAACATCCATTTTGATTTCCATAGTGGTTGTATTAATTTACACTTCAATTAATAGTGTAAGAAGGTTTCTTTTCTCTAAACACTTAATAGCATTCATGGTTTTGTGTTTCCTTGATGAAAGCCATTTGAACTCAGAATGAAATGGAATCTTAATATAGTTTTGATTTGAATTTGCCTAGCAGCTAAAGATGATGAACATTTGTCACATATTTATGGGCTATTTGTACTTGTTTTGAGAAATATTTATTTAATTCATTTGGCCATTTACTAATTGGGGCTTTTGGAGTTAACTTTTTGGAGTTCTTTATATATTCTAGATATTCATCATCTATCAAAAGAATAACTGGCAAAGATTTTTCTTCCATTCTGTAGGTTGTCTCATCATTGTGCTGATTGTTTACTATGCAGGACTTCTTATTTTTTTGCAGTTACATTTGTTGGTTCTTGGTATTAATTTCCTTTTCTAGTGGGGTCCTCTTCAGGAAATCTTTTCTTACACCTATGGCTTCAAGCATTTCCCCTTTGTTTTCTTGTAAAATTCAAATCCCTTTTAAACATAGGAACCCTTCTTAACCAAGGAAGAATATTTCCTTAGTTTGTTTCATTATAGATTAAAAGAAATGCATTTGTACTAATGCCCCTGTATTCACTTGAAAATAAAATGAGTGAAATGGGCTTGCATCATCTACTCAGAATTCTATAGTCTCTGGTAAAAGTCGGTGACAGAGTAGTCTGATCTGGATTTTTACATGTAAATTATTGCATGTAAAATTTCATATGTATATGAATAACATATCATTTTATCTAAGCATCCATGAGATGAAATGAAGTTACAAAGAAAATGTAGTAGAAAAGGTGAAAATGTGGCCTCTTTCTTAATGGCTAATATAAAAAAGAAATGTTGATGAGGGGAGGTATAGCCTGGCCACACAGACCAGAGGTGAACCTATATTGGAGCTCTCACATTGGCTGTCAGTCACTGGCCCATGGTGGTATTTAGTGGATTTTACAAAGTAAAAAATGATAGACATAAGATCAGATGCTCAAGCTACTTTTGGACTTTGGAAGGCACCATAGAGCCTTAATTTAATATTGTCCAACTTGTAGCATGTTGCCTTTCTTGGGTCAGTTCAAATTATACTGTATTTTAAATGAGTCATTTTGTAAATATTATGTCTCTCGTATTCCTAAAAAATTTTAAATATGCAGTAGCTAAAAGCCCATGCTATGAAGGCTGAATTTAACACATGATATGCTCTAATAACAGTGCTCTAACTAACTGTTGTATGTATAGTATAAATTTAAAATGTCAGACATAATTCAGCAATTATTTAATTCCTCTTGGCTTGTGATCAATTAACTTTTGTGAATTATTCAGATTTTGTAGGCAAGTTTTCTAATGTATTAAACTTTTATATCTACTAGTGCTAGAATGCAACTGATGCTAAATAAAATAGTTACAATTAAAGAATTATTGAATTTTTAGTATTTAAATTTACTAAGCAATTTAAAATAGTTAAAAATTAGCTACAATGATACCTGTTTGGATATGAGTTTTCATAAGTATTATGTAAATGCATGTGTGCATATCTGTAGCTAATTTAAAGTGCCTACAAAAACATTAAATATTAACATTCTATGTTATGCTAGTAAAAATTTAAGATTTTTTGTTGTGTTTGCTTTAGAGACAGGGTTTTGGCATGTAGTTCAGGCTAGCCTTAAATTCACTGTTTTGCCCAGGCTAACCTCAAACTCATAGCTATCTCCTTGCCTCCGCCTCCCAAGTACTAGGAGTACAGGGGTATGCCACTATGCTAACTAAGCTCATAGAAAGAATGTGTGTGTGTGTGTGTGTGTGTGTGTGTGTGTGTGTGTGTGTGTGTATAGTTTGAGGCTCTCTCTATGCAGTTCAGGCTGGCCTTGAACTCACTGTGTAGCCCTGGCTAGCTTCAAACTCTCAGCAATCTTCTTGCCTCAGTCTTTCAAGTGTTGAGATTATAGGCATGCACCACTATATTTGGCCTAGAATTAACTTTCAGAATTTTTCTACAGTAATGCTATTATTAATTGATTTGCTCATCATATAAAAGTCTTGTAAGTTAATTGATTTATCTTTTCAAATTCATGAACTGTTTGTTCCTTCAGAGTGCATTAGAAGCTCTTGGCATGTGACTATAGATTTTAAAAATAACCACCACGCAGTTACCATAACTATGCATAAATCAAGTTTGATTACTTTTATTACTTATGTGCATGCCCAATATCTATTTGAATAAATAAATAACAGCAAGGAATCTGGTAAGATTTAGGTATTGTGAATTTTTCCTTATGATATGCATAAATGTCATAAATATAGTTTCTAATTTTAATGTCTGAAATATTATTAACTCAGTATATTAACTAAGGTATCAAGAAATTTTCAGATGATATAAAATTTTGCGCTGTGTAAATTTTGATTAGCAATGATTCCTTCTTTCCAGTTTTTAATTTTCACTAACATATCAATATTAAGAATCTATAATGGACATTGTTTTGTGTTTGGTGTGTTATTAATAGAACTAATGTTAGTACAAAATTATCAAAGAAGTGTTAATCTAATTCGGTGGTTCTTCAGTTTTGTCACACATTTGAATTATTTGGGGAATTAAGAAAAAATATAATACCTACTTTCTAGCCCTAGATATTCTGATTAAATTGCTTTGGACTATATCCTGGGCATCAAGATTATTAAAGCTTCCCAGAAGATTTAAACTTCCAACATTTGTGAGATTTGATGTCACTAGAAATTAAACTGTATTTTAACCCTAAGAGCTTCCCTGATATCCTCTCCACCCTTAAAGAAGCTATGCAAAAGTAATTGATTCCTTTTTCCACAGGCAACCTGAAAAATATTACCACTACATTACATTCTCATTTATTTACATATTTTTTTTACTCTTTGGGTTGTCAATATCTTAGTTATTGCTTAAAGAAAAATGTATATCTGATTCATTTCTCATTTTTGTGGGTGGGGTTTTTTTTGGTGTCTCTTGGGTTTTTAAAAACCTTATTAATCTTTTTATTTTTGTCATTTGAAAGTTACTGTCTTTATTTTAAAAATATAAAATCATTTTTTGTAGTACATAATGTTTCCATCTTCGTGTGGAGTTTTTACATATACATAGCATATCCTAATTCCTTTTCTTCAACTCTTATCCCTTTGTTCCCTCTCTTCCTGGCTTGATCCACTGCCCCTTTGAGAATGATAATCTATCTCCTATTATCAATTTTTGCTTTTTAGTTTTACTCTGTTTTCATTATGTATGGGAAAAATATGATATTTAGGCTCGTGTTTCTGATTTCTTTTTCCTTAACATTATGGTCTCCAGGTGTATCCATTCACATACAAGTGACTCAAGTTTATCTTTATGGCAGAGTAGTACTCCATGGTGTATTGCAAATATGTATATATATGTATCTAACCTTTTCCCCACTTGTACTTCTGTGTTTTCTTTGAAAATAAACTCATAGCAGTAAACTTTTCATGTTTTTTATTTATTTTAATTATTTTTACTAAAAAAGAAAAATCAAAGTTCACTTCAATAAGGTCTAAAGTACACTGTTATGAGAAGCATTCTGGGTCCTAGTAACCAAAAGGGCTTGAAGAGAAGAAAATAACTGACCCTGGGAAATGTTCCCCTTTATCCTCCTCTTTTTTTAAAAAACATTTTGTCCACCTAACAATTCATTTTGAATTGGTTTGGAGGATCTTTTTAAGTAGAACTGGTCTCTTTTTGAATACTTTTTTTTTAGGTTAAGTTTTCAAAAAGATGAGGGCAGTCTTAGTATTAATGCTTAACATTAGAAACACTTGCCTTGCCTCTCATTTAACAATCATTACCATTCTATTTCTATACGAATCATGTCCACTTCCCTTTTCTAGTCACCTCCATCCTTGAACTTCATAGTATAGTAATGAAAAATCCCCAGTTGGCTTCCCATATACAGTGTTCCTTTCATATCTTCTTTCCTGGGTCCTGCTGCTCCCTCTGTCCAGAATATCATTTTCATTTTTCCTTTCAGACTTCTTTCAAAAACCGGTTCTGGGATAATATCTCCTGAGAAGCTATCTCATCTAAAACTGCTCATAAGCCCTCTTCAGTCCACTGTAGCTCTGACTGAGAAGCATAATTCCAAGCTTATTCTCTCTGCTACCTTAATAGACAGTCAGTGTATTAAGGATAAAGATGTGTCTTACCAATATTTAGAACCCCTTATACAGCATTGTGAGCTAGACTGATCTTTTAACATCATCATTAAATAATTGCTGTTTCCCCGTAAAAAAGCCAAGTTAATGGGTAGTATGTTCTGTTATTTTTCTGCCTTATTATTATCCTTAAACTTAGCTTACTTTTTAATAAGCAAGCTATATATAAACAAGCAAATATTTGGCAGTAAGTACTGAAGCAGTAAGCCACACTTAGATTACATTTTTCTGCTTTTCTTAGGGTACATGTGTATAATTGTGATTTTTTTGTAAGGATATTATCAATTATTCATAACAATTATCACTACCTCTAATGACATGAGACATAACAATAGCTGCAAAGAGCATCATAATTCCCAGGTGTTTTGATGCTTGAAGAAGTATTAGAACCTATGAATAATATAAGGCAAATGATCTAATTATCATTTTAGTTACTGAGTTAGCTAAAAATGTGAATTACATGCTGGTAATTGAGACTAGCATTAATTATTTCTGGAATATATAATCAGTAGTGTAATACTGTATAAGCACGAAGTAATCTTCAAGGTAAAATGTCTTTTTCTCTTTTTAAATTATAGGCTTATTTTGTGTAACAAAATTATTCTCCTTATACTTAATTTTGGTCTCTCCTATGACCATATTACCAATTCCCATCTAGAAAAACTTAGATTGTAATAAAAAGTGACATAACTCATTTCTAGCAGTGAGAATTTGTAAGGAAAGTGATGATGGTGATGTTTTTATTTCTCCACTTTGACTTGTTACATATTGTTGTGCTAGGGTCACCTATGAATCTTAATGTATTTGCACACTTCTTGTGATGTTTAACTTATTGATATGCAGTGATCACATTTTTTCTTTTTTTTTTTTTTAGTGATCACTTTTTAAAAATTTTAAAGAGGATAAACCAGAATAAAACCAATCAAAACAAACCAGTGTAAAAGATACAGGACTTCAAAACATTACAAAATCAAGAATAGTCACCATAATGCCCTTTGATGTCTTTAAAACAGCTGCAGATAACTTCAGACATAGTAAAAATCAAATTGAGTAAAATAGAAGCAATAAAAACAAAGCAGTGAATGCAGTAATGGACTTCAAAACAAGTCTATAATAAATCCAAAATTGCTACCATAATATATCTTGCTATCTTTGAAATAACTGCTCTTGCCATCGGATTTGACATAATCAAACAAAACAAAAGAGAATAAAACTCAACCCAACAAAATAATGGACATGATATAGGACTTTCAAAACAAGACCACATGGAAAAAACAATGGTTACAACCCTCAGGAGATCCCCTCTACATTCCACACTGTGTTCTGCTATCCTCTGAACCTATGATCAGACCACTGATCCTAGACTTGCAATGTTAGTGAAATACCAAAGCACCACAGGCACCCAATTGCATTTCACCTCCATAGCTATAATTACAGCCTGTGTTTCTCTGTATAACCCTGTTGCTTATGGGGAGGAGGGCCGGGGGGAGAGGGTTGTGCTTATTGTTTGCCATCCTGTGCACTGGAGGGGGCTGAGTTCTGTCTGTTCCAGTCCTGCAGCAGCCCACACATGGCGCTGGTTCTCAGGCTGGGCTGGCTTGCTGGTGTGGCTTTGTTCTCTCTACCCCAGTTCACAGATAGTGCTGATTCATGGGGAGAGTATAGGATCTCTCTGTTCCAGTGAAGCAGCTGCCCACACAAGGCACTGGTTCCTAGACTGGGCTTGCTGGCTGGTGTGACTTTGTTCTCTCTACTCTCATCCCATGCATGGTACTGACTCATGGGGAGAAGTTGGCATCTGTCTGTTCCTGTCTGGCAGCAGTCCATGCATGGCACTGGTTCCCAGACTTGGCTTGTTTGCTGGTATGACTTTGTTCTCTCTACCCCTGGTCTGTGAATGACCTGCGAATGACCTGCAGTGACCACTTTTCATCATTATTTTCACAACATACCATAAATATAAGTTTTCAGCTTTAAGCCTCTACTGAAATGTGCATTGCAGTAGCTGAGTTTTGCTTCTATTGCAATGTCAGCTCGCTCTGTGAAATCTCCATTATATTTTAATTCTCTATGTTAAGTGTGAAATACAGGGTTGAGGAATCAATATGCACTGGAGTTGTGTCTTTTTTTTTTTCATGCTAATATGCATATATTAGATACACCAAAGCCTGGTTAACCTTTGTTATAGAGCAGCTATATGGACCCTTCATACCAGGATAGGATGTTAGCCTTTCTACCGGTCTTGGATGAAAACAGATCTCTTTATATTTTCATGATTTTGAATTTTATTTCTATTATTTCTTTAGTCATCTGGGTATATGTTACCCCATAAAAATATGGAGATTCTGATTAATGGCTTAGATTTTGATTTCCCATTCATTCTTAATCATTTACATTTTATGTTTGCAAATTTTTACATAAGAATTTAAATTACACCACATGTAAAATTGTGAAAAAGGAAACACTGTCTGTGGATTTTTTTAGTACATTGTAACTCATTCAGTATATAGATCTGCATTTTTACTCCACAAAATTTCTAACAGGTAAAATAAAAACATTGCATTTTAATAGAATATATCTCAAAAAGTGCTAGAATCAGAATTAGTAAATAATACAGAAGAGTAGTAGCTTCCAACTATGATTAAAAAATGAGTAGTAATACATTAGGCAAAGCAAAAGAAGAACCCCAAAATTTCCATAATGAAAAACATTACTGGAAAATAGTATACTATTGGGTTTTATAAATGTTTGATTCATGAAAATTTCCTTCATGAAACTTGACTTCTTTTAAATGGTGGAAAATTGCATCAGTATGAATTTTTTAAAAGAGCCCTTAGAAAGAACTAGAGCTTAAAAAAAGGAGCACAGGCTATTTGTCTGTTATAGATAGGTCATGGGAGGTCTAGACACTGGATGTTTTCTTGTACCTCCCTAGAGAATAGCTCTTGTTTTTCCAGTGTCATTGATTGAGGAACATTTGATATAGACAAATGTTTGCTTTTAAGAAAACAGAGATTTGATAATTACTAAAATTGCTGAGAAGTAAGTACGTTACTCTAACTGGAAAAAGAGCATCTGCCTTCATCATGTGGAAAGTGCATTCCAAATCCTAAAGAAGTTCAATGGCATGAATCCATTCATCAGAAAGCCATGCTCTAATTCTTATTCATCCAATAGAATTTCCTTTATAGTTGGGAAAAATGCTCAGATTTACTGCTTGGACTACTCTATTTTTGGATTGAGTAAATAAAAGTATCTACTGAGTAAATAAAAGTAGGTTTCACTGTTTGAAACTTGACTTGTTATTTTGGCAGATTTCAAGCTTTAATGTTACATGGGATAAAATACTTTCTATTAAAATGATCTTCACTGAAGAAATCAAAGCCTGTTTGAACTGACCTATATCCTCCTATTCCTTCATTATACCCTTTCAGTATTGCTGTAGAGATTTGTTGCATGTGAAATGAGGACTTAACATAAAAGAATGACATACCTTATGGGAGTTGCCTGTTTTCTTTTTTTATCTTATCTTTTGTATATTAATGAGTTGTTTAATTTACCTGGAGGAATAGTTCACACAAGCAGTAACAGCAGGGCCATTGTCCATCCTTAGCGAGCTTCCAGCAGCAGTGAGGAATTGCCTTTTAACTTCAAATAATTTAATGATTTACAGTATTTTTATTAAGCATAAATAAACACAACTGGATAATGAAACAACTAATGACTTTCATATAGCAATTCCTGTGTAAAATACTACCCCAGGGGAGAGCACAGGTACTCTACTTCCTTTATAATATAAGACATTTTCTATCACGTTTTCTATCACAGACGTATTGTTGCTTTCAAAATAATTCATTTTTAATGATGTGACATATGCATGTATGTACAAAAATAATGTTCCAAGAAAAATTTATGAATTATGCCTTATTTACCTTACAGAACATTCTAAAATAAACTTGTTTTTAAGATAAGGTATATTGGGATTTTTAAAAAGTACTCTTTGTATTAATCTTTTAACTATTTAAAAAAAGTTCCAAATGGTATAAGCAAATTTGACCCTATAAACTGAATTACCTGTAAGAAATTCCCAATAAAAACTTGAGCAATATGTGTAGAATCAGTTCTTTGTACCCAACTGAACTTAATGGGGAATAGGTTATATTGGAATAAATTAGTAATGATATTAAGTATTTTACAATGATTATTTAAAAATTGAGGGAAACATAATTTAACCAGAGTTTGGAGGAGGTTTAAGGGATATGTTTTACAAACATTCACTTAAAAAATATGGATGATCTATGTTAAAGTTTCTAAGTTAAATTTTATTATTTTCTAAATGATATTTACAAAACATCATAGGGGTTTATTTGTAGTCAAATGGCTTCTGATTGAAGATTAGTTGCTCTTTATTCTCATTTTTTATTCTCATTTTGGGCTTGAGAAAATCTGAGTGTTCTCCCTTGAGTACCCAGATGTCCCTATGAAGTCCTCTCTGCCTTTCTTTGTGGAGAACCTGCAGATTCTCTCATTGTTTTAGCTCTAGTTGTAGAGTTTTGTGGTTTTGATGAAAATGCTTCAGGTTGAAGTCCTTAGAGAGAAAATGCATAGTCGGTAAGTATTTTAACCTTGCCTGCTTATGACTGACAAGCATAAGCTTATGACTGGGTCTTTGCAGACATTGCTTATAACAAATATTATATGGTTTATATGGGATGCAACCTAGAAAATGGAAAGGCAGATTCTGATGCATGCTTAAACCTTCAGAGTGTTAGCCAGGAAACAGCTGACTCCCATTTAATGTTTACTTATCTTAATTTATAATAAAAGTACATTACACTGTTTTAATTTGCTTAGAATGTAGGTTATGTTATGTCATTGGGCAATGAAAAAAACCAGACTTTTAAAAGTAAAGTGACTTAAACAAACCATGTGATTTCTTATTCATAGAATGTGAACTGCAGCCTTTCTGTCTAGGCCCCTATCCAAGGTGTTTTTGTTCTACTTCTTTGTGTATCCTGTAAATCTGCTAACATTTACTCAATTTTTTTTCAATAATTCAACCAGTATTTAGCAAGCATCTCTAGCAATCAAGGTCTATAAATTTTAAGAAGAAATCTGTGAATAAAATAGATATGGTCTCTATCTTTTTTTTTTTTTTTGGTCTTTTTGAGACAGGGTCTCACTATATGGTTCAGGCTGGCCTTGGGTTCACTTTGTAGCCCAGGCTTGTCTCAAACTTGCCACAGTCCGCCTGCCTCAGACTCCCAAGTGTGGGATTACAAGAGTGAGCCACCGTACCCAGCTAGGTCTCTTTCTTCTTGAAGTCTTCATTCCAACAAGGAAAAAAGACATTAATAAAATTATCCTTCAAGTATAGTTGAACAGAATAAGAGGAAAATTTATATATATATATATATATATATATATATATATATATATATATTTTTTTTTTTTTTTTTTGTGAATCCTAAACATACCATGCAAATGTGTCCTCATTTTTACTCTCATGAATTTACTTAGTCCATACTTGGCAGTGTTTATATGATTTGTCTAAGAGATTTCATTGCTTTCTTAAATATATAAGAACATTTATTCTTCAAAATTATTGAATAGAATTTAAGGTTGTCTGTGTCCTGCTAACAAAAAGGATGATCTAGAAATTTTTAATCATAAAAGGTATTCTTCCTAAGTGGTGGCTACCCACTCACTGTCTTTTGCTTTCCAGTGTTAATGTTTGGATTTAATTGTAAGACAGTGGAAACCAATGGGTGGTCTGAAGCTTTATAGTGAAAAATATAATGTATATTTTTTAAACGTTATTTTGGTTTTCAAGGACAATTGATAGTAGGGAGATAGAGTAGAAGAGAGAATAGTTAATGCTACTGTATTGATTTGGGTAAGAATTTATGATGCTATGAACTGAAGGGAAAAGGGGACTAAATGAGAATTCAGTATATTTTGGAGGTGTCTTGAGTGCATTGAGTGTTGAGATTTTGTAGATAATATACTTGTCTTCTTAGTCTTTAATCTTCTTTTGAATTTTTTATTAGTACACATTTATGATATATAATGATTACTAACGTGGGTATTTTATGCATTCACACATCCTAATTCTTTTTTATGTCTTCTACCCCCACACCTCATCTCTGAATTCCCTTCTTATTTGCAATAAATCTGTCTCCCTATTCTCTTTTACCACTTTTATTTTGCTTTTTATTTTATTTTGGGTTTCTGATATCAGAGATATCATACAATGTGTAAACCTTCATGTCTGATTTATTTCTCTTAACCATATGTTTTCAAGATGCATCCATTTTCTTGCAAATGACTCAAACTTATCCTTTTTTATATCGAATGGTAGCCTGTTGAGTATAAAAACCACATTTTCTTTATTGTCTTTATTGCTTCCAAGATTGAGTTCTCATGAATTATGCTGCTATAAACATGAGTATGTATGTATCACTGTAACATGGTGTCTTTGTGTAACTGTTTTGGGAAGATACCTAGTAGGGAAATAGCTGAGCTGAGTGGAATTTCTATTTTTATTTCTTTTAGTGATGTCCATATTAATTATTATAGTGATTAGATAGTTTATATTTTTAACCAATAATGTAAAAGGGTTTCTTTTTCACCACAGCTTCACCCACATTTGTTATTACTTGATTTTTTAATTTATTCTAGATATTAGCTCTCTGTCTGAAATGTATATGCCATAAATTTTTCCCTCTCTGTGGATTGTTTTTTTATTCTGTTCATTGTTTCCTTTGCTGTGCTAATGCTTTTACATTTGATATAATCCCATTTTTCAACTCTTGATGTTGTTTTTTGTGCAGTTGGGGTTCTGTTCAGCAAATCTTTGTGTATGAATATGACTTCACCAGTTTTACTTATGTTTTAATCTTCTATAAGGTTAGTTTTCATTTTACTATTCACATTTTTGATCCATTTTGATTGTATTTAGTACATGTTGAAAGATACCAGTCTAGCTTCAATCTTCCACATAGGCATAGGCAATATTTCAAAAAGCATCTAATAAATATTTATCTTTACATTGGCATATGTCTTGACCCCTTTGTCAAAGACCAGGTAGCTTGATATACCTGGGTTATTTCTGTGTCCTCCATTCTAGACCATTGATCCACGTGTCTGTGTTTGTGCTAGTCCCATGTTCTTATATCACTGTGACTTTGTAATATACTTTGAAATTCTGGATCGTGATACCTCCTAATGTGATTTTGCTACTCAGGATTACTTTTGTTTTTCTGGGTCTCTTCTAGTTCCATATCAATTTTGCCATTACTTTTTGTAGTTATTTAAGGAATGCTATTGGTATTTTGATAGGAGTTGTATTATATCTGTTTATCAATTTTGGCAGCATGGCCATTATGACAATATTGTTATGTCTGTTTGGGAACAAAGGATATGTTTCCATTTTTTGGTATCCTCTTTAATCTTTTCCAGAGTTCTATGGTTTTTGTTGTAGGAGCTTTTCACTTTCTTCAGTTAATTTGTAAGTACTTACTTTTTCTTAATTCTTTTATGAACAGTATTGTTTTCCTAATTTCTTTCTCAATGAGTTCACTATTAGTATACAGAAATGGTATTAATTTGTATGTGTTGATTATGTATTTTGCTACATTGCTGAAATTCAGTTATTTAATCTAGAAGTCTTTGCTGGAGACATATGGGTGTTATATATAAAAGATCATATTATCTCATGTATTCTACTGTCAGTCTATAAAAGAATTCTGTAATCTGATGATGACAGGACTCAGTATGTGAACTATTTGTTATCCCAAATGACCTAATAATACTGGACAATTTTTTGGTTTTGTCTTAGTAAAATCCATTTTCTATTCTCCATTGTCATTATTATGGTTTGTATATAGATATCTCCCCAAAGTCTCATACACTCCTAAATTGGGATTTTGGAGGTGACTGAATTTTGGGTGGTAATGTAGATTAATGGTGTGTGAATATGGATTAGGGGTGTGATCACTACATTAGTCCACTGATTAGGTTAGTAAAATGCTGGGTGTGTATAACAGGAAGGCCCACTTTGTGTGTAGATGGCGCCACCCAAAAGTCTTCCACCCTGGCGAAGAAGAAAGGGAAGGAATTGGTTTTCTGCTTCACTGCATCCTGCCTGCTCTGCTATGGACTGTTTGTCCCCTGCTATGTCCGACTATCATGCCTTGAAGCCAGCTGCCGAAGAACTGTGAACTGAGATAAACCTTTCCTTTTTTCATTTTGGGTGTTGGGCATTTTGTCTTAATAAGGCAAAAAGTGATTAAGACAGCCACTATTCCAACCTTATTCTTCTCTATTCCTCAATTCCATTTTAGGCACTTATTGCGTAATGTTGCCTCCACATTTATGTTGGATAGAATCTATTTTTCCCTTGAACTTTTTAAAGTTATCTCTTAACAGTTTCCTTACTTATTGATATCTTAATTCTTCCTTATTGTCTATCTTTTCTTTCCAAAGCTTACCATTTTACCTGTATGTATGGTTCCATTTTATCCTCTTTCTTCTAAATTTTAATCCATTCTTTGTTTTTTTTTTTACTTCCTTTACTTGTATTTTGCCTCAGAACATCTTAAAAACAAGTTCATACTTGGTGTTGCTAATTCCATATCACAAATTTAATCTCTCAGGAAGTGTGGTATTTTCTCCAAGATCTGTAATAAAATAGATGTTTCAAAAGAGGTAGAGAAAGACTCTAATGATTGGATCATTTTTCTGGCATCACAGATCTCTTCTCATTCCTTAGTTTTCTAGACAGTTGTAAAATGTGATCATTTATACTGTTTCATTCCCTTTATTTTGCTAGAATTTTTTTTTGCTTCAATGTTTACTCATTCCTCTAATGACATTCCTTTGCTTTCTAAAAAATATTTTCCTAGGGTTCTATTTACTTCCTTGGTTTAAATAGTATTTGCTGTCTCTAATATCATACACCAACTATAAAGACACTCATTTTCTTTCCAGATTCAGGTTTTCTTTGGCACACTTTTGAAATTCAACAGTGGAATATTTTAGAATATCTTTATCCCTCTTCTTCACTCCCAAGTTATGCAGTCCTAAAACTCTGATATCTGAGTTGAAGCCTTCTTTATCTACATGGGTTAGAACTTTTTTGAGTCTTCCTTCACCACACCTATCTCTCAATTATGGTTACCTTACAGAAATGCAAACTTGGCCACATCACCATGCCTGTGAAATATTTAAAACAAATGGAAATATACAGAAAATATCTTACAGACATCTCTATACTTATCATCCACATTGGACAAATACTAGGATCTTTTTATACTCTGTTTTAAATACTTATGTCAAATAAATAAAGTGTTGGTATATTTGAAAGGTTTCTAATACAACTGTCTTTCCTTTTTCCTAAAGTTGATGCATATTCTGTATGGCTATAGATAATTTATATTCTGAAGATTTATATTAATTATGTTTTATATTTTTAATTTTTTTTGCTCACATTTTGATTTTGAAGCTTATGTGTATAGATATAGGTAATTCTTGTATAATGGTTCTTAAACTTACTCTGAAGAGCTTGTTAAGAACAGATTGCTAGATCCTCGTGTTTATCTCTAATTCAGTAGGTCCACAATCAGGTCTGAGAATTCTTGTTTTAATAAGTTATCAGAAAGTGCTGACTCTTCTTTTCCTGGACAATACTGAGAAACACTGCTCTAGTATATTCATTTTAATAGTAGTATGGCATGCCTTTTTGTGATATCACCATTGTTTATAGAGTTATTGGCATATTGCCAAATACTTTGTATGCTACCAAACTTTTGTAATGGTGAATAAGGTCACAATAAGTATTCTTGTATTTGTTTATTTGTACTTATGTAAAGACTATCTCTACAACATATTCCTAGGCATGGAATTGCTGAATCCAAAAGTATGTAAATACTAGACCTTAGTAGATATTATTAAACTTCTCTCCAATCAGATCTGACAAATATTTTCCTACATTTGCACAGGATGAAAATATGTGTGGGTGTATACATATGTATATATATATATATATATATATATATATATATATATATAGGTGTGTGTGTGTATGTATGTATGTATATGTGTGTGTGTGTGTATTTGCCAATTAGATAGATATGAAATGGGATATCATTGATGTCTGACCTGGTATGCTTTTGATTTTCTGTGAAGTTGGGCATTTTCTTTATGGCCAGTGGTTATTTAGGTTATATCTTCTGTGCATTGCCTGAACTTTCCTAATTTTTCTATTGTATTTTTTGAATTTCTGCATCACTTCATAGAATCTGCATTAATTTTAGAAACTACTCTTTTAATAATGGTATCTTTCTCCAATTTGTGGCTTGTCTTTCTCTGAATATAGTTTGTCTAAATATATAAATGTTTTACATTTAATTGAGGAAAATGTGTCACTTTTCTCTTTTGTCCCTATTAAAATTTGCCTGTGCTAACATTACAAAAATATACTTTCCATAGTTTTCTCTATGATGTTAATATTTGCCTTCTACAGTTAGGTATTATTAAAAAGGATTCAACTCAACCTTCTCTCTCAATATAGAATATTTGTCACATACCAAGATGGCATACCTATATAAGGATTTTGATTCCAGTCTGTTGATCTGTGGTCTATTTGTTATCCAAATACTTCATTGTTTTACTGATTCTCATTTGTTCTGTATAAGTTTGCCCCAATTTTCTTGCCATTTGTTTGGATGTGTTTCAGTAAATTCCCTTTCCACAGATATGCCTCACTTCCATGGATTGGCATACAGATTTTCAGATCTATCCTGTTTCTTGTAGGCTCAAAGATACATTTCTAGTGTTGGTGATGGCGTCAGTTCTAGTCTTCAGCCTTGATGGAGGCTATATCTAGATGACTTGGCTGTAGCTGATAGTGTTGTTCTCAGCACTCTACAATGATTTTCTCTCTTCATGACACTTGGACATTTCCCTGTCTGCCTTTTTTTTCTACTGAGTTCTACAAACCTGAAACACAAACTTGCCTCACAACAGTGACCAATGTCACCAAAATGTCATTCTTGGTGCTACTTAAAAATTTCATATGTATGTGATCTTTTTTATCCAAGAGCAATTCAAATTTATTTTGCGTGACTTTGAAAAATTTGTCATCTGACTTAACTAAGTATCTCAACTTTTCCTTATTACTTTCCCTATTGCCCTCCAAGCCACCCACACTGGCCTCCAGTTTAAGTTCCAACTTCTTTCCCTTCAGCTTGTGGAAGACTTTCTCTGCTTCTGGGTGTAGCTTTTTGTCCATATTTTATATTTTTTTAAACTTAATTCATTTTTTGATATTCATAAGGGTATTATTGATTTTCTCTTCTGTTCAAAGGCTAAAAGAATGGCTTTTATTCAAAGGGTTATATTATTTATACTCTGTTCCTTGTATTTTCTTGGATTATATTTGTAGTTATATATTGTATTCTGTAATTTCTGCATTTTGAAATTCATGAAAGTGTTTTTGTGAGGTCAAACATTCAATTATGGTGAATATTTCATTGAATTTTTTAAACATTGTGTATTTTTTTCTGTAGAATATAGATTCTCCACTGAGGAATAATAATATTTAGCCTATAATTATTAATATATTAATTTTATAGTTCAAAAATTATTCACTAGATATTATACAAGATATTATAATTTTATATCCAGAAAGATAATACAGAAAAGTATATTTCTATATTTAAAGTCCTTCAACTTTAAAATATAGTTTATGAAAAAAATATAAAATTATTTAACAGAATATTTTCGGAAAGATCATGGATCAAGTGCCACAAACACTGGTTCTAGCCAGACATGGTGGTGCACAGTTGTAATCCCAGCCCTCAAGAGGCTGAGGCAGTGGAAACACTGATTTTAAGACCAGCCTATACTACATAGTGAGATCTTGTCTCAAAAAAAAAAAAAAAAAAGCAGAATACACTGGTTCTTTTTAATTTTTCCCAAAGTAGGTGGATAAAATTGAATAATTATTTATTTTATTTAGTATCTCATAAGTTTGAGAAATGACGAAGTTAGATTTAACTGTCTTAGTATTTTCTAGTTCTATAGATTACTGTCATCACCTCTTTTCTGAAAATGTTTATGTTATTTTCACTTTGAAATCAGTTGCTTTAAATCACTTTATAATTGCTATGAAGAAATATTAGCAGGAAATATAGCAAAATGAAATCATAATTATTTAACTAATACAAATATTATGAAATGTGTTACTTTACATTTTTTCCTGTTCCTTGACTGTTGTTTTTCTCCTTACCTTTCTTCCTAAATGAGTGACCTGTTATGAGAATTTAAAAACTTATTTTTTTCCTGTGTTTTCTGCATTGTGCCAGTATATCAGATACTATGGGAATGTTCTACAGCCCACTCACCTGCCTGCACAGCCTGGGGGGAGTGCCTAGCGGGCCTGTGAACACCAGTTTGTTTCTTTTCTGCAAAGAGTGTCCCTCTGACAGAATGGCTGGTCCCCAGCATTTCTTTTACTGCAAGTCTTTTTTCTGCTTTTGGCATCATTTTGTGATACCCTTGCAATACCTTCAGTCTTAGAATTTCAGGTAAATATATTTCCCAGTTTTGAAATGAAAATTTTAGGGGTGTAAGTTTGAAGGCTTCAAGTTTATGAGATTTGTCCCAATACAGTGGGACTACTGGGTTTGTATTTTCTTTTCATTAAAACATACAGATTCAGACTCCATTTATTCAAAATTTATATTTCAGAGCCTGGGTACAAAAGTATTACAAACATCTCTCCTAAGTTACACAAATTAACATTATTTAGAAATAGTATTACATACACTCAGAGATATGTAGTTTTTGCAGTTAAGTCTTTTGATAACATCCAAAGTATATGTGCACAGCATTTCAGTTGCACACTGTTTATTAATTTAAAATATTTTCCTGAAAAATCTATTTATTAGTGTACACTTTTAAGCCATTTTAAAACAGATTTTGGACTAATTATTCTATAAGTTAAATTACTTAACTTTCATGGTATATGAAAATATGTTCTGTGTTGAGAATTTTTGTTGCTTATATGTTCAAGTATAGCTGCACTTAATAGTCAAAAGTGCCATGAGGATATCTGGTCTGACAAAAAGAAGAGATGGATCTGAAGTGAAGAGGGCTAAATAGAATTGAAAGACTGTCCATCTTTGTAAGTGTTAGGATCATGACCTTTAGCTGGGTGTGAGTATTGCCAGGATTGAGTCTTAGCACTAGATAATACATTTAACTAGGAAAGAAAATAAGTTGTCTATTAATGCAGATACTGTGTGTAGATATATTGTCAAGGGCAATCTTTGTGAGCAAAAATTTATTTTGATTAAAATCTTTTGAAAAAGATAATATATTTGACACTTTATACATTTTATCAGATACCTATCTTAAGCAATCTGAATTAAGTTGGAGAATTTTCCCTAAAGCAAGCAAATAATACCTATTAAGTTGCCAAATGCTTCTCTTGGCTAGACACACTTTAGAACTTTGTCAATTTTAGGAAATGTCACATAGTCACAGAGATAAGAAGTACTTTGGACATCACCTTAGCTAGCCCAGAGTTGTGTATAAAAAGATTATGTGATTTTGCAAAAGTTTTCTAGCCCTTGACAACAGTGCCTTGTTCTCATGTGTAATAGTTTATTTCCTCTGTGTCATAATTGTCCCAGTTCTCTCATTATTCAGTAATCAGTAAACATTTAATAAGTTTCTACATTTTGCCCAATTCTCTGACAGACCCCAGATGTGCAGACAAGAATACTGTACAACCTGTAATAGCCTGAATGACAAGAGGGATAAAAGAACTGATTTGAGGATATGTGATAAATGCTAATCATAGGAGGAACAGTTAACACTTAAGTTATGTTGGAATAATATAAAAGTCATATCAGGGCAGAGTTGTCTCCAATAAATCATTCATTAGTCATGCCAAACTAGGGAAGAGAGATGAAAAATATCCCTTGCAGAGGAAACAAAATCTATAGAAGCGTGGAAATGCGAAACACTATAGAACAACATGAAAAGGTAGAAGTAGGGGGTTGATCAAGGATGAGATAAGGCAACAGGGTGGCATCAGAAACTTACAAATATGTCATTTAGAGGTCTTGGACTTATTCCCAGTTATGATAGGGAGCCAGTGAGATATTTTTAAATTGAGTGTATTCAAAGTTAATTTCTCTTTGGGAGTAACAGATTTAGATATACTGCTATAATGATTGTAATATTTGTTTAATAAAAGAATGAGTGAATAAATGAAGGAACACACTCAGTTTTTTTTCAGTAATACCGAGACAGTGATTAAGTAGCATCATGCCTACATAGGAAGAACTATCATAAAAAACATAGTAGTGGGTAAAGGCTATTTGTCTAAACAATGATCCAGGTGTTGTAGTCATTATTTAATTTCATAAGTAATATAATTTCTTTCTTATATTCATATTACATGTCATTGCTAGATGTATGATTAATATATATTGTAGTCTGACTTTTCTAAGATTATGTCATTTAAGGGCAGTAGTTTGAGAACTGTTCTGGAAAGATTCAGGAAGAGATGCTTGCACATACTAAACATTAACTGTTGAGCTTGTTAGTATCAGGAAGTACAAGAAAGTTTGATCTTATAAATCTGGGTATGTGAATAAAACACACACACACACAAACACACACACACGCACACGCACAAAAGACTTGTACACAGTAGATCAATACAATAGGTAAAGTTGGACCAATATCAGTAAGTATAAATACCTTATGTAGATTGGGGGGTTACCACAACTAATTTGAAGGCTCTTATGTATAATCTTTTTGTGTTTTGATTTAAAAGGGAATATAGTGTACATTTGGATGTTTTTCAAATTGTGGCATTTTCATGGCATGCAGAAAAAGAAGCAGTCCAATGCAGTTAACCTGAGAAAACTAAAAATGAGAGAGCTGTATTCAATGTGGATAATTTATGGCATTTCTCTGCTTCGCAAAATGATTCTAAGTGTTTTACATTAATGATAATGCAGTGCAAAGGGCATTCTAGTGTAATGGTGCAGAACCATAGTTCTTTTGTGAAAATCATATGCCCAATTTACTAATATAGAAAGACATGGGTATTTTTTTCTAGGTTGATACTTTGAGAATCAAAAGATTTTTTTTTTTATTTATAAGACTTGAAAATTTACATCATCTTTAGGAGTTTTACCTAGTTCTGGAAACATACTTAGATTATTAAAACATTATTTAAAATAGTTTTTTAAATGTACTTATTTAAAATGTAGTCAAGTTTAAATTCATTGACTCTTCATTGTCTACCACTCATAGAGCATGAGGTATAGACACAAACAGAGATTAATGATGATACCAGAATATATGATTAAGACCCTCATTTGCCGAAGAGCTGATATATTAGCTGAGTTGAAAGGAAATGTAAGAATTATTTTGAATTTATGCAAATTCATTATTACAACATCAATAAAATAAATCTAGAAATATACTGTTGCAGGTAGGAAAGAATATATACTTATAATATGTTCTATTGTATTCCATCTAAAGGAGGTTTAGAAATGTGTTCAGGTCTTCATAATAAATTGATTTTGTTGTAAACCAAGATGATGGAAGATAAATATTAAAGTCTAGTGATCATACATGTATCACTTAGAAGAAATAAACAACATTGAAATGGTTTTATTCTTAAATTTTTCATATATATAGTTAAAATTTATCAGTTGCTTCTAAAGTGTCATATATTCTACTAGACTCTTAGATATAGTAGTAATTTAATCTTCATATCAATTCTATCCAGTAGATACCATTATGTTACATTAATAGTGGCAAATCAAGGCTTAAAGAGAAGGTACATACCCAAGAACATTGCGTGGAATCAGAATTTGTACCTATGTATATCTGAGTATTTCTCATTCTGTGTGTGTAAATGTGTGCTTGTGAATGTGTGTAGAGAGATTTATATCATTTATTATCATATGTTATCTATAAGAAGGACATCTTTCTAAATGAATCTAAGCTTATATTTTTGTTTTGTAAATGCAAGGCTTTTTTTATATAGGAAAAGTATACCAAGTTTCATTTCACCCCTGACAGTGATAAAGAGTTAGGTGTATATCCAGCTGCTTGAATGGGCCTATTATTGTTACAAAATGCCTGCTCCTATTATGCAAAATCCATTACAAAAATGTAGAAGTTAGTCATGCAAGCAAGTATAAATTTACTTTTCTTTCAGTTGAATTTGCTGTAATTTATCATTTTAATGTATACTGTTGAGACCTAGTTTTTTTAAAAAAGGTTTTTACCTATTTTAAGAGAATTTGAACAAAATAAGGATATTTCAAGAAAATTCCTAGTTTGTATCTATTTTAGTAATTTTTATTACTGTAAATTTCTGGTGAAAGCCCACATAAATTAACAGCCTAACTAGTGCAGATCTGAGCAGTACTCCAGGTTAACTAGGAATTGTCTCTTCTATTTCCTTTTTCAGAGGTAAGAAGTTATATGAGAGATAGGCTTTAAAATGCAGTATTCAGAGCATGATTGACTCTAGAATGGAGTGTGGGCTATTGTCTACCGTGGCTCTTTCTCCATAGGAGCTGAGCAATGATTCTGTACTGATAACAGCCCTCCTAAGCCCCTATGTATTAAGAAGAGAGGAAAAAGCTGGAAGATGATTTTTTTTTTCACAGTGGTTACCATTTATTTAATATTTCTCACTATACTGTGTGTTACATCCCTCTGTCATTTAATTGTTTAGCAGATTTATGAGTATTAACCCAATTTTGCTTAATGAGAATATGAAATTGAGTGAGGTCACATAATTAAGAAGCAGAGATAAAATTCAAACTAACGTCTGTTTATATTCTAATTTACCATTATATCATAATAGCCCCTAGCCGTAGTGACCACCCAAACTGAGTCACTAAAAAGTATAGTTTCATATTTAATTTCCACTAAAATAATATAACAAGAGGTGTAAGTGTAATTAAATCATTAGGTATTCAGTTTGCAAAGCATTTCATTTATCAAAATAGCCCATTATATGATGCCTCATGATTGTCTTTTAATATAGATATCAAACTCTACCATGAAAGTTACATTTTTATTGTGTATCATACAAATACACTAATATAATCAATAGCTTCTAATTCAACATCATTTCTTTTGTCTTTTTATCATTTCCTTGCATGTAGAAGTTAAATTCTTATCATTTTTAGCTACCTTGTTCTGGTCTCTAATAAAAATATGGTAATATGCTTTTAGATTTTAAAATGAAATGTGGATTCTGTTAGCTGGGTCTGAAAGCATAGAATGACATCTACATTAAATGTTTCTATAGCCATTAAATAATGACAGTGACAGCCTCATTAAAGCAACTGTAATTTTTATCAATAATAACAATATTTATTATAGATTTCATGCCAATTTTACATTCATTATATTATTTAATTCACATGGTGATTGTAGGAGGCCATTGCAGCTATAATCTCCATTTAAAATGTTAAGAAAAGGTAAATTACTAGACCAAAGTCATAGAACTAATAAATGATCTATTGAAGACTTATCCCACATGTGCCTGATCTCACACATATATTTGTTATGTAAATTTGATCTTATAAAATAGGAACTAATTAAGTGGTCTTCATAAGTTGTCACTCCCATCAATGTTATGCTGTAGTTTTAAATCAGTGTGTCATGCTCTGGGGAAGGGATGCTATCTATGAAGTGAGGGATACTAAGGACAAGCTAGAAATCTCAACTGTGATGCAAGACTGTCAATTTTCATTGCCTTTGACCTTAATGCCATGCTGCAAAAGCTAGAATTTCCTGTTAGGATGCTGAACGAGCACACCTGGTATTTGGAGTAAGGGTGAAAAAAGCAAGTAAAGGCACAGTAGTGGGAGGCTTGGCTGGCTGGTGCCTCATGTCAACACTGTGGGCCAATGGATGAACACTGTGTGTAAGTTGCAAAATAGGTTGCTACTTCACTCCCATCTTCCTTTCCCACACAAAATTGTCTCTTGTTTGTGGGTAATCCTAGGCAGAGACAAGCAGAGAATGGAACAATAATGAGGAAATATAATTCAGACAACTACATTGACATATTGCATAATCTACACATCTGGGGAGAAGAGAAGACCAATGGGAAGTTTTAACTAATGAGTGGATTAAATGAGGGCAATGTGACCATTTTATTTCCTACTTCACCACATTTCAGGATGGAAGTAGACAAAGAGTCATGGGGTTTCTTCATTCATTCACAGTCCAATTGTGAATATCCATTCCATGCCTAGAAGTTGAAGTATTTCCTGAAGACAAAATGAGGCCAGCTGGCAAGAGTTTCAAGACTGTCTTCCTTAATTTTCTTTTGGCCTCCAGGTTTGCACATTGTGAGTTTACCAGTGGGTAACTTCAACATTATGATTTCTGCATTGAAGTAGAAATGGGATCTTGGGTGGAACCTTTTACCAAAGGAATGACATACATTCATTATTTGTTTACTACTAACTTAACTATTCAAATTAAAAATTACTTTCAGTATTCTCTATTTCTCTTATTTCTTTTAGTATTTTTTAGAGTCTATCTTCTTAGTTACAAGCTGATTATTTTCCTTCTCTTTGGTATATATACTTTTTTAAAACCATAAGTTTTAAACCATAATCTTTTGTTATCTAAAATGCGAACCTAATCTGAACGATTTATAATCACCTGATTACCTCTATTTATAGTATCATTGGTGGCATTCCTAAGTGTTTTTACACTCCTACCTGATTTTTTTTCTTCTTCTAACCATTTCTCCCTAAATAATTTAAGTATCACATAAATGCCTCTTTCTCTACAAATGTAATGAAATTCCTTTTTCATTTTTCAACGTTTAGCCTCATCTTTGCACACTCTCCTTTTTTCTTTTATAAGTGGCCTTCCTGTAAAGGGTTGGTGCTCCCAAGCAGTGGCTGTTGGAGATTTGAGATAAAAGTCTCACTGACATTATCCTAAAAGCAAGTAAGGGAAGTAAGAGACTGGATGGCATAAAAACAGAAATTCTTAAGAGAATGCTAAAGGGTGAAAACAAGATATGATGGTGTAGCATTTCTGCCTTCTAATCTTCTGAAATGTGAGGCTATACAGCAGATAGCTGTTTCCTTGGCTCAAAAGCCATAGCCAGAAGTACCATTCCTGAGGTCAGAGAGAGTCAGCACTTTGCACATCCCAGGTTCTGTCCCAGGAGGCTTTACTAGGTTTCTAGGCAAGTAACAACCAATTGAAACGTTAATTAACTGGATGAACTCTTTTCTGCTTCTTGGATGAACCAAGGAAGAGGGACAGGGAACCTCTGAGAATGACTCTGTGTCCACTCAACAACAGTCCAGTGACTAGAATACTCCTGAGGAAAAGTATTCAGGGAAATAAACAGAGAAGTAAACTGCTACTTAGAAACACTATCAATATAAATGCCTAGGAGTGACTTTTGCCACAATTATGGTATAAATACCTTCGTGCCCAGCTCTGTCTCTGGACCATCTGTAGATATAAGATATAGGTACTCCAGATATACCCCAGTGCAGAGGAAATGAAGATAGTGCTGCTGCTTCTCATCTAAGCTTTAGGACTCTATCTTGACAAAGGCTTCCTTGCAGATACTTTACTCCATTAATATCCCCAATGCAGGAGTGGAGGCTATACCAGTGACTCAGGAAATAAGGAAAGGCAGTCTAACAATCACTACAAATCTAATCCACTAGTAGGCTGATCAGTCCAATGAGATACTCAGCTACAACCAGCTAGAGTTACTCTGAGGATCTGTTCTCACTGGGCCTCAGAAATAACTATGTGAAAGACTGGTTCTTCTTCTTCCAGTCAAGTTGAACCTGTGGGTAAACTTTCCTTGTCTTCTAGGTTTCTGCATGTGCCTAATGGCTAAGCTGGCATCATGGACACCCTAAAAGCTGGTAGTAGATGAGTTTCAGGGCAGAATATAAGTAAGACTCTGCCAATGGAGCACAGTGCTGTTGGATTTCTTTTGCAGGCCTGATTGCAATGGAAATGACAAAGATAAAGTTGTGAAGTGTCACTGTAGCACACATATCTTATGTTTTCTGTCTGGACTTTGGGTAATAAGCAAAACATTCATCTAAGGTGTTCCTTTGTGTTGTGTTTGTATGCCAAGCAATGTGTTACTTACCCTCCAACAAATTGATCTCTGGTGTTATCCTTTGTGATCCCTCAGAGTAAGTGAGGGCAGCATAGAGACCTGTATAGTGCACCATTTTTCTGAACCATTCATCCTTCCACCTGAAACTTGAAGACAGGGAGAGTATGGATGTATGATAGCTGTCCATTTTCTAAGTGTGATTGTGGCTGCATTTTCTTAGTTCAGAGTAGCTTCTTTTTTGGGCTTCAAATATCATTCGAATATCACTAGAAGTACCAGATGATCATCAAAATAATTTTGTTTTTAATTTTAAAAAGGTTAGAATATCAATAGACACTTAAAGAGATTATAGCAAAATCTAAGCTAAAAATCCTGAGTTCCAGAATTAATTGTCATCATGGTTACCTGACTTACTACTGGATGTCTTTATTTTTATTGCACTCATGAGGAAAATGTCTTTGACTGTATTAATGATTATGTCCATCAAAACAAAGTTAAAACCATAACTTATTAAAATGTTTGATTCCACTGTGAAGTTAAATATTGGCCATTTTCTTCATTCTTTTCCTACTAGTTTGGAAGTTAAATGTTTGCTTGCTATTTTACAAAAAAAGTAGACTTCAAAAACAAAGCACATTGTTTTCTTTTTCTTTATAAGGCAGTCACCCAGGGATTAGTAAGAGACTAGAAACCCTGTGGGTAACATTTTATATCCTTTTTTCTTCTTCCTTTATAAAACTCTTTCTCATTGCTCCCAGGTAAGGGCTGAGCCCTGGATGCTTTTCAGGGAACCAGGAGAGTATGCTGTCACAGTGTGAAGGAATCCCATTTCAACTCATAAGCAAATGATATTTAATTGTTTTAGGGGCACAACATTATTTGTATCTGATCTTATGCCAATGTTTTATGCCAGTACTAAAAAGAAATGCAAATTTTAGGTAAATATACCATCTTAGAAATTCCATCCAAAATCAGGGAGGGTAATGAGGAAAGGTTATGTATAGCTCACAATAGACAGAAAAGTTATTGAAGGCAATGAGCCATTTATGGGTAGGGAAGCTGAGTAACCCAGGATGAGGTGTTGGGGCACTGGTGGGTTTGTGGATCAGGGGCCATGAACTGTAAGATCTCACACAAGATCCAAAGTTAAAAGCAAACAAAATAATTTTCCTACTAGTAGGGGATAATATAGGTTGGGAAAGTTATTCCAGGAATGCTGCCGCAGTCATACTTATAACTCCTTCACAATTTGGGGCTTGAAATGTTTATTTTATGAGTTAACTCATTATGTCGGACCAAAGCACAGTTTTTCCTAAAAATATGGATTCAGAAAAAAAAAAAAAGATTGATTTGTCAACTATGGATTAAAAATTGAATGTGGTCCAAATCTACAATTTTTTATTGGGTAGACTTTCTATCTTTCCTCAATGTAGACATTTGAAAAAGACAGAATTTTTATATTCTGTACTGAATGCTTTTCTTACTTGGTGCACTTTAGAACATAAATAGTCTTCTGTGATACAAGCTAAATATATGCTGTTTCAGCTCTTATGTTGCTTTGGAGGCAAGCCAGCAGAAGAATTCAAGAATATAATGCCATCATTGATTGTTTCATAGAGATTAAGTAAATTTGTATGTGTTGGAATATATCAAACTTTTTTAAAAGCTTATTTGAATACATAGGTTATTATGTTTTTTGAAACACTACCTTATTTAGAATAGTTAGCACAATTTAGGAAAAAATAAAAGGGAGGGAAGAAACAATGAGGGCAAGAAGAATAAAGAAAAGGGGAGCTCCTTTTACACAGAGCTCTGCATCTTTTCTTCAAGGCCTTGTTGTTAGCTGCCCTCATCCTCTAACTTTCAGGGATTCTGGTATCAGAGTGGGCACCTCCATAGACAGACATAGACTCTATAGACTTCACGCAAATCTGATATCAGGCAAAAATGAAGATTTGCCTAAAAATATAGACTCAGAAGAGAAAAAAGATTGCTCATTAGTCACTGACAATCACTGATGTGCTTCGAATTCACAATTTTTAAAAATTTATTTTATTAGTTCATATTTGCAATGCATAAAGTTCATAGTCATTTTAGGGAGTAGGTATGTATACTTAACAAATGATTATTTTTTACTCCCCTTCTCCTCCCACTCATCTACCTCTCTACTTCATCTCTACCTTTTCCCCATTTTCATCATTATTGTTATTATTTTTAATTTATGTTTGTAACATATAATGTTTGCATTCATAGTGGGTATCTGGTACATGTATGTGACACATCTAGTGAAAAATATCAGACATACAAGTTTAATATCATATGGTTTTTCTTCTTTGAGTAAGTCAAAGAGTAAATGAAGACCAAAATAAATTATTGAAAGAAGAAAATAGGAAGGAGACGTAAAAAAGATTTATGCTACAAGTTTTATAAGGTACTATTTTATAGTTTTATAGGGTATTGTTCTTCAATGAAAGTTTTTGAAAATTATAGAATTTTAATACTTCATATTCTCCCTGGTCTTTAGATTATGTATCAGAGTTGTAATTTCAGTTTGTATGCTTATTTAGTACCTCCCTTTCCCATTATGATGTTAGCTCCATTATGGTTGACATTTTTTTGCTTATAATAGATGCCTAATTCCTAGGAACATAGTGGGGCTAGTCACAGTTGGCATGCTTGCTGTGTTTGAGTCCTGTTCCAATACTAAGTGGGTTTGCTCATTTAATCCTTATAACAATTCTATGGAATAAGTGGTGGTATTCTTTTTTATAGAGAAGGAGAGTGATACTTAGAGGAAAGTCACTCATCCAGGAGACATAAATAGTAATCCAGTGTGGCTGGTAGCTCTGTAATCTTTCATATTGCAATAGATTTGCCTGTTGAGTAAATATTTGTATAAGGGAGCAAAGCACTAGCTACTCTGAGTCTGAACTCTATGGATTGTATGACCTCTTGTATTGGAACCAAAGGTAGCCAGGGTCTTAGTGTACCTTGGGAAAGCACATGAGTGAAGCATGGCTGCATAGAGCCCATCTACATGTACTTTTGGCTCTTGCTTTTGAAATATTTTAATTTCTTGGTACACATATGGGCAGAAATGAAATTTCAAATACGATATAGCAAGGAGCACTTCCTGAAACACACGTTCCTGGATAGTCTCATTTGACTCATAAGTCAAAGAATTATTAGAAATATTCAGTTAAAATTAAAAAGAATTCTTCATTGTATGAATATCACTATGACTTTTGACATGCTTAAACTTTTGAAAATCTGAGTTTTATTAGGACAAATGAGATACTGTGTGGCATTGATTCCTAAATGTGAATGAAATTCTAACTAAATCTGCCTAAAAATTAGGAATGAAATGTGATGCAGTGTCTGTATGGGTTATGGGAGGTAACCTGTGAAAAACTATTGTTTTGACTTTACAATCACTATTCTTTTCTCAAACTTTTTTGCTAGATGTTATGGCTGAGTTAACTTTTTTATAATTTCTTTGAAATAATAAATAATTATTGATTCCATGTTGAATTCATCATTTTCTATATTATTTTTTGGTCTATGAAATTTGAAAATTTAGCAACCACCAGTTGAAGATTCTAAGAATTTCTGGGCATGGTGGCACATGCCTGTAATCCCAGCATTCAGGAGGCTGAGGCAGGAGGATTGCTGCAAGTTAGAGGCTAGGCTGGGCCAGATGGTGAGTTCAAGTTCAAGACCAACCTGAACCACATAGCAAAACTCTGTCTCAGAAAAAAAAAAAAAAAGATTCTAAAACTTAAACTCATTAATCTTGGGAAAATTTTTTCCAGAAAGTCCTTGTATTGATTTGATGTAGTTTTAGGGTTTTTTGTTTTGTTTTGTTTTGCTTTTTAATATATGAATTTCCCTAATGAGATGAATTAGTGAGATTATGGAAAGCACTGGGGGATATATAGAAAGGTTACTGCTGTGGAGCTATGTTCTCCTACAGACAGACAATGGCTTTGCTGCATTACAGAGAGGTACAGGTGGTGTTCCACATCCATGGATTATGCCAACCTCATATAGAAAATATTTGAAAAACAAAAATATGTGTAGTTGTTAACCTGTGCTACATAGCTAGTTCTAAATGTCTGTATTGAACATGGATGGACTTTTTTCTTGGCATTAGTCACTAGACCAGTGGTGGCAAATCTATGGCAATGCATGACACCTGGCTGTTTTTACCATTGAAAGCTGAAAAAAGTTCCCCATCCCTGCCTTAGAAATTATAATAAATATTTACATAACATTTACATTTTATTAGCCATTTAGGTAAAGTAGATATGTTTTAAAGTATGTGGGAGGAGAGTGATACTTAGAGGAAAGTCACTTGTCCAGGAGACATAAATAGTAATCCAGTGTGACTGGTGACTCTGCAGTCTTTCATATTGCAATAGATTGCCTGTTGAGTAAATATTTGTATAAGGGAGAAAAACACTAGTGACTACATATATTGGTTATATGTAAATACTATGCTATATTATATAAGAGTCATGGACTTTGGTACCCAAGAGGTCTGAACCAATGCCTCATAGTTATAAAGAGGCAACAGGACTGCCTTGGAAAACTACTCACTAAGTCTTTGTCCAGAAGGGACAAAGTAGAAATAAATTTTTTCTTTTTTGAAAGAAAAAAGAAATAAAAACAAACTTCTTATGAGAACAAATAAAATTGACTTTTTTTTTCTTTTTATCATCCTATAAAGTCTTGTCAACATCTATGCAAAATGGAAAGATAGACAAATGTTGTCTGAGAAAGACAACTAATATCCATTCCACAAGAAAGCATTCTTTTGCTGTTGTAAACTCTGTGAGCTGGTGGTCAAGGAATTAGAATTAATATGTTAGATTTAGGACTCTGTGCTTGCCACAGCTAAGAACTGAGTGGTGGTCTAGTCACTTTATGCCACTTGATTTTAAAACCCTTTGCTATCACCTACAGGAAGTCATAATCTATTAATTTTATTATTTTGTTAGATTTTCTCACTCAGTGATTGTGTAGATTTTTCTTGAAATATATTTCAATATGATTACTAATATGCTTATTCTGTCACACATTCCATTTAGTTTTGTTATATGTAACTAAGTTCTTAAAATAACTTTTGAATTTGCAAACTTCTAAGATACTGTTTCTTGTGAGTGTAAATACAAAGTACAAACATTTGGAAAAGCATTTTGATTATATAAAAATTTAAGGCTGGAGGTGTACCTAAGTGATAGAATGGTTGCCTATCATGCATGAGGGCCTAGGTTCAAACCTATGCCCTCCCTCCAAATAAAAAGAAAGAAAAACAAATTTTTGCTGCTGATTTTCCATTCCAAAGAAATAATGGAGCAAGTGTAAAATTGTACGTATTTATCACAGTATTATTAATCGTGAAATCCAGAGTCAATCAGAATATCCCCAAAAGGAAGTATATTTATGAAAATTATGATATTCATATGGTAGGTTATACCATGATACCAAAAAGAAAGAATGAAGTAAAACTCTAGTTGCTTTGTTGTACAGAATGCTGTAATATATCATGGAATACACAATACAGTTATAGAACTATTTATGATGTATAGTTGCTTAAGCATCAAGATTGATTAATATGTGTATTATAAATATACATATATATGAATAATATTGGATTAATAAGAGTATGGAAAGATGTACACCATGGTAACTGTGCTTAACCCTGGAGAATGGAATTAGAAGGTATTTGGTGGGGAGTGTAGCCACTTCCATTTTAAAAGTGTTTGTAGAGTACTTTTTAGAAATTAAAAATCAATCCATTTTGCAGTTTAAGAACAGCAAGAGGTTGGAACGAACCCCTCAATATAGATGATTTTTATGGATACAACTTAATAGATACTGAAAATGACTTGAAACAAGATGTGATTTGTGTATGTGATAGTTTATATTTCTCTTGAGTTTTGTAGCAGGACTATTGTTCCTTAGGGGTTATATATATATATATTATATACCATATACTATACTATATATACTATAATATATATACTATATACTATATTATATATATACTATACTATATATATAGTATATACTATTATATATATATTATATATGTTTATATACTGTATACGGTATACAGCATATATATATAGTAGATGAAGACTCCATTTTGCCAATGTGTGATTTTGATTTTGGGTTTTTCAGACATAAGTTAATGGTGGTTGACAACTGATTGAAAATGACTTAGGTGAGGCAACTGAGCTTGAATAAGTTGCTTCAACAGGTATTCAACTCAGATTAATGAACAGTTGTTGGGTCTAAGTAGATGTCAGTACACAGCAGCCATCTCCTTGCTGCATTAAGCCATGTGTGGCATCCTAGCACCCTGCTGCTGCATCAAATTTAGTTACTAGTTCTGGAGATGAAGATAAATACCAGTGTGCAGGTGGGAGTCAAGTGCTAATTTGCAATTTTGTGAAAAGCCAATCACATTTTGAGTTTCTTCTAACATTTAAATCTACTTCTGACCTCAATGGAAATAATTACCTATTTTATAAGTCATTAGTTTTACTGAGTAGCATTTAAAAAATAGCAGTGCTTCACATATTATTTGGTGCTTTTAAAAGAAATTGAAGGAAAACATTCTACCCATTTTAAAAATATGCTTTACAAAACAATTATTATATCTAGCTGTGTTTTATTGCCAGAAGTAAAGATATTATCTACCATTCCTCTAAGGAATACTTCATTTATCATGAGATTTGAATGGCAGAATATCCCTAAATATGCAGGTTTTCTTAAGGAACTGCTTTACTAAAGATATTCCAGTGGTTTTAACTACAACAATCACAAATTTATGTCCTCAAAACCTGTCTAATTTTTGTGAACTTTTTGAAATCCTATAAATAGTACATTTGGTTGTAGAATTTTCATTAACATTAATAGTAATGAGGTTTGTCTTTAAACAGTTTTTCTTAATTTTCAAAGAAATGTATGCCAGAGGGCAGAGAAAAACTAGAAAATATGACTGCATAAAAACTAAGCATTTCTCTAGGGAAGATGCTATTATAAACAATGTGAAATAAAATCGATGAACTGAAAAGAAACATTGAATATACTACATGATAAAGGGGATAATTTCCTTTAATATGCAAACAGTTCTTATGAATTAATGAGAAAAATATGCCAAATAGAAAAATGAGAAAAACAATGAGCATATAGTCACAGTTGCATACATTAAAATGCCCAGGAATTTTAAGAAATGCTCAGTCTTACTGCCATTCAAGAACTTCCAGTTAAATGTAGATGTCCAGCCTGGTAGAATAGTGCACACCTGTAGTCCCAGAATTGTGAGAGACTGAGTCAGGAGAATTACACGTTTAATGTGTAATTTAAGCCCAGTCTGTGCAGTTTAGCAAATTAATGAGACTCTGTCTCAAAATAAAAACAAATTTTTAAAGAGGGCTGGGGCTACAGCTCAGTACTAAACCTCTGGGTTCAGTCCTCAATACCACAAAAATTATGTGTACATATATACATAAATTTAAAATATTTATGTGCATAAACTTCTTATGTGCAGTTAATGCTTCACATCTGTCTGGTTGGGTCCCCTACATGCTCTGTACTTGCCATTTTGTTTTTGAAAATTAGCAGGCAAATTGTTTATCTTATGTTTTTGCTAGTGCAAGACAGCATATCAAATTTGCTTACCAAGGTTTACTAAATATACCTTATTTATTTTGAAATTTCAGTTTCTAAATCTGAACTGTGATTGTTTCCCACTCTAGACTAAATATTTTACACACATAGTATAAATCTTTCCCTCAAAGACAGTGATACATGTACTTTCAAAGGATGCTGAAGGTAGGTGGCACCATTGACGAGGAAGCCCTTTGCTTGTCCCCTTCCGTATACATGCAGAATATACCCAGATATGGTTGTGCACACATTCACATTTCTTTCCCCTATATTTTCTTTCTCTGTTTTCGTCTCCCCTAATAGCATGTCTGCAGAGTGTCTCTTTCCTTCCTTTTCCTCTGTTATTTTTTTTATTCTTCCCAGTGTTGCAATTAGTAAACTGACCTTCAAATGAAGATTCTTCTCTACATACATTTGGCTTTTCACTCATCATGATAGCCTCTAATAGTTCTTAGGTACCCTTGTACCCTATGCTCTACAATAAATACGGACTACATGGGCACCTTAGTCCTGTTGCTGGGACCATTTGACTTTGCCTTTTCAGAGACCATGTTGTTAACAGTGAGTTATTTGTTGTAATTTTTCTTTGCCTTTTCTTAAAACAGTGAACACTATTCCTCACATAACTGTTTCTAATATTGTTGAAAAAGGGAAAATGTTCAAGAATCATAAAAGAATGTAAATACAATTCTTAAACTTAAATTTATTTTTTTCTGGAGGGGAAAGTGAAAGTTTCTCAGAGGACTTTTTTTATGAAAATATATTTAAATTATATTCTTTCTTGAGTTTTTTTTTTTAATGAGAATTTTAGTACAGCGTTGTCTTTTCAACTTTTGTTTCTTTTGCCACACTGGACCTCTAGTATCAAGTCTGCCTACATGCTGTGACTCACCTGTGTCCAGCACAAGAAACATTCCATCCCTGTGACTTACCTTCCTTGATCCCTGATCACTTGCCATCCAGATTTTTTAAATTATCTGATCAATGGATCATTATCGGAATCTTTTTCTATTCTCTGTTAATTTCTTGTAAGTACAACTTAGCAAGAGCTATCTGGCTCTTCTTTCCTTACCTGGGCTCTTAGCAGCCACCCTAATGTGCCAGATCTTGGGATCAGTTGTCATTGTCTCAATCTAGCAGATCTTTATATCTTGCCATATAATGTGGCTTCTTAAGAAATTGTTTTTCTATTTTTCCTGAAATTTCTTTTGACATAGGTATAAATTATTCCTAATACTTCCAACATTTACATTGAAAAGTGTATTTTAAAACAGACATGATTTAAAAAATTTTTAAAAACCTTTTTACTGTATAATTATTCATCAAACATTACAAAAAAGCAAGATTGGGAAGGCTAGAATGATATGTATGGTAATGGAGTTAAGTCAAATGTATTAGTATGAACTTATTTTTACCTTTAATATATAGTCAGGTGAAATATTTGTAAGTACCTATAAAGATTCTATTTAGCATAATCACGTACATCACCTTTGGCGTCACCTCAAAGAGTTTAGAAGAAATGGTACCTCTGATGTGAAGAGTACACTGAATACCCACATCTTGGCTTCTAATACTATTTCCCAATGAAATGAACCAGAACTTCTTAGGGAAATGGCTGACTGTATAAACTGGAACAGGAAGTATATGAGATGAACCTGAAGCATGTTGTAGTGCCTAAAGTACGAAAATTCTTTAAAATTTAAAAAATGCCATAATGAAGGTATGTTAGTGGGACCTAAGAGCTACCTAGAACAACATATGTAACAAAGGAAGTTAAGCAGTACTAGATTAAAATACAAAGTATAAAATGGATACCCATTCTAAAACAGATACAATTTATTTACAGAATGTTAACACTTTTTTTTAACAATGAAAGCTCAAACTGTTATTTTTGATGAATTTAGAGATATTAGTAATATCTATCTTGTATGTATAACTATACACACACATATATATGTATACCTATATATATATAATCTTTTCTCTTTTTCTTTTTCTCTTCTCCCCTGTCCCAGTTCTTTTTAATCATTTTCTTTCCCTTTCATTTTCACAATATTTGTTGTACGTTTTGGATCTGATTACTTTTTCCATTTTTTTTTTTACTAGGGAAACAATATGATATTTACACATGCAAGTTTGATGTTGTACATTTTGGATCTGTTTACTCTTTCAGTTTTTTTTTTTACTAGGGAGACAATATGATATTTACACATGCGAGTTTGATTTATTTCACTTATGAGTATGATCTTGTTGCATTTATTTACCTACAAAAGCCTCAAGTTTATCCTTCTTTATAGCAGAGTAATACTCCATTTTATTAAAAAATATCATATCTTTTTTACCCATTCTGTGCTTTATGGGCATTTGGGTTGTTTCTGAGATTTGGGTATTACAAATTGTGCCACTGTAAATATGTATACACATATATTGCTGTACAGTGTGGTGGCTGAGGCTCCTAGCACCTTTTGTATTACTTTCCTATAATTTATTATAAAACTGAATTTATGCCATAGGCTTAATGGTCATGCTTATGTTTGAATGAATCCCCCTGTTTATTCTAAACTTTCTATTTCTAAAGTTGAGATGGAATTTGGTGGTTTAGATAACTTTAAAAAGACACAATTTTTTCTAAAAAATATTGAAATACTGTATTTTCACAATTAATTCATTCATTATGTGCAGGAGAGAATAAATATAGGTTATTTTCCTGAATGCATATAGGTTAAGAACTTAGGTATGTGAAATGTCCCAGTAGTATTATTGGAAAATAAATGAGATGTATTATGATGGTTTATCTCTCCTTTGTCATTCTTAACATTAGGTTAAGATAGATATTCTTTCCCGGCATTCTGTTACGTAAATATTTCTATAGTTCCTTCTTTCAAAGATAGTAAATCTTTTGAACACTATTGTTTTACTTTCATATGAGTGGAAAAAGGCCTGTTTGTGGTTACATACAAAAAATCAGTAACCTCAGAGTCACTACATTACCTTTAAAATGCAATCTTCTAATTAAACATACTGAAAAGATTGGAGATTTAGCCTCAGTATGGTAATGTTTGTTGGAGCTGAAATGCTCGTGGGTGTCTGCTAAGTTTTTTCCTTCATTATAAAACAAAAACTAACCTAACTTAATGTAAATGCTTAATTATCACGATACTTTAATAGATAAATTTCTACTTAATCTTTAAAGTGTAAAGAGTCACGATAATGCAGTAACCTGAGAGACAGACCATGTTAGTTCCAAACTTTCCATCAGCATGTGGCTGAAATCTTGGTTCTTGGTCTGTGTCTGCCAGTTTGCTACCCTTTAGGCATGCATGGACAGTCCCAAGTGGATTGTGCATGTAATACATAACATTTGAAAACAAAAATACATTATCTCATTAGTACTGTATGTATTGATTAAATGTTGAAATAATAACACTTTGGCTATGTATAAAGTATTATAATTAATCTCTACCATTTATTTTTACTTTTTAAATATGTGTACTAGAAAATTCAAAATTACATATGTGGCTCATACCTTTGGCTTCCATTATCCTTCTATTGAGCAGCAGTTATCTAGAGATGAGGACGACTAAATGGGTGGTGTTCAAATGCCACAATCTGTATTTAGGCATTGAGAAATCATTAAATCAAATATGTAGCTTAATGTTGATAAATGTAAGGAAAGGTATTCAAAGAAAATTAATTCAAATCAAGTTTGCTAGATAACTAGAGTCAGAGTCATTAAATCCTATGCTCTGAAGATAGTATTTTGGTCTAATGTTTTTACCTAAAAGACCAATTAAGCATGCGGCATCATTTACTTGTACACGGAAAATAAATTAGTTTCCAATCTTTGCTTAAAACCATAGCATTTCTCTACTTGAAAAACCCAGTTCTAGTGAACACTCCAGAAGAGATACAAAAAGGTTTACAAGAATTTCAATGGAAATAAATTGACCAAAATATTAGTATTTTATGAGACTATATATGAAAATGTTAGAACTTCTTTGGTTGAAAAAGATATAATTAAGCAATTAAAAGGGAAGATAATGAGCTTAATAACACTTAGTTAGTGCATCTTTCATGCACCTGAGTAGAAAGAACTGATATAAAATAAGGAAGAGAACTTATTCCTGATTCATAACCACTGCTAAGTCATCAAATTGCAAAACATCATAGGTTTCCTCAATAGCTGGCTGTAATATTTAGGTATATGTCTTATAAGTGTATTCATTTTATACTAAGGGTATAACAAATTTTCAACCCCAAGATGAGGGCCACATAAGTTTTCATTATGTAAATTTTACCTTGATCCTAGTGACTTTGAAAATATTTTCTCAAATTCTACTAGAAAACAGAAGTTTGAAATGCTTTACTCTGTGATATGACAAATATCAAAATTCCAAGCAAGTGTTTGCTATGTTTATATCAATAAGACAATCTGGAGATGTAGCTCTGAGATCAGTGGTACAGTGTTTGTCTAGCATGAACTCTCTTCTACAGTAGTTTTGGTAAAAGGCAGTCATTCTATTCATTAAATGTTCCCTAGTATCATTGACTTGGTGTGTATAAAATATGGACATTTTTCATTTTTATTAATATTCTATTGAAACAGTTTCCTCTCACAGCATATTTATTAATTGACATTTGAGGATGGCTGCAGTTCCATTTACGGAGTTTGTTAAACCATTTCCAAAATACTAGTATTCTAATAATTGAATAAAATAATGAAACTATAGAAGGGACAGTAGTTTTGGAATATGTCTAAAAGTCTAAATTTGTATTGTATACATGGCTAGATTATGACATAAAAACAGAAATGTGTTAAGTTTTAAATTTTTTATTCTCCTTAATTCATAAATTTTGACAATGAATCATTGATTTACATGTATATATTTCTTTCTGCATTGCTGGAAATTGAATTCAGGGCTTCAAGCATGCCAGACAAATGCTGTACCATTTACCTACCTGTCCAGCCATTTTATATTTTTAAAAGTGGAAAACTTTACATGTAGAAAATCATTTCTAAGTGATTTCATTAATATGTAGTATTTTAACAAATGGTAAAATACATTAACATTAGAGTGTAAACAATTACAAATTGCTTTACAATGGTAATGAATGAAGCAGTAAATTGTAGAGAAAGGGAAAAAATATGCCAGGAGCAAAGGCAAGTGGTACTGATGGAATTATTTTGGGCAAAAGAAATGGCTCTATCTATAATAGCTTCCAACTTAAGTGCCTCAAGTATAGCTTTGCTTCAAACTAGTCCATAGTTGTCTCTCAAATATAAAGGATAATTAATGTTTGCTCTTTGTATATCTCCTCTCCCCAAAATATGTATAATACAAAGTTTCATGTGGGTAGGAATTTTTGCCTATTTGTTTTCCACTGTGTCCATGATACCTGAAACAGTGCCCAATAATAGTGAAAATTATATCCTCCCTAATTTCAGTATTTCTTTTCATTACATTATCAAGTACTAAAATCTCAGAGTTTAGGAGTTATCTACTCTGTCACTGATTCATTATTCAAATCCCTAGTAGGATGCCTTTGCCAGAGGACCTCCTACTGGCCTTGTGAGACTTGCCCCTGGTAAAAAGTTACACCTCCCTGAGAATGGCTCAGTTTTTCTAGAGACTCTGCTGATACATGGGCCTCATTTACAGTGAATCAGAATCTCTTACAGGTTCCTGGCTGTGTGGCCTGGGATCATATAGAATAAAACTAACATTTCTTCCAGATACCTGCTCAGTGAATATTTGAGAGCAGTTGATACCTTCCTTCTTCTATGGAATTAGCCACATAATTCTCTTGGTATACTAGAATCTCTTTTGTATATTCTTTAATAGTTGAGCACTTCAGAATTCTTTCTATCATAGCAACTAGGATCATCATTTTCCTTTTGGCTGTTTCCCTTGACTATTTTCTTACAATGTGGCATACACTTCCAAACATAATAGTTGGAATGTGACCTGACTAGCCTGTGACTGCATATTCTCTTACAAATACACCTGAAGTCTAAGATAATTTAATTTATGAAGAGTAGTGTACATTAAAACCCCAAGTAATTTATGAGTTCTTAACTTCTATTTTGCCATCATGCATTAAGCATTTTCAATTTAAGAGTAAGGTTTTATGTATCACCATTTAGATCCCAATTTATTTATTTATTTTTTCAATTCTCATGTACCAGACAAGAGCAGGCAGGAGAGGGTGCAGTTCCCTTGCCAGTGTGCTTCGGAAAAAACGTAGCCAACAGGGAAGTGGGCTGGGACCTGCACTGTGGAGGTAACCCACAGTGTAGTGTAACCCATGTGGAGCAAGTGTAGTGTAACCTGTGTGGAGCAAGTGTAGTGTAACAGTGTAGTGTAACCCGTGTGGAGCAAGCCAGGGCCATGACAGGAGGGAGAGGCAGGAGGAGACCCCCAGCCCAGAACCCTGAGAGCACTGATCCAGGAGAAGGGAAAACAAGGGAGACTGAGGGCAGCAAACACGCAACATCAGACATGGCTTTAATAGACAATAAGATATCTTCAGGACCTTGTGAACGAGCTCAAAACTGAAATATTAAATCAGGTAAAGCAAGATATGAGTAGAGTAATAAAAGAAATGCTCTCAGGAAGCATCTCTCAGGATGATACAGATGGAAGAAGAGAGGAACACAAAAAAAGGAGAGAAACATTTGATAAAGAATATAAAGAAAATATAGAATACATGAAGCAGATTCAAAGAGACTACCAGGAAATTAAAAACTCCATTGAAAGCTGGCAGAACTCCTTAAAAGAAACTAAGGATAGACTTTCAAAACTTGAAGACAAGTTTGCAATGTGTGATCATGAAAGGAAAGATCTAAAAAACAAGGAAACAGGCAGTAACAATACAAAGGCTAGAAGATGACAAGAGAATCTACAATTTAAAGAGTAAGAAATATGAACGAAGAAGCAGGAATACATACAGGTGAATTACAAAGGCTATTCACGTAAATAATTAAGGAAAACTTCCCAAGCATGGGAAAAGAAAATGACATTCAGTTGTGTGAGGCATACAGAACTCCAGCCACCTACAACCAAAACAGATCTACACCTAGACATATAATAATCAAGATACCAGAAATTCAATATAAGAACAGAATATTAAAAGGCATCAGAGAAAAGAAACAGATTACCTATAAAGATAACCCATCAGAATCACGGCTGACTTCTCGACACAGACCATCAGATCAAGAAGATCTTGGAGCAAAGTATTCCAAGCCCTGAAAGAGAATAACCTCCAGCCCAGATTGATGTATCCTGCAAAACTGTCACTAGAAATTAATGGAGAAACAAGATGTTTCCATGACAAAGAGGAACTGGGCGAGTTTGTGACCACCAATCCAACCCTACAGAGAATACTGAAGGACATTCTAGATAGAGAAAAAAAATACCAGGATTTTAGGAACAGTGGGAGAGGAGCCTCAATGAGTGGGGCAGCCAGTACAATAAAAGAGAAAACTAGGCAAACAAGGGCAGAAAAATAGCATAGCAGAAATGAGGCAGAGAAGGATAACTAGAATCTCTAACATAGATGACCTTGAAACACTGTTTTGTTAATAGTGCACCAGGATTTAAAACCCACATTACTCACACTACTCTGCTTAGATATATTATATTCTGTTCCAGTCATTCTATCTGTACTAGATTTGAGGGCACAGACAGCAATCCCGAAAATAAGAGGATATAGTATGGTAATCATCCTTAATTTTCTATTAACTTAATCTAAAGCTCTGTAAAACCTACACAGTTTTACCATGACTGATCATAATCGAATCTGGTTTGTTGGATTGCTGTTTTGTATTGATAGATTTTATTCAAAACTGTTATGATTGATAGTATCAAGTCTGAGAGTATAGGCAATTGCACTTAAGATGACAAGATCCACTAGAATATCCACTCTGGTTTGATTATTACCTGCCTTTGAAGTTTTATACTGTCCACAATGTTTTATTTTTACAAATATTGTTATGTACTGCTTTACTCAATTATACTGTATATTTAATTATGCCTGATGATATAGACATTCTGTTGAAGCTAATCAGAAACAACACAGTAATCATTGTAGATCACCTTGTACTGTGGTTTTATATGACTTTTTGTTTTCATATTTTTATAGGAATTTGTTTTTTGTATTGCTACATTTTGTTTTTCCCTCTAATACAGAAAGGATAGAAATACACGTAGAGATTCATGCATGTGTAGCTGTTTACACTCTCACTGACTATCTACTTTGTATGCTTTAATTTTGTAACTTGAGCAACTTTTTTTAACAGGACAATATGTAATTTATTAACTAGTGATTTTTTATTGTTTATCTTTTTTTGGAATTCTGTATTATCTCTAACCTTTACATGCTTTGTTTCTCTTTAAATAAAAAATAAAAAAAATCTCGTATATCATTGATCAAAATATAGTTTTCATGTATTCATCCACTGTATTTATTTAAATACAGTATCAATGGTAAAGGTCAGAAATATAAGATTTGTTACTAGAAAACTTATGCAGTCTTCTAGGTAAGAGCCTACACTTAATTACTTCATTGTTCCATTACCAAACTTAGGATTTGGCAACAGGAACTGATTAACAAATATTTGATTCCCTGAGAGAATTCTGAATGTGTTCTGCACTATAAGAGTAAGATGGGACTCTGCCTCCAGCCACTTCATTGTATCAAACCCAATTACTGGGGCTACTATTTACCCCACATTTCAGCATTTAAAAAGTAAAGATGTAACAAGATGTCATCAATGCCTTGGTAAGATATTTACTATATTTATGGTTTTAACAAACAATTATAAAATTATATACTTTGTTCTGCACTCCTAACTAAATTGCCATGTATTTTCTCGATGTCAATTAAATGAATCCAGCATTTTCTTTCAGCGCAGTTATTGTATGTAAATATTAATGAAAACCAATATTTCTGGGTGGCATTCATGATACAATAAAAGATTTAAGTTATATTATTTCTTCAATGTTTGTAACATGCTCTAATTATAAAAGTTAGAGATACAGACTTCGGTGAGACAGAATATATATTTGTTGACTGCTTGCTATATATAAAATAGTTCCTACATGTGTATATGTATTAATATAGCTTTTATGTATTTTTTAGTTTTTACATTTTTTGTCTGTGAATACAAAGGTCTCTTCCCATTGGGGCTTATAGTCAAATAAATAGCAGGAAATGTTCTTAAATGATAGTAAGAATTATGGTGATAATGCTGGATATCTAAAGCTAGGTATTAAAAACTGAAGGAAATTAAAGTTTTATAAACAACTTAAAAAATCAGTCGATATAGTGCATTGTGTTAAACAAAGACTAGTTGAAAGATAAGCTAATCTCATAGTTACATGAAAGCTTAATATATATTAGTTGACCACTTCTGGCTCTTCATTGCTGTATTTATGGAAGTAAAATTTAGAAAGACAGGTTAATCTGCAATTAACTTGACAGAATATTGTAGTCTTTGGAGAAGTGTGAGAGTTATTGGGTGAGCATTTTCTCAATGAGGATGAGATGTTGCTGAATGTGGCTATGTTAATATGGAAGATTTCAAATTACAATTAAGGTGACAGCTGCTACATGTTCTTAACAGTTCAGCAGCCACAGGATCACCAGACTTGAAGACAGCCCTGGATTTTCACAGTGTGTTTTATTGAGAAGCACAGAGAAAAAGAAGTTATTAATAAGAGGAAAGGAAAGCTTTTAAAAAGTACGCTATTGAATAAATTTCTAATGAAAGAAGATGCTCTATTACACATATATTATGCATATTACAATATGCTCTATTACACATAGAAGTGCTGTGTCATTAGAGATTCTATGTAGAATTTTAAAATCAAAGTTTACACTTGGTTAAAGAAGGAAAAAAATTTGGATAAACTTTAAAAACTTGGAAACAGCTAATTTAATTTTTTTATCACATTACAGATAAATTTTTAAAATTTATGTATTTACTTACTCAATATGTCTATGTTTACATAATGCTAGATTCCTGACTCTTATTTATGGAAATAAACTCAATTTGGAGTAAAGACCTAATTAAGAAACCAATAAGCAATCATATCTTAATCATATCAACACATTTTCAAATTAAAAGAAAAACTACTTTCTTTTTTCTAAGTAGGCATACAAGACTTCAAGATTGTTGAAATTTCTTTTATTGAAAGTACTTGTTGATAAAAATGAGCATTTAAATGCTTATATTACCTCATGATCTTATCTCTAAAAGACAATGTAAAGACCTTCTTTGGTTAAAATAAAGACTTGTCTTTAATTACAGCTTAGAGTTTATTTTTAGTTTAAATTCTGAACTGTAATGTCATTTTTAAAATGTGCTTTATGAAGTGCTAAAAAACAAAATAATACAAAACAAAAGAAAAGCCCCAGAAAAATGTAATGTCCAAATCAAGGAAAAAATGGCAGTATCAAGAACTGTGAATAGTGTGAGATTTTACTATCCTTTAAAAATTTTTTTGTTAATACATGTTTGCAGTATATAATGATTACATTCCTTGTGGGTAGTTGTTACATGTACATAACACATCTCCTTTCTTTATTTGTATATTCATCCTCTCTCCTTCCTCTCTCCATATCTTGATACATTTTCCATTTGCAAAATATTTTTCTCCTTTTTTTTTCCTGTTATCTATTTTTTTTTTTATACTGGGGATCAAACTCATGACCTCACACTTACCAGGCAAGCACTTTAACAACTGAGCTAAATCCCCAGTACCTCTATTAACTATTTTTATTTTCTCTTTATTTGTGTTTTAGATGTCTCATGTAAGAGAAACCATGCAATATTTAAGCATATGTGTCTATTTTATTTCACTTAACATTATGATGTGAAGGGGAATTCATTTTCATACAAATGATTACAATTTATCCTTTTCTATGGCAGGATACTACTCCATTATGTATAAATAACACCTATTCTTTATTCATCACCTGTCGATATAGGCTGCTTCCAATATTTAGCTATGATGAATTGTGCTACTGGAAACATGAATATGCATGCATAATTATCATATATTGTCTAGCTCTTTCAGGAAGATATGTGCAAGGAGAATAGCAGGGTCAAATGTGATTTCTATTTGTAATTTGTGAGAAACCTCCATAGTGATTTCAGTAGTGATTGTACTGTGTTAGTTTATATTTTCACCAGCAATGTAGGAGGGTTCCTCTTTTAGCACAGTCTTTTCAGCATTCATTTTTAATTGCTTTCTTGGTGGCAGACATTCTTTATGAAGGAAGTTGAAATCACATTGTTATTATAATTTGCATTTTTCTAATGGCCAGAGATGTTGAATATTCTTTCATATGTTTATTAGCCATTCGTACTTCTGAGAAATGTCTATTCAATTCAGTTGATCATGTTTTGATTGGGTCTTTTAATTGTGGGCGGTCCCTGAATTCTTTGTATATTTTAGTCCTCTAACAAATAGATGTCAAATTTTTTTCCATTTGAAATTTTGCCCTTCTCACAAACCAATGACAGTTTTGTGGATACTGGTAAAATAGCATAACCCGGATTGGTGAAGGGAACGGTTTTTTGCAGACCTCAGTAACAGTAGTAGACACATTGACAGCATCCCTCAGATTCCACTCCTTCTGGGCCATTGTGACAATTGCTAGCAACACCAGCATATGCATTATGGTTTTAATAGAGGAACCCAGATGTAAGGGAACATGAATCTTTTATAAGTGATAGAAAGTATGCCAGTCCTTTGCTACAAATAGAGACACTATCTTTTTCTTCCAAGGATATTTGATGTACAAGCATCTTCAAAAGGACAGTTGATCAAGAGGCCAAGGCAGGAAGATTTCAAATTCGATTCCAGCCTGAACAACGTAATGACTTAGTGAGACCCTGTCCTAAATTTTTAAAACAGATAAAAGAAAAAGGCTAAGTCATAGCTTAGTACAAAAGTCCCTGCTTCATGTTGGAACTTAGGGCACTGGGAAACTAAGCAGCCAGCTTGCTGCCCTGGTAAGCAAGCTGTGAGCTTGCAGGCACCAGGGCTGAGATTCAAACATCGATCACACACACACCCTGCCCCCATTAGCAAGTGGGAATAGAGAACTGAGCATCTCTTGCGAGGCTGACTATATGCAATATAACAAATAAGGGGGATTTCTTTCTACCATCTCTTTGAAGACAAATATTTTTATCACTATTTCACTTTGTTCTGATTAATGGTATTGCTCTATTCAATATTCTGTTTTGATAAGTTCTATAATGTTCTGTATTTCCTTTGATTCTGATATACCTAATTGAAAGAACAACTATTGTGAAGAATATGAGTTATACTATAGTACCTATTATGGTTATCCTGGTAACCTGCTGTGAAGTGCTTTGCCAATTTCCCTACCCTGTCTCACTTGGCTTTGTTCCATTTTGTTCTGTGGTATTTTACTACTTTAAAATTTAAAAAAAAATTAAAGATAACAAAAGTCCTGGCTTCAATTCTCCAACCTCCCCCAACAAGGATAGTCCAGTCCAGAGAGGTAGGGAAGCAAGAAACCCAAAGAGAATGGCTTCCCAATGGAAATATTTGTATTCTGTTTTTTATTATACTAGGTATAGTATAGTGTATCAATGGAAAGTCTTTTATGTTGAATAATGATTAGTAAAACTTTTATTATATTTTCCTGATATGCAATCATCTGAAATAGGTTAGAAATATCATCAGTTTTAATAATGGAAGAAATTAGAACTGGGAGTATTAAAGGGATCATATAAACTCATACAGTGACTCTCTATCAAATCAAGTACTAATATGTTCAAAGACAACCTTTAAACATACTGGACTAAAATTTTCTTTTAACATTGGAGAATGAACATTCCTTGAAATTCTCTAGTGGACTTATAATTTTTTTTATTTAATGCTAAAATTTGGAGTGGACTGGGCCATTTATCAAAGAATGTAATTGTTTTACAAATGGACCTATAGAATTATTTTTGATGAGAAGGTACAATATACACTAGTGTATAACACCTCAGAATGCAAGGTAAAGCTTTCATTGACAAACAAACACACATGTACACACAACTTTGTCATACAAGTCAATTTAAAATGAGCCTGCTGTTTCTAAGTCCCTCAATTTATATAGTTAAGCTAAACCTGCTTTTGTGAGAAACCATATATATACAATCACACATCTGATGGTGAAATTAATCAACAGTTCGTATTTGTAAACCAAATGATAGCCTCAGGTGTATAGTCATAATCCAAAACAACTTTTAGAATGTCTATCAATTCAGACTATAAACTTATAGAGATTTGGTACTTTTTTTCTATTGAAGTTTATGAGAACCAGTATACTTTTTGTTTCCTAGATGTATTTCTTAATGTTGAAAGATGAGTTATTTTGTCCTTGGAAAATGTAGCCTGTTAAAAGTTTTGTAGAACACTTCCCAAGTTCTCAAGGTAATGCCAGATCTGCCTTCTCTCTCCTTAGTCTTTTAAACTAATCATCCATTACCTTAGAGTTTAATCAGTAGCAATAAAATTGTACAGATTACCTAGAAGTCTTTGACATACATTTGTGTCTCAGTTATACTTCAGTCCTAATTTTCCTTTATAACTAAAAATTTTGAACTCCTTCGGCTTTCAGCCATTCTCTCTTCTCTGTTCTCAAATCATTTGGTATGTTGCACAGAGTAAAAACTCTAATATGGCGTATATCATAGTCTTGTACTACTTTAAAATTCTGTTTTAACTTCTCAGTCCTCAGCCTATGTTACTCATTTTTGTTACATTAGCTTCTAGCACTAAGGCTAGCAGATTGTTATTTATGCAGTATATATTTGTTGAAGGTATGAATGAATGAATTTTAATGTCACCAGTAGTTTTGTTTAAATCATATTCATAGTTACTTTAGAACATATGGAAATTAGAACAGTGTGAGGAATTCAAAAAAATTAGAATTGTGATTTACTTGAAGTATGTGTCCTTTTTAAATATAGTGTTTGTAAGTATTCTAGACCCTTGAAGCACTTCCAGATACAGTGACTGAGAGATATTTAAAACAAAACTGACACAATATAGGAGCAAACATCCAATTGCAAAAGATGATGTTAACAATTTTGTACATTTCTCATAATTGCATGTTTCTACAATGGTTGAAAATAACAAAGACCTTGAAAATGAAATGAATTTACATTTATTTTAGTTGTTTATTTTAAAACATTAAAGATTTATTTTTGCCAGTTACTTTATTATGTAAAGAGATTAAAGAAGAGATCTGCTTAGTTTAGTGGGATAGTAAAGTGGCGACGTACAGTATAGCTTTACTGAGATATAACTCACTTACTATAAAATTTACCAATTTGAAGTATAAAATTTAATAGTTTTTAGTATATTCATAGTTTTTCAATTGTCACTGCAATGAATTTAGAAGATTGTTATTGCTCCAGAAGTAAACAGTTTACCTTCAATAACAGTTCCAATTTTTCCTGAAATGCCTTCCGCTGTCATCCTAACGACCACTGAGTTATTTTCTATGTCTTTAAGTTTTGCTATTCTGGATATTATGAATGGTATCATGCAACAGGCTATCTTCTGTGACAGGTTTCTTTCACTGAACATATTTTTTACATTTATTCAGGCTGTAGATGAATCAGTGCTTCATCCCTTTTTATTGACAAAAAAATTACATTGTACAAATATATCCCCTGCATGTAAGTACCTATTACACACATGCGATTGGTAGACATGTAGGTGGTTTCTAAATTTTGAGTTTTAAGACTAGTCAAGTTTTTATGTGGACATGATTTTCATTTTTCTTGAGTATATATCTAGTAATAAAATTGCAATCATATGGTAACTATGTTTAATTATTTGAAGTAATACCAGAATATTTTCTGAATATTATGGCCATACCATTTAATATTCTTACCCATGTGTATGGTATTCCAATTTTTTCATATCTATAGATGTTTTAAGAAAAGATTTTAACTAATGTTTTCAAATGCACTTTAAGAATATAAGAAGAAAATGCATTAGGGGCTGGGGATGTAGCTCAGCAGCATAAGCATCTGCCTGGCAAACACGAAGTCATCAGTTTGATCACCAGTGCAAAAAAAAAAAAAAAATACACACACACACACACACACACACACACACACACACACTAGGCATTTTGTAATGACCACAAAGCTCTTTTCCAATTATTTTGTGAAATGTAGTTAGTTTATGTTGTTTAATAATTGCTAATGTGTACTGAGTGGCTTACTATATATTGTGCATTAATAAACCATTTTATATATCATCAACTATTTAATCCTTTTAAAAATCCTGTAACATATATATTAATTTTACTTTTGGGAATTTTAAAGCATAGATAAACCACATACACATTAAGAAATTTGAGGAAAGGTTCAAATCCAGCAATTCTGACTTGAGAGCCTTTCTGTTTGAATTTGGCCTTTATCGTGCCATATGTTGAGTGACTCATGCAGTTTGTGCAAATGTTTGCTGAGAAGTTAGAAAATATTTTTTTATTTAGAATTTTGTATGCAACTTTATGAAAAAAGGTAAGCTTTCTATTAACTAACCATTTAACTGATTATTTTGTTAACTATTAATAACGATTTTAAGAAGCCATAAACATGCTTATTTCTTATACTGATGTTACCAGTGTCATATAATGCCTGTGTACTGTGTACTAGACCCTCTTTCTAGTGTAATAATAATGCAATAATAATGTGATGTTACCTTCAAATCTATCTTCTTAAATTATTTTAATGCATGAATCATTAATTTATATTGACCCATAGTGATATTTATATCTTCTTTTGTTTTATTTAATAAAAATAATTTAATTACATTTATTTTGTTTATCCTAAAAATTAGTGAAATGTGACCTTTGTGTTGCATGGAAAATTTGTGTGTAGCACAAACAAAAATTAGAGATATAATGTTTATAATATGCTATCATTTAAAAAGCTTGGTCTACTTAATTTTATTCTAAGTGTTAGGAAGTTATCCCTTGTCTGGAACAGATATGTAGTGGAAATATTTAATGGTGGAATATATTTTCATAGTACTTAGCTTTTCCCTAAAAAGTTCTTTCTGAGAAATCATTTTTTACTTTCTTTACAAATCTTTCCCTATTCAAGCCAGTTACAAATTTAAACCTGTTTATAAATTGTTGGTAGAATAACAGCAAAGAAAAAGTTATCTATGAAAAATATTTCATCTTTAATTCAAGAACGAATTATGCAGCTTCATTGCAATGTGATCCACAGAGCTTGTTTCTATATCACTAAATTTTGGTTTTGCCTTTTTATTTAGAGTTTGTTGTATGTTTTTAATCTTTGTGTTTTTCAGCCTCATTATAATTTCGCCTCAATTTATATGAGAGTCAGTAATCTTCAAACTATTCTGGTCAAATACCCATAACAATGCTTATCTTTGGAGACCATGTACTTTGCACATTTTAAGTTCATATAAAATTTAATTATAGTCTGAACTACTTTAATGTTGCCATATCATAAACATCAGTTTTAAATAATAACATAATTGCCCTGATTTTTAGAACATTTTCAGTGGGATATTAAAACTATGATGAGTTGCTGTTCAATATCAGTATTTTAATAAGACTCATTTTAAAGTCAGAAATATTACATTGTTTTTGGCCTTGAACTTTTATTTATTCACCATTTTCCTTCAGAACTATATCCTAGAGTCACACAATCGTCTAACATCTTTCATGGTTTCCATATTTATGAATTCACTGACACAATAATATTTATTAGAACACTAAAACCAGTAGTCCAAGTGCTTGGACTACTGAAGCCATTCACAGTCATGATAGTGAAAAGCTTGAGTTGCTGAATGAGCAACCAACTGAGGCGGAACGAGATGACATTATTTCTGTGTTTCTGCTCTTATACTCCAGTCAAATGTCCTTTCTAAGGTCAGTTCAGTGTCATAGCTTTTGTGAGTCATTTCTCTGTTTGCTATGGCCCCCAAACTTGTTGCAGAACTACTATATAATTCTCTCAGAGCTAAGAAGGTGGCGATGGGCCTGATGGTGAAAATAGGTATGTTAAAGTGGCTCAGGTCAAATATGAGTTTCAGCGTTGTTGGCTATGAATTCAATGTTAGTGAATCAACAAACCAGAAAACACATAAAACAAGGACATGTATTAACTGGTAAAGGAAAATGTTAACAGTGTCTTGAAGGAACCTAACCCTGTATTTCTTCCTAAGAGCAGGGCCTCCAATTTCACTGAGTCAGTTTATGTGACATAACTATTGAAAATAACAAGATAAACTAAATTTTTTTGTTTGGATTAAACTTTCTGTGTCATCTTGAACTACATCTTTACAATAAAAACATGTGGAAACGTAGAAATTTAAGACATTTTAAAATTCCCTGGTATCATAAGTCTTGGCTATTTGTACTGGATTGTAATACACTGAATGCATCTTTTAATATAAAAATTATTAAAACAATATAACAATCATATATTTAGTTTAATCTTTAATTTTGACAATTATGAATATTAGAAATGAATCTGTTAATTAGATGAATTGTGTTTATTTTTTAATTGGTAACAAATATCTATTGATGAATATTACTGCTAGAATGAACTAAATTCAACATAGTCTGTCCTTTTTATTTTTATAGTTGTAAGCCTTTGTTCTAATAAGTATATGAGAAAAATAATTTTATTAAAATTTCATCACTATTATTTAAATGTCTTCAAACTTGTATTGCGGTAAAAATTACTTAGTATATCTTTTTAGCAATTATTCAATAATCTTTATCATTATAATCTGAGTACATATTTAATTTTGTTAAAAACAAACAATTTGAAATCATCTTGGAAAATTATATAAGCATTCAATTCAGTTTCTGAAAAGCATATAAAGTAGGTTTTACAAAGTTTTTAAACTCATTAATTTTGTCTGCTACGTTATTACTGAGAGGCATTTTAATTTGATTAATTTATAAAAAAATTAGGAAAATTTAAATGTTCATTTCACTATATCTTTGAAATAAATTATTTGTAATGCTTTTATCTAATTTAAAATATTTTAAGCAAAGTCTTCAATCTGAAGCTGTATCTCATCCAATTTATAGAAAATTTTTGATTTTGGAAATGATTGGTAAAGTCAGTCTTTTTCAAATTTGCCAGTCACTCAGTATTAATTTTCCATGGAGGAGAAAAAAAGTAGATATTGCAGATTATAATCTTAGTCTGATCTTTTGGGACTTAATCTAAGGAAAAATTACTTCTTTTACAAAAAGTCTTCCTTTCAAGCTGAAGAAGGGCTGAGATAAAAGGTGTGATCAAAATATATGGTGTATGTTTTAAATATCTTAAATTTGTTATAGTAAAAGACACATTGTCATTAATTTCCTACACATACACATACACATTCAAATACACATATCCTATCATTTCTTGCCACTTTCTAAGTCAGCACTGGAAGTCCTCTTTCATGTCTTTACAGAACATGATAAAAAGTATGGTGAATGTTAGTGTTATGGTCCTTCCAATGAATGGTTGGCTTGTAAAACTATTGTAGTGTGTCTTCATCCATTTTGTTCACTAGATCTACAACTTCTGGTTTTGAGGGAGGATTTATGGCAATGTGTCTTTTGCTGTTACATATTTTTCAATTTAAGGATTCATATGTTGTTTGACCATATTTCATCATTATGTGAACATCATTGTTTCTCTTGTCCCTCTCTATATTTCTAAATCAGAACAAAACAACCTAACTTAAGTGGTGATAACAAAGGTAAGATATTACTAAAATGACTAAAAATACAATTTCATAATGTCAATCTTGGCCCTACTATGAAAGAAATGAAAATCTTCTATAGGGCCCTGGTAAAAAGCCTTCTCATCAACAATAATTCAAATTCTCTTTTTTGGCACCCTATTGCAAAGTACCTGGAAGACACTGGGGAAAGATTAGTGTGTATTTCTTTCTTTCTTTCAAAAAATGGCAGACTATTTATTTGTCCTAAAATTTTTTTTATTGTCGGGGATGTTATTCAGTCGTAGAGTACTTAGCATTTTCAAGGCCCTGAGTTTTATCCCCAGCACTGTAAAAAGAAAAAAAAAGAAGCAAAGCAAAACAAAACAAAACAAATACATGTCTTAATGTATTAACCATAGATATGTTTTAATCATGTCAATTTTAAAGAGATATGTGAGAAATAGAAGGTGCAAGGATGACTTTCTCTTGGCAAGTCTTCATAACCAACCCCAGGGGTGGCATACAGTCCAGTGTGAATGTCATTGATGTAAAGGATAACCCTGACATGCTTGTTCCTGCTCCTTTTCCTGTAAATCTTGGCAAGCCATTTTTCCCCTTTGTGCATGTTTCTTTATTTTAAAGGAAAGAATAGTATGTGCTGTCCCAGTAATCTTTCATTGCTGTTGTGAAGTTTAGCTAAATTATGCCTGTAAAAGCACTTTGAAAAGTGAGAGCTCTATCTAAACAGAAGATATCATTATCAATAAAATAAAGTCACTTTAGATCAATTACCTTGTACTTTAAAGCATAGAAAAATGAACTCCAACAGGAAAATCTTTGCTACTTAAAGAAAACAAGATGTTTTTAAATTATCCAAATATTCATATTGTGCAACTGACATGATAATCACTATATGTTTTTTAGCCATATATTGGAAGAGCCAATAATTGTTGAAATTTACGATGTGTCAGGTAGTCTTTTTAAGACTGACTTTCCTCATACTAATTTTTAAAATTCTCACAACAACCTTATGAAGTTTGCAGTATTATCAACTTCTGTTTCACAGGGAGTAAACTGAGGGATAGAAACTGGTTATATTGTTATAAGAAAGGGGCAGAGCTAGCAATGGTTCCAGGGGCAACCAGGCAAATGGTTCCAGAGTCCATGGTTTTACCCCTGATGTAAATACCTCTTGCTATATAGATTCTTAATAGCATTTTTACTATGTCTTTCTTTCCATCTTCCATAATGTATTTTCTACCAAATAAGGTAAAAAAAAAAACCCTCATTAAAGAAAAAGAGTTAGCAGCCATCTCTCCCAACCTAACCATAAGGAGGACAGGCAGAGGGAGGACTGATGTGTGACTTCTCTTCCAACATCTTTTCAAGTGGTGACAATGCAATCTGAAATGTCTCATTTTGTTATAATAGTTTTATCATTGAGTCTATGCCATGTTGATGTTGCTGTCCTTTTAATGTCTTTGTATGCATTTACTTTCAAACTATGTGCATCTTTATATTTAAAATACAATTCTTGTGCATTGTGTATCATTTGGATCTAGTTCTACTCTGACAACCTCTGCCATTCATTGGAGTGATGATTTTATTAAAATTTAATATAATTATTGATTAGGGTTAGTATGTTACTGCAATAAATGTTATAATTTAAGCATTCAGCATATTTTATGATCATTCCTATTGAACAAATATTTACAACAATTTCTGTTAAATTAATGTATTACAGTGTACCCTTACCCACCTTATTCACTGGATCTGGCACTATGTCACTTGTGGCTCCTCTCTAAAGTCAAAATGAGTATGATAAGTAAATATTTTTAGTAGATTCTGATAGCATAACTAAAAACACTCACAAAAGAAGACTTTCAGAAATGCTTTAGCAAGTGGCAAGAATAATAGAATGCTTGTGTTCAAATCAAGGGGGAGTGTTTTGACGGGACTTAATGACAATGTGTCTTGTACTGAAATTTTTAAATTTGAACATTAGCTGTATTTTTATTGCACCTCATATATTTATCTAATAAAATATTGTTGCATATAATTTCAATTATATGCAACAACAATCAATTATCCATTTGATTCCTTTCAATAATTTTTCTCTGTTTATCTGTCCTATCTTTGCACCTACTGGAAAACCATTTTTGTCTTACTTAATAGAAGCTAGTGATATATTAACCTGTTTTAAAATTTTGTCTCCTCATTCCAAAATTAGCATCATCTCAGTGTTTGTGTCAGTTCATTACTTTTCTTCTGAAAATGGATTCCATTTTTCTGATTCTTCAAAATGGTGATTTTTAAAATTACATATCAGACTTTTTGAATGTAAATTTTGGAGACTGCATTCTGTCATGTTTCTTTTAAGACAGGTTTTTCTTTTGTTTTCAGGAGCCATATTTTGTTTGGACTTGAAAAGAAAAAATCTATTTTCAAGAAGCAACTCGATCTAGATCTGTTTTTTTTCAATAAGCTATTATTATAGAAATATTTTAATTTTACAGGAAAAAAAACTACAGGGAGTTCTTGTGTGTACCCTACTTTCAGTTTCTACTTGTTTTTAAAGTCTTGCATTGTTATAGTACATTTGTTATTAATAATGTACAAATATTGATACATTTAAGTCTAAATTTATTTGGATTTTTTTTGTTTTCACTTTCTTTTTTTTTCTCTTTCCAGACTCCATCAGGATACTGCATTACATTTAGTCATTTGTCTAGTCATTGTTATTAGACTTTTCTTGTTATCTATGACCTTCGAAGTTTTGAAGAGTAAGGATCAAGTGTCTTTTACACTATAACTCAATGGGGTTTTAGCTCATGTTTTTCTCAACATGAGAGTAAGTCTGTATTATTTTTGAAAGGAAGAACATAGGGATAATATGCCATTCTTGTAACCTCACATCAACAGTATCCATTTTCAGTGAATGTGTGTTAGGGTTGTTAATGATAAACTTATCCTCTGGCTGAAGTACTGTTTGTCACATTCCTCAGTGTGAGTCATCGTCATCCCTCCTGTACATATTGTATTGTTAGAAAGGAAATCACCTTGTGCAAACTCTGTGAATCCCATGTTTAAAAGGGAGAGACCTGTGCTCTACATTCGTGAGTCCCACTTTCTTTAATCTGATTTGTTGTGAATCTGCTGTGCATTTTCACCATTAGGGGGTCAGCTAAAGATGTGGATGAATAGAATTTAGGGGGTCCTTTTATGACTTTTCCTTCTGTCATTTGTTCTAGTCTCCTCAGAGACAAGTTTTCCTAGACTGAGTAATTTTCTTCCTTAAGCGGACTGTGGTTCTGTCATCCACATGTTTGTGGGTCGCAGCTTCAGAGACTACAACCTGTTTCAAGTTATATGCTGGAAAATGGGCAATTTCTTGATACTACTTTTTCCTTGTATGTGCTCCCTGACATAATGGTCCTTCTTGTTCACACTTCCATGTCTTTCCAAGCATCTATTTTTTGTGTAATGTCAGATTGGATAGTAGTTTTCTGCAGGGGAGTTGAGTTGGTGCCATGTTACTCAATCCTTATGGAAAGAACATGTCTGGCATCTATAGTGTGTATACTGTGGTAGTGAATGTGGGGAGACAAGATGACATTTTTGATCAGAAAGGATATGAAAAATAGGACTGGAGAATTATGTAAGAACCTATTAGAGGTTGCTATCAGACAACCTATCACCAAAGGTATGAGATGCAGGTAGTTTTTTTTTTAAACAATAATAATAACGTCACATTCTGGATTGTTATAAGCAACCTAAAGAAAATATTTCTTGAAGTGACTGGCTTTTAAAAAAATGTTTGTAATATGTATGGATATATACTAATCCTCACTCTCTACTTCCTTTAATTCTGACTGTAAATGTTCTATTTTGTATGCTTTTTTCTGCCTTAAGAAAAAAACTCACTAAAGTTAAAATTTAAAATGTATAGTAGGAAATATATTTAACAATTACCTTATCTGCTTTTTCACAGATAGTGGGTATAAATATGTATATAAAAATGTCGAATATATATATCATTTGTAATTATTTATTAGACTTCAATGTCAGACATATATAATGTAGACAGAATATACACATTCATATCATAATACACATATGTAATATATGCACATATATTGCACACCCAGTATTTTTAACATGGATATATAAACACATACACACGTAGATAAAAATTACTACCCATACATATTTTTTGTTCTATTTCTTAAACTGGATTTTTATGACTTAATGTATGTTGCAAGTTTTACTAGAAGAATTCCATGGTAAAGCCCTAATATGCTAAAATCCTTCACCAGGTGCTTTGTAGAATGAATGCAAGAAATTGGGATCCAATTTGTATTGTGTACTGAATGCTGAATCTATCCTGTGTGATTTGGTCATCTAAGGCAGAGGTCCCATGGTGAGGATAATGTTGATGTGTGTGAAGAATGGCAAGGGCATGTTGCCATAGGATGGTGACTATGTGAAACATTGGTCTAAAATGATCTGGGAGATACTGGCAGATGCTGACTATGAAGGATTTTAATTCAGAGTAAAACATAAGAATTTCTCTCTGAAAAAAAAAAAAAAAGAGGACCGGGGTTTAGCTCAGCGGCGTAACTGCCTGCTTGGCAAACGCAAGGTCGTGAGTTTGATCCCACACACACACACACACACACACACACACACACACACAAAAGAATTTCTCTCTGAAAACAGAAACCATAAGTGGTTTTGATGGTGACTTTTTTGCTAGTTGATACAGATATCTGAAATTCCATTGAGTTGGCAAGTCTGGCAGTAAAATTATTGGAATTAATGCCATAACATCGTATTACTACCATGGAATTAGATGAAATCTGTAGGCAGCAGAATGGAAGGGGAAGGGGGAGAGGTTTCCTGTTTCTCTAAAATTCATAAATTTATTTCTCAAATATCCATGATTCTTTTTTATAGTTTTTGTTTCTTGATTTACCTGTCCTATCTTTCTCTCATTGCAAAAATATTTTGTTTTTCTAACATCTGCAGGTCTCACAAAAGAGAATTTAGAAGATGATGCTACAGTTATCTCCTATGTTCTAGGGAAAAACTAGGAAGATAGGGGATACCAATGGAAAATAAATAGTATGCGAATGGAACCTGTAGTATCTAATATTTCTGAAAGGTGAAATTATGATAAAAAGAGAAAAGTCATAGTAGAATTAAAAGATGTGGTAGTCCTTGCTTTTTTGTGAAGAGTAGTATGTGGATTTACCAATATAAAATTTTAAAAAATAGAGAAATAATTTGTAAGAAATTTTTAAATTTTTCCATACAAACAGTGGGATAATTCAGGCATGGTGTGCATGCCTTCAATGCCAGCAATTGGGAGACAGAAGCAGCAGAGTCCTCATGATTTTGATGCCAGCCTGGCCTTATGCAGTGAGTTCAAGGCCAGCCTGCACTGCTAAGTGACATCTTGTCTCAATAAATAAATAAATAAGTAAATAAATAAATGGAGTAGTGTATATAGGTGGGAAGTGAGGACATAGTATGTTTTTATTTGTTGGTTTTCTAAAGAAGGAGGCTATTACGTTTAGTGATAATCTTCAAAGATGTTGAACAAATGTCATCACTAAAGGGCACTTGGAAATATGTGGAGTTATTTTTTGGTTGCTACTGTTTCTAGGGAGTTTTCATACCAGCCTGTGTGTGGAACTGAACATGCTTCCTATTCTAAGGCATTGTTTCTTGAGGAGGAAGATGACATTATATGCACTGACATAGTCTTTCTTGACCTATACTTTTATTCTGTCAGAAAAAATGTCTAGGCCTGCACATGATGTTCCATGCCATCTGAAAGTGCTTCAACAAATATTTGCCAGTCCTGAACTTCAGTTCTATTGGTCAATCATAGCATCTCCATTCCAGAGAATTACTCACTCTGACTAGAAGAAGGAATATCAACTCTGATGGGTTTATTCCTGCCACTAACTAATCATTGAACAAGTGACCATCTATATGGGATTATACTGATTAATCAGATAACACTCCCAGGAAGGCTGAGTCAGGTATTAAGTCACATGGGTGCTGTCCATGTAAAATGAGTGAAATGGCTAAATGGAAACATCCAGAATTTTACAAGGATTATAATCATTTATGAGTGAAACTAACCTTCTATACTAATAATGCAAAAAATGCAGACCTTGACAAGAATATACAAAACAATATTGAAAGAAATAGAAGCACCTTCAACTAGTGATCCTGCTCTTCCTTTCCTCTTGGTTACTTCCTTATTCCTCTTGGACCTGTGCATCGTGTTTAGGAGTAACATAAAAATGAAGATCTATGTGTTTCCTAATCCTTTTTCTTACCAGTGCATTATAATGTTTATTGATAATAAACACTATTGATTATATTTATTGATATGGCTTTTCTGATGCTACAATAAATGCAAGCTTGATTCTTTTTCACAGTACTCTGGATTGAACCCAAGGCATACACATTAAGCTACATCACTAGTCCTTTTTTGTTTTTTATTTTGATGCAAGATAGCTGCTAAGTTGCTAATTTGTCCAGGAAAGCTTAAATTTGTGATTTTTCTGCTGTATTCTCCTAGAATGTTAGTTTTACAAGCATGGTCCACCATTTCCAGCTCAACAAATTAATATTAATTAAACCTGTGAAAGCGCAGACAACAAAATTCTCTGTCATACTTCTTTCCATAGAAGTTATTTGCCTATGATCGACAGAAATGGATACCAGAAAATTTGTCTACTGTGGTATTTTTCTGCATCCCATCTAATCTGCTTTAGTTACAATACAAAATATGCATGCTGCTTTAGTGAGTTCTATCTCCCTGGGGTGGTTTAAAATTTGGTGACTGTTTTTGGAGTACAGACTTGTTCTGTACCTGGATCGTTTCTGAAATTTTCTACAGTATCCATAATCTCAATAAACCTTACATGATAGGCCTTTGAGGTTACATACATTACCTGAGTTTAGCAGCCAAGGAAGGTTAAGAGTCAAGGAAACCAGATGATTTGTCTTAAATTATAAAATTCATGAATGATATAACCAGGATTCAAATTTTTCTTTTCTTGCTCTAAAGATATTTTGAAAGGGTTTAGTGCTTGCCTTCTCTCCTTTTTGAGGAAGAAGCTAATAGAAGTGGATCACAACACATTTCTCACACTTTTCAGAGAAAGATTGAGACCTCTCTGAAAATAGTCATTTTTCATATGATCTTTGATTAATGAGCAGGTCATTTGCTTAAAACATTTCTTCCTATTGATCCAAATGTTTTTGTTGACCAAATAACTGCCATGTATTTAATATTTCCACCATACATTTACATTGTCCTCTAGACTTATTGTTCAAAAATGTTTATTTCTATAGTATTTATATGATTTACACAAGTTGAACTTATTTTTAAGTTTTTTAATTTGTCTGTTTGTAAGGAAAAAATGCTTTAGTGTACCCATCATTATAGCAGTTGTGTAAGATTCTCTGGTATGTTTTTTGTGTTTTGTTTTCCTTTATTTCTTTATTTTTTTCTAACTCTTGCCTTTGCCATAGAATTCCCTCTATGGCAACTTAGATCACCTAGATTTTTTATCCATTGCTGTAATAGCTTTTGTGTAGTTCCCAGCTGTTTTCTCCTATATTCCCTGCTATGATATTCGCTTTTTTGGAAATCTCATCACAGTAATAGAAAATCTGAATTAGAACTGCGACCATGTCTTTATCCTGTGTAGCCCCTTGTCTATCTTGTGCCTCACTTGATGAATTGCCTTTCTTATAGTCTGATCTGAGAATACTATGAAAATGTGTCAAGCGTCCCAATACATTGTCTTTTTTTCCTCTCTACTTTCAAAGTTGTGGAATGAAATCTACTTCAAAGTATATCGAAAGTAGCCTTTTCTCTGCATTGGGTTTTTTGTCATTTATTTTCTGTATTGGGATGCTTTGGTCACTTCCAATCTTTACTTTCTAAAAATATTTTCTATTTGGTAGAATATTTTGGGCTTCTGCTCTTGCATTGTCTTCTGGGCCACCTCTTCTCATCCTGATGCCTTTATCATTTCATGTGTCTTATCTCTATTGTTTCTTGTTCTTTGATCTTAGTTCCTCCATGGTGCTTTAGTTTTGTTTATTTGTTGGGTTTTTAAAAAAATGTTTGTTTGCTTTTGACCCCATTTTTCTAATGTTCACTGTGTAAGGAGTATCAGAATTATTTTAGAAAACCTGTTTGTTGCTATCCTTGATCTTTCTTATCATAAGGGAAAAGGTGGACATTTCTCTTAAAAAGGCTTTGAAAATGGAATGAACTTTAGAGTAAGATCAAATGATTCTGAGTTTTGATTTTACAAAGAAGTTAATATCCTTAGGAAAGTTATAATAATTCTCTAGACTTTTATTCACTGTTTCCCTTATTCTTTTATTATATAAGGTTAACAGTAGTGACTGACCACATCATTGAAGGACTTTGAAAAAGCTTGTTAAGTTATAACATTGGACATGTATAAAAGGTGGCATGGCAACTGAAATTAGATGGCGGTAGGCAAAAGACTGCAGGTTCCAGCCTGTATCTCATGGGAAAATATGGTTCCAATAAGAGAAAGAAAGTAATTAATTTTAAAACACAACATGAATAATTGTTTCCATAGAACCAGAGGATATTCTCACCAGACTTTCTAAATCCCAGAGCAATGGAAATGGCCCCAATTTGTCCCCCCCCCCCAGGCACTAGAGAGACTTGAATTTTCTCATTCCTTCTAGCATATTGCCTTTTATTTTTATTCAGGGCCACTCTGGAGGGACTGAGAGTTGGTTCAGGCTGTCAGAACTGAATCTCTGATAAACTCATGGGAATGTCACTATTCCAATCAAGCAAATGTTCTGCTTGAGTCCCTCTGTTTCCCAGGATGGAAGTCAAGGGAGAATGGAATTTTGATTTGTGGGTCACTGACTAATATATGAAAGGGAAATCTCCTGGGGAAACTTATTATTTCTTTTTCTTTTCCAAATATTGCTTTACTATTAAGTTTTCAGTTACAAGTGAAAGAAATATATGTCATTCATTCAAGGACAAATGAGGAATAAGTTGATTTAGACATATTGCAGTTGCCATTTAAGGTTTTTGAGTAATTTTTTTTCCCTTTCCAATTTCTTGATTAGTGTTTGTCCGATTCAACTCCAGTCATGGTTTCCCAGTGGAGGTCAGTTCTGATACCAGCATCTTCCAGCTCAAAGAAGTGGTTGCTAAGCGACAGGGGGTTCCAGCTGACCAGCTGCACGTGATTTTTGCAGGGAAGGAGCTTTGGAATGACTTGACAGTGCAGGTGAGTCTCCCTGGGAGGGTAATTCCTCCGATGTAGTGAGCCTCATTGTTGATGTGGTTTATGCTGCCAATCTGACATTTGTGCCTGAGATCTAATAGAATAAATAGTGCCTGGGGAATTACTTGAACTTTATTATGCACTGCTTCATTAATTCTGACTTTCTTAATTATGAACTGAAATGGCAAGCAGGAAAGATTGGAGGAGCAAATGTAAGTGAGGAGGAGAAAGAGAGAACTCACGAGTTGTGCTTAGTGAATAAATGTTTACTGACTACAAGAGCAGCAAGGCACAATTTCAGGGTCTGTTCAATTTCTAGCTTACTTATTCCATTTGAATTTTAATGAAGACGGATTCAAATAAATTGTTCCCAATCAGGCTGCTCAGCCCCTGCACTGTGAGGGATTTGTAACCCGACTGTTACCCCTGGAGGACAGTCAAGGCTGCCGCTATGACAAGTAGAGAAGGTTTTGTTCTGAGTGGCTCTGAGAACTTCCCTTTTCCAGGTTCAGAATCAGAGCCACACAGTGCCTGAGCTGATGGAGAAGAAAGGTGGGAGAAGAGCAACAGAGCACCTCTGTATATAGTTTTTCCAAGGCTCAGTGAAGTTGTTCTTAAGGAGTCCCTCGTGGTCTCTGCTGTTCTGCCCAGTGTTTCCACGGTACTCTGAGGAGGCTGCTGCTTCATAGGCGCTCTACACACTTTTCTTGTCTGTGTCATTCTTTTGATGCAATGATTTTTGAGTGAGGTGAGAAACTAGCTAGGCAATAGATGAACAGTGTCTTCGGCTAGAGGTTGAGACCAATGATTACTGAGAAAGTCAGCAATATATTTTAGACGTAGTGAAATGACTGTAAAGAAAGAAAAATCCTTCCCCACTGATGGCTTGGGTGATGATGAACACATATTTCCCTTCTGTTAGTCAGTACCTATTAATTCCTCTCCTACTTATCACTGTATGGGAAGTATTGCTGTGCTTCTGGTACTCTGTATCTAACTAACCTGAATCCAGTCTGTCCTTGAATGGACCTCCCCTCACTGCTTTTCTTAAGCCATGATATTTACCTCTTTGTAAAATGCTTTTGGAAGGTGGGTATACAAAGGAGTTATAGAAATGCAAATTGTTCCCGTCAGTCTCCCTGCATCTCCTGCTGCTGCTGGTAAGGCACATACTCATTGTGGGCAAACTGCTGTGCTTTGCTTTTAGGCAATTTGTTTTTATAAGAGAAGTGCATGTGCTAAAAAAGTGTTTTGATTTTTTTTTTATTTCAGTCAACTAAAAAGCTTTTCACTGTATCTACCAACCTATAAATCCAAGAATATCTCTTTTACAAATAAATGATTTAAAACAGTGCCTTGAATCCAACTATATATTCCAGAATTTTCAGTTTCAAAAGCTGCTCAGCTCTACCATGGGGGCTGATTTGGGAGACAGTTAGCAGTTTCATATTCTGTTAGCCTAATTGCTTTAGACTATTGATTTTTTACAAACATCCGCACATACAATATTTATTGACTTAAGAGTCTTTGTTTTGCAGGGACCCCCTAAACATGTCCAGTGTTAACTTTTCAAAGGATTCAACCAAAGGGAAAAGTCATCCCGTCTTCATAGAGAACGTTCATTTGATGTTCTGAATCCAAAAGAACATACTTTTTTTATGAAAAAATGAAACAAAATTTTAAAACAAAATAATAAAATAGTAAAAGATAGTAACAATTGTTAATACAGTGTATCATTTTCAAAGTTGTTAAAAATATACGATAAAATCATAATAATTTCATGTGATTCAATCTAATAGCTTGAGTTAAAGGATGTCAAACATAATTATTGTCATAACTGAAAGATAAGTTTTATGAAATTTTAAAGATGGAAAAATTATATCTGATTAGAATTCACTGAGAAGGATCGCCTGAATGAACTCAGTTCAGATTCCACAATGAAAGAGTAAACACAAGTGGGAGGAAGGATGAGTTTCTGTTCTTCTAGAACTTAGAAGAGATGCTAAAGATTAGAAAGCAATAGAATTTGGAGCTGTATTTGACAGTCTCAACTCCTTTGGCAACACATGTGATATCTAAGTACCATTCACAGAGAGGAAATTATATATGACAGGTATTGAAGTAGATGCAATTGCCAAGGACTAGAAGTAGCATGAGTGCTTTCTTTGTGTAGGTAGCAAGGGGCAGAGCTGCTAGAGGAAGTGCCATTTATTCAGGTGATACCTTTGAGGATAATTTGAAGACCCTCCAAATTTTGAGGATGAAAGGTAAATGAGAATAGTTGCTATCCTAAGTGAAGGAGTTAAGGAAGGTGAAGAACTGGTAGATGATGTTTTGTATAAAAAGGGTAAGGGTAAATAAAAATCTAGACGGTGAAAAGATGAAAACAGTAAAAAAAAAATTTTGTGCTTGGAATCTAGGTGACCTAGGGACTTCCTTGATTTTATTCAGGACAGTGGCTGGTGAAAGCCAGGTTGCAGGGCCTCAGAGGGGGTCAGAGAGCTTGAGTCACAGAAGCATGTAATTAATAAGCTCACTTAGCTTTTCACTGAAGGGAAGAATACACAGTGGGTATGTGTGTAGGGATTGCTTAGAAGAAAAGTGAGTCCATGCCATGTTGTACCATATCTCCTAATATGTGACTTTATGCAAAACTGAGCCATGTAACCAGTAAGAATATAGCATTTTGTAGTCAGGCTATTTTCACTCAATAAATACTAAATCATCTAGCCTTTAATAGAAAAAAGTAAGGCAAAATGATTTTTAAATACAGTGTATATTACATGCTTAGATAATTTGGATTTTCTTTGTGTTGATTTGGTCACTTATAAAATAGAAATGATAACAGAACCTATCCTTTTTGTGATGTGACTAAATTAGTTTAGTTACATAAACCTCTAATATATGAATGTTAAAAATTGCTAATACTGTCAGAATCAAAACTGTCATCATCACTCCACAGAATCTAAGGGATTTTCAGAATCTAAGAGATTACCTTAATGCAAGATTAATTTTAAGTATGAAATAGGGATCTGCAGTAGAGTAGAGGGAAGGCAATACAATAAAGCTAATCTCAAAAGAACATATACTGAATGTTTCCATTTGTATAACTGTTTTGGAATTATGAAATAATAGAAATGGAGTACAAGTGAGTGGTTACTAGAATCTAAAGAGAGAGGTAGATTCAGGGGTAGAATTTGTGTCTCTTAATGAGCAGCAAGTGGGAGCCTAATGTTCTGTTTGCTGATTACAACAATGTTGATATCAAAGCTGTGATATTTTTTCTAACTTTATAATATATCATCACTCTGAAATCCTTAAAATGGTCCTGAGTATCACTCTATGTTGTTTCTATCAATTGCATATGTATTTATTATTACCTCAAATTAAAGTTCAATTAAAAAACAAAACCAAAAATCACAAAATGTATGTCTACTTTCACAGAGAAATGTCATCTCTTTCTTTCATAGAAAATAAGCTTATTATTTGTATCTATTTTGAAGTTAGAGTATTTATTAAATGAGAGTGTTTAACATAACATAAAAATAATTGATTAGCAGAAAGATTTTAAGGCATATTCATACTAAGAGTATAGAGCCAATAGAACTTACAGAAATCCTAAGGCATCTGTCTTGCATTCCTACATAGAATCTTAATCTACAGATCCCAAGGGAAGTGTCTAGCATTAATTTACAAAATCATTATTAAATATACGAACTATACAAAATTAAATAGTTCTTGACAGTTGCATTCCTTGTTTTTCAAATCCATTTGAGAGTCATATATTAACATTTTAAGAAACAAACAACTACTTCATGTAACAGTTGGGGTTATAATGTTAGGAGAACACATTTGCTGAAAAAGACTTTTCCCTTTTTATTGGTATCATATATTTGTTATAGAAAGAATTTTATTTGTAAACTAAATGTGTTTAACCTTCTTCTATCTTCTCTAGTGAATACAAAATAGAAAGAGACTAGATAAATTCAGATCACTGAAAGTATTTCCACCATGAAATTTTGTATGTGAAAGAATTCTGAAAATGACACTGTGTATTACCAATGTAATTCATTTTCTTCTCTGATTATGCAAGGAAGGAAAGCAGAGATACACATCATAATTTTTGTCATATAGTTATTTCTTTGTATCTAAGAGTACAATTGTATAAATAACATGTCATTCCCAGGCAGCATATTCTCTCAAGATCACCTTGCTCAGAGAGTTTACTGATGGCCTCATTCATTTAGGTTCACAGAGATATCTTCTTGAATTCCTCCAAGGAACTGACTCACTGTCATAAGAGATGGTGAGTGCTCAGTGTCAGAGTTTAGAATCAAAAGATGATTATCTAAACAGAGCAAATACTCACTTCAGAAGAATTTTGTTTCATCTGTTTGTTTCTGGTTGTTTGTATTTGTCAATTCAAAGGAATCGCCAGTTCGTCACCTCTTTGCATAACTCAGAACCCACAGAAATGTTATTTTTCTATTTAAAAAGGTCTTGACATTTCTGTATCCCTGTGGACTTATGAAACATCTTTGAGGGTTGTCATGATAAACACTGACTTGAAGCAAACAGAATCTCTTAGCTTTTTAAGAGGCTAAAGATATATATATATATATAATTTTGTGGATTTATTTAATAGGCTCATGTCTCACAGGTGATTCCCTTGTCCACACTGAGCTCAGTTTCTAGGGCAAGAGACATGTGAGAAAGTAAAACTGGAGCAAGCGATCCCTAAACCTTTGCATTTTATTAGAGTATATAATGCAAGATCCTGCCTCACTGAAAACCTGACAAATGAAAGAGATCACACAGTGTGAAATGCTATTGTGATTTACTGAAGTTCTAGTTTCAAAAATTCTGCTTGCTCTGTTGTCTATAGTGCTGAGCCCAGTTTGCCATCCCACTGATGTTATGTCTGATATATTTGGTTTCATAGTCATCATCCTTTTGTAAAGATTTAAAAAGCAAGAGTTTGTGTTTATATCTACTACATTATTCATCCTAAACTTAATAAACTAAAATTTTCTTCGCCTATATTCTCTTTTTCTTTTTTCCCTTTTACAAGGGAACTGTAACAAGCCCGATATTATAGTTACAGAAAAATAAAGAATTTTATACGAAAAGGCTCTTTTGAAGCTTTTATACCAAATTCATTTATGATAAATAAATATATTACTCACCTTCATTACATTGTGTGTAAATAACTTATGGCATCACTAACATGAATGAGCACTGTATCTTTTTTCTTTACATGTAATTTAAATGGTAGATAAAGTTAAATGAGTATATTAAAATAATTCAAGTATAACTTTAGAGATACCTATAAAACACAGAAAAGAAAATTAAGTGAGAAAGAGAGTATTAATTTCTTATGCTAATATGCTTCATTCAATCTTTTTAAGGGTTAAATTTACTGTAAGAATGAAATCCATACAAACTATTTAGCAGCATAAGTTAAATTAATTGAAATTAACATTAGATAAATAAATAGGGCCGATGGTAACCTTTCTGAGTCACTGAAGGATGTGCTGAGACTGTGTTCTTTGGTCCTGTGCTGAAACAGCAGCCACACAAACTCATTTAAATAGACTCAAACCATTGAGAGTTCCTACTTATAGACTTAGTGCTGTACAGTGCTCTGGTATCCATTATTTATAGAATTTTTTAAAACTCTAGTTATTTCATACATATTTATATTCTAATAGACCAGCACACATTCATTTGAGGAATGCATTTGTTGGAAAGGAGTTATAGTTGATGTGGGTACATTTGAGTATACTACATTCATGGAGAGTTTTATTTTGTCATTGGATTTCATTTTGCTGTTGAATGTTTTTGTCTTTTTGCTAAGTCTGAGTACTTCGCATTCAGAAGTGTCACTTATCTGCAGTTTAATATGTACATTAACTATGGCACAGAGCTCTGCTTTTTTAAATTAATAAGACTTTCTGACTTTAGAGGAAGAAATGAGGAATGTGAAAACTCAGTGATGTTCATGTTTTGGAATACATCACAAGCTCTTTCAAATGTGTGGGCTTTTGAAAGCTTAGTACAGGTTTTGCCAAGTATATTTTCTGTTCATTTTTATATCCTTAAGCATTTCAAAGGGAACTGGTTCTGTGTGTTTGCATTCCATTTATGCATAATTCATCAAAACATTGTTCTGAAAGTAGAGAAAATAAAAACAAAAAGTTAAATTATTTCTATTATTTAAAACTTACACACTAAGAATTTCAGAACCTACTAAATTGGTTACATCTGCCTCCTGAATTTACCTGTAGTGTTCTATATAATCAACTCTCATTTGGAGGAATACTCAGATGCATACTGTTCTTGTACAAACCTACCTTTTATATTTTTTTCTTTACGAAGATATTTTATGATATCAGTCAATATATCCTTATTGCCATAAATAACATAGTTAAAACTTCTGGGATGTAGTATACTAGGTTAACATTTAGAATTCTATTATTTGCCATATCCTATAGTAATGAAGTTGGTAAGAGTCACCCTCAAGTCTGTCTGCAATGAGTAGTTATTTAAATTTTTTATCTTTATTTTTCTCTGGTATAAAGTGGAGATAATAATAGTGCTTGCATTTTTACAGAGTTGTCCTCATTATTGAATAAAATTTTACCTAGGAAAGACAGACACATAACCAAATTTAGGTTTTCTAGTTTAATTTGATGAGTAACTCTCAAAAAGAAAAGATAAACTTTTACTTCTGATGTGTAAATATTTTGACACATAATTTATTCTATTTTACTATGTTCCCTAAAAGGAAGAAATGTATTCCATGCTAACTAGCCTATTCCATTCTCAACCTCAGAATTTTGTATGGCATATTTGTGGAGGCTTCTTTGATTTAAATCTCATGATTTCAGGATAAACATTTCTTTAAAAAAGAGTACTTATTTCTGTACTTGTGTTTTTCTTTACCACACTCCATATGTCAGGATATGTCATTTTACTTGGGGTACAATTTTGCAAGAGTACCTGCTGTTGAAGGACCCACAAATATTTAAGATTGCTCCTAAAAGTTTATAAGTCACTCAGATGTAAAATCGAAGACAAGAAGATCAGAAGGTACTCTAAAGAGAAAATATATTTTATGATCGACTAAAATGATTGTTGTTTTTTTAATTTATAAGAAGAGCTGAAAATTAAATTTACATAATCAGTCATTTGTAGTCCACTGGCATGGCTCTTACCTTGCAGATTAAATGGATATCCTTTTGTGTTGTATGTTTTGAGTGCTTAAAAGAAAATGTTGTCTCTGTATACCAATCTTTATAATTTTGGTGATATATAATTTTGCCTATTGTCATTGAGTTCATTTCTATCTTTGCCTTCATTTCCTTCCCATTATTTAAATAAATATGTAAGCATATATAAACACATTTATATTCTATATATACATCATATATAATAAATACATAGAATTATAAATTTGTTATTCAATGCAACTCCCTGGTGGGATATAATTTACATAAATTTGTTAGAATATATTAGCTATTAAAAATCTAAATTAGGACAAAGGGAGATTCTTTGTATGATTGGTATCCACTTTTTAAAAATATTCTACTTTAAGTTTAGAAAAAAGAATTTGAACATATAGAAAACAAATATCAAGGGATATTACTTAAAACCTGCGATAAATTCAGTACTTACTTTTTAGGTTTGGTTTGACTAGAAACATACCTATCACTATGGTATTATGAATCTGAAAATACAAAAAAAATTATTGATAGCATTTCAGGGTTTGCTAGTATTTTTAATTTTTCCCTCAATTAAAGGGACACCACAATGAACTATCTCCTATTCTAAAAGATTGGATTATTTTTATGTTTTTTGTTTTTGTTTTTATGAAAAAAGAGTTTGAAGAGAGACCTTTGAAAAAGCAAACCACTATTTGGAATGAGTGGATTTTGTTTTAAACAGGATTTTATAGATACTCTAAAAATCATAAAGAATAACTTTGTGTATCATATTCTGGCCCTTCATTAAATTTATTTATTTTTTGAGTATATAAACTTAGCTTAAAATTTCTGTCCCTAGAAAGCTTTCTTAATCACTATCTGTGTTTCACAAACCAACCTGCTTTACTTTTTAGGCCAGGTATTTTACATCAAGACAATGGGAAAGATACCTTGAGGGCATCTAAGAAATCAGCAATACCCACACTTTAGTAACTCAGTAGTAAAAGAGTAATGCTAAACTTTTTGAAAGACTTGACTTTGAGAAGAGAGCATTACAGCACAGTGCTCCAGAAGAACTGCCTAAGGAATTTGTTCCCTAGTGTCGATTCACTCTATAGGTATGATTCTAGGCAGATGGACTACTTGAACTGGCAGCAAAACTTGGCATCATCTATTTGGTGTTGGTTTTTATAGGCATGCAGAACATAGGATTTGTAGAGTCAAAGAAGCTCTCATGTGGATTTTAGAAGGGCTGAGAAGTGAGGCTGTGTGCTCCTGAGAGGGCAAGGTGTGAAGTTCTGACAGTGAAGGTGAAAGTGCACTGGAATGCTAGGAAGGTGGAAATGCTGGAAATGTGGAACATCTGTCGAGGAAAGCCACAGGAAGTAAGCACAGCTACTCTAAGAGAGAGGCTATAAGGGCTGCAATAGGGCAATGCTGTAAGGCCAGGTGCTTTCAAGTGTTTTGGAGTTCATATTTCACTTTAACCTGCCCTGTGTACTAAATATGGACATATATATTTAATGTTTGCTCTGCTGGTTTTCAGTCTTGATTTGACCTAGTTATTTTATGTCCCACTATTTTTCCTTTTTATAATGAGAATATTTACCCAGTGCCTTTGTTGGAGGCATTTAGCTTCTTTTTAAATTTTTTGTAGGGTCTGAGAGCTAAGAGTATGCCTTGAGTCTCAGAGGAGACTTTGTACTTTAACTTCTTAGCAGTTCTAAAACCATTTAGCCTTTGGAAACTCTTAAAAATGGAGTAAGAACATTTTGCATAAATGCAAAAAGACTTGGGTTTTTTGTGGGTTGTGGAGAATGTTATGTCATAGATCTGGAATGTTCTCCCAAAGCCTTATGTGTTTAGAGTTAGGGTTTTTTTGGGGATGTGATTGGATTATGCAGGCACTGTAGCTAATTTACTGTTAAGAGGCAAGGCCAAGTAGGCGGAATTAACGTGAGGGTGTAACCTGAAATGTTTATCTTCTTCCTTGGCTCCTCCCTTCTCTTTGTGCTTCCTGGCCACCATAATATGAGCCATTTTCTTTCATGTGTCCCTTCCACCATACTATTTCTGCTATGGAGCTGGCAAATCATAGACTGGAACTTCCGGGATTGTGAGCCTTAATAAACCTCTTCTCCTTTAAATTTGTGATTGTTGTGAATTTCATCTTTCCAGCAAAGAAGAGTCTAAGACAGGGAGTTAAAATAAGAGCTCTTCCATTAAGCCTTTAAGCTTTGAAAAATAATTATTAAATGATATCTGTTACCTGTGTATAATATTCTTGGGTGTTTAAACACAATAGTTATTGTATATATCAGTTCCCTTTTATAGAATGCTATATATTTATGGGTTGTCTTAGTTACTTTTTACTTGTTATTGAGACGAAATACCTGATGCTCAACATTATGGAATGAAAGGTTTATTTCTTATAGTTCTTGGAGGTTTCAGTCCATACTTAGCTGGCTCCAATTGGCACAGTGGCATTTGTGGCTGCCATTCATGGCCAGTTGCAAAGAGCAAAGCACGAAGAGAGAGATGCACACCTATATATCCCACCTATATAACATCCTATGCTGTTTCTGCCCTAGGTTGGTGTAGCACTCACTCACTAATCTAATAGCTAGACAATAGCTTCCTTTTACTTGTTAATGTGCATTCGTTTCCTCCATGTATTTCCATGGTTTCATAGCTCATTTGCTTTTACCACTGAATAATATTTCCTTGTCTGTATATATCACAGTTTGTTTATTCACTATCCTACTGAAGGACATCTTGCTTTCTTTCAAGTTTTGGCAATTAGGAAAAACACTGTTACATACACTTTTTGTTTGGACATACATTTCCAGTTCATCTGTGTAAATACCAAGGAATGTGATTGCAGTGTTGTATGGTCAGGGCATGTTTATAGTTTTGTAAGAAGCTGCCAGAATGTCTTCTAAATAGCTATATAATTTTGCATCCATCCAGCAATGAATATGAATTGTTTTGCTTTACATATTTTTACTACATTTGATGATGGCATTGTTTTGGATTTTGGCTATTTTAAAAAGCTTGTAGTGATCAAAATTCAGTTTCCAATCTTGCCAAAAGCAGACAGTAAAGTTTATATTTAAAACAACAAGATAATATCTTTATAATTGATTCTGGATATCCATGGAGAATTGATTCCAGGTAATAACAAAAACAGAGGATATTCTAGTCTCTTACATATAGCGGTGTAATGTTTGTATAAATCATATACATATTCTTCTGTAAACTTTAAACCATCTCTGGTTATGTATACTATGTTGTAGTATGATATAAATGTTATATAAGTAGGTTTATTCTGTATTGTTTTGGGAATATTTAGATGAGAAATAAGAGAAAATGTGTTTGTTCAATTCAAATACATTTTTAAATACTTTTCACCCGTGGTTGGTTGAATCTGCTAAAGCAGAACTTATAGATGTACAGGGCTAACTAGTATCTGAAATTTGTCTGCTTTTATAATAATGTCAATACCATGTTTGCTATTAGATATTTATCCATAGATCGAAATTGATGATTTGTTCCTAGTATGTTGGTGAGTATTCAATAGATATTTGTTAAATATTGATATTTTTAGTACAATGAATGTCTTTCCTATAGAGTTACATATGATGCTTTCTGAATTGATTTAACATGTTGAAGCCTTCATGGAAGCCTTATAACAACCATCCCCAAAGTTAATGATAGATCTCACGGTGATCTGAAAATAGAGACAACATCTAGTCTGCAGATAGCTTGTCTGCAGATACTGGTATTTACACTAGTACATCAGAAACCAAAATAATGTTCTCTCACGCTATCTATAACTGTACAAAATAGGAAAAGCCATAAGGGAAATCTCCTAAGATGAAGTTAAAGGCTGTCTCTGGGTTATGTAGCACCTGAAACATGTTGATAGATTTTAGAAAAGAAATGAAAGATAGAAGAAAAGGAGGGAAGGGTATCAGAAGATAGGAATTAGGAAGGAAGGGAGGGAGGAGAGAGAAAAATAGAAGGCAGGATGGGAAATGAGGGAGGGTAACAAGGGGCCTTCTAGAAATAAATAGGGGCCTTCTAGAAATAAGTATACAAATATGAACATACTGCAGAGAAAATATTGGTTCATTTATATTTACACTGTCTCGTGAAACCGAGTTCCCAAAAGAAAAAGTTTGTTGATTCTCATCCTCCAAGGAAGATGAGGAGTAAGAGGAAGAGCAGAAGAAGAAGGAGGAGAAACAATAAACCCTGTATTATGTCACATTCCTTCCCCCAAAACTATGCATAGACTGTGCATTCTATGAAGATTTCATCATCTTCCACCAGCACTAATGGGATTGTGCCTCTTTTTATCTGTACTGTTTTTTATTCTTATCACTAAGAGAAGTTTTTTAAATTTATTTATCTATTTGCAAAGCACTTTTTCTCTGTAAAGCATTCTAATGATGGAGTAATGCCTTTCCAAAGTTCATTTAAAAATATTTCTGTCATTTTATCTAAATGTGAAATTAAGATGTATATAATGTTAGCACATGTTAAGGCCCATTAGTTCTCCTAATTAATGAGGATTCCTCTTTCCACTGAAAATTCAGTTATAGACAATAACTATATAAACAAGCACACTGCAAAATTGGAACTGTGTTCTAAAATATTTTGAATGTGTTTTTCCAATTGAATAAAGTGTAATTAACAAAGATTGGAGTTATATGTGATCCCCCAAGAAAGGTTTGTTATGTTATTGAGAAGTAAAAGTGCAATTGGATTAATTTACAGATTGAGGATTGATGAGATTGAAGTGATGAGGTAAAGGAATAATACAGTAATCATACAAAATATATACAAGGTTTTGGTCTAAAATTATTCATCAAAATATTTTATTTCAATGCTTGCCAAGTACCAGTTTGTTTTTTTGTTACTTCTCTTCAGGAAGAATATGCTTAAGAAGCAATGAAATTTTAGTTTTTGGTTTAGTTTGTTAGCAGGGGCATACCAGATACATTTTGATGAAGGTCAGAGATTTTAAATGGGAAGCATATTCATCAGAGCCATTTGGGATCCTGTGAGATAGTAAATTAAAGCCATTTAGTAATTTTCTTATGTCAGTATCACTAGGTTTAAAGGACCTGGTTTAATTTACTTGATTAAAGAAAAGAAGCATTATTATTAATTCTCTTACACATAATGACATGTAAATAGGTCTTTTAATGGGTTGTAAACATTAATGATCATCCTTTTTCATCATGGATGAGACCATTAACTGTAATAGTAAAAGGGTGAGGTGTATTTTGGTACTGATTCTTAGCACCATTATCTACTCATCTCAGGATGGTGGGTAAATTAATGTTCTTACAGTTCAGTTTCTTTAAAAAAGATGGCTATAATAAAATTCAAAGATAAAATCTGCCCTATAGAATATAGTGAAGGTTAAATAATATTTACAAAGTAACTAGCATAGTGCTTTGCACAGAATAGGCTCTCAGATGCTTCTCTCCAACTTCCTTCTAAATGTATAGATTGTCATTAATAAAACAGTATATATAGTAGATTTCCAAGTATGTATGCTTCTCATCATTATTAAAAATCACCTGAAAGTATGTTAAGCAACTTTCCTCCAAACTTCAGTCTGAGTTTTAAGAATACCCATGTTTGTACTGTTGTTTACAAATGTACCTTCTGTCCTCCTAGGAGGCATGTGTAGGAGGGATGCTTGTTTCGATTATGACAAAAGTAATGAATTTCATTTTAGCTTTTTCTTTGAGTTCAGTAGTAATGTTTGGCTTGCGTTTTCTGTTTTGGCTTTTTAGATTTAATAACAGGACAGGAGAGTAAAAATAGAAGACTAACACTGGATTATTACCAGAATTCAACAGTTACTGGTTTTTCTGACTCTAGAAATATTTTTGAAAGTTAAAACTATTCAATATCCCTGTTTTCTTTGACTTTTCTTAGTAGGCAATAATTTTGCTTTATATGATTTTTATGACTTCATAAACTACAGAGGTTTACTATGTAGCCCTGAATTTTAATTTAATTTAGTGTTTTAGTTGTTCTTTGTAAAAATAAAAGAGACACCCTACCAGTTCTAAGACTATTTGCTACAGGCTTCTCATATCAAATTCTCCTGGGGTAGTAGTGGAGAAGATTGTTATAAATGCAGTATTCCAAGCCTTAGGTGTCCCAGGTCCCACCAATGCCTGTATCTCTAGAGTCCCAGGTAAGAATCTGTAATTTCAGCAAACCCTTTCTCTATCTCATGCTGCACCCTCTGATTTGGGACCCTTCCATCTAGATTTTCAAGTTGCATTCCTTCTAAAATGACAGAATCAAGACTTCTTAACTAATACAAGATAAATGATTCAATATGATTAGTATTTATGCTTTTGCAACTCTTTGATCTTACAGTATACTATATTAAATATAATGGTTTGTGTTATGGTTTGTGTCTGGATGTCCTGTCAAAGCCTCATGCAATCATGGAGGGGTGGAATTTTAGGAAAGGGCTGAATCTAGAGTCTGTGGTTGGTATATAGTCTAATGCTGGGCTTAATGGTGTGAGTACTACATCCATCCTAGTTTGGGTAACCTGCATGCAATATAAGGAATAGAAAGAGGCTTGCTCTTCCCTCCCTTGTTGCTTCTGGTATCTTCTGCTGCATGAACTGTTGCCACTTTGACACTCACTCTGCCTTAAAGCCAGCTGATTATAGATTGAAATCTTATAAACTGTGAGATAAATAAACCTTACCTCCTTTATCCTTGGATATCATGTATTTTGTCTCAGCAATGAGAGCAAAGTAAGAGATTTTATATTGTACTTTTCTAAAAATATCAAAAATTAAAAGAGGGGATAATAAATAGTTCTTTCTTATTATTTAATGTACTGCCTGGTCCAGCAGTTTAGTTAATGATCATCTCTTTCTCTCTTATTATAGATTACATGTGCATAAATAAGTCACAAAACACCAAAAAGCATACAAATAAAATTAAAATTATTTATAACTTCACCTCCCAAAGATTACTCAGCATACTCTTGACAATGTGAGGAGCACCTTACAGATCGTGGTGTTAAAAACTTGTTTCCTGCCTTCACTTCCTCTATTTAAACTGTGACCCTTCTTGGCCCTGCAGTCTGTGGAAGCTACTTAACCATAGTGGAGATCAGTTTCTTCATCTGGAAGATGAGTATAACAAATGAGTTTTATGAGAACAACAAATGAATTATTGAAAATACGTATTTTTAATATAATCTCCTTGCATTTTTGTGAAGATCAAGCAAATATATCTAAATACTTTGATAAATTCTAGATATATTTTTAAATAATTACTGTTTACACATTTTATAACCCTGTAGCATAATCACAACTGTTTTCATCTTCCCCCGTTCCTTTGTCAGAAAGAATAATACTCTGTCCTTGATGAAAACTCAGGCAGCAACTATGACCTTTTTGTTCGCTGTTTATTCTAAAGTCATAAATTTGTCTCAATGCTCTTAAAGTCACAGACTTCACAGACTTAATTCTGTATTTAGAATGTACAAACTGTGACCATTATGTTGAATTGTCCAGGCTGGGACTATAACTTAGTGGCTAAGTTCCTGTTTGGCAAGCACGAGGTCCTGAGTTTGATTCCTGTTACTAAAAGCAAACAAACAAAAGTTGGATTGTCAACATAATTGGTTTAGGAGGTTCCATGAATTAAGCAGTTTTTTTTTTTTTTTTTGTCATTCCCTTCCACCATCATGTTTTTACCTTGGAACCAACTGGAAATGTACTGAACCTCTTGAAACTATGAGCCAAATTAAACTAGCCCTTTAAGTTATTCTAAATATTATGTCCTAGTAAAGGGAAAACTAATATACACACCAAGATAGTAATTAATTCAAACTTGATGTCTTATTTTCCTACATATCTGTCCAGCTTGCACTTGTTTCAGTCTGGAGCTAGAGGCCTGAGAAATAAAAGAGTATCTCTAGTTCTTTCCATCTGTTTTGTTCACCACCTACCTCATTTTCTGATAGTGCTCAGATGAAAAGGTAGTTTGCATTGCAGGTGAACAGCTAATGTGGGAACAGAGAGTCTTGCTATTGTTCCAATCTATGTCATTGTAGATGGTATAGTGGGTTCCTCCCTTCTTCTATTGGATTCCTGCCATGTCATAAAAGGCTTTTGTGGGCTCAGTTGGTCCTTTTTACTTTTTTTGGTTTTCCTCATAGAGCAAGATGTGTCCTGAAGTGTTGCTTAGTTCCTTTAGTAATGTATGACAATCTTATCTACCTTGATTTACCACTTTGTTCTGCTGCTCTACTAAGGAATGTTTTGCACAGTCTCAAGATTTTTTCACACACACACACACACACACACACACACACACACAGTTCCTCTATCTTTTCTTTTTCTCTCTCTTTTCTCTGGAGCCTACATATAATAACATCTAACAAACAGCATGTTGCATCTTCTGCTCCTAAAGCTCCTTGAATGCTGGATGACTACAGGGAAGTCATGTCTGACCCCAGGTACAGCCCAATTCATATTTTCTAGGCAGGAATCTTATCTCATTATCCATTAATCAGCTACAGGATATATGCTTGGAAACTCAATCATTTCACAAAAATGCCCTTGTAAGGTCTAGGTAAGAGGTTTCCTTCAACCTCCCCCCTGAAATGGTGGTGGAATGTGATCTGGAAGCATTCCAAGATCTTCCACAAGGAAATAACTGCCTTCTGACCTAAATGACGGGTTGATGGCCAATAAGTTGGTTCTCATTTTGTTTTTGTTATTAAGTTCATATAACAACATGCTTTGGAGTTTAAAGTTCTATATGGTTGAAACAAGAATTTTAATATCCTAGATATATTTTATGTATATTTTTTTTAACTTATTTGGGTGTTTTTCAACATTATTAAATTTTTTCCAGTATATGCTTTTTATTTGAATTGACTACATGCTCTTTTGTTATATGGACTTTAAATTTTTTGGTTATCTGACCTTCTGGTTGTGGTCATTTTAGATTTTCTTTAGTTTTCATTGATATAATAATAATAACAAGACTTGCAGATAGTGTGGTTTGTTCTGAAACTACTTCAAATTATTTCAAATTGAATTCTTAAGCAGTTTATCTTTTATCTACATAAACTTATATATTTTTTTTTCTTTAACAGTGGTCCAGTACTAGAAGGATTGGAATGGATTTGTACTAAGTTAAAGAGTGGTATGGTTATCATCTCACATTTATATATTCTCTTTTGCATGTTGTTACATATTTGCTGGCCTTTCTTTGGAGAGGACCTTGCTTTGGGCACTAGGAACTCAACGGTGGCCACCATTACCAATACTGCTACCAGTACAGAGGTCATATCATAGAACTTGGATCAAAACATGAACCCATGTATAAACTTTATTAGGGAGCAAGTATATACATAGTCAGAAAAGCTAACTGTAAACTTTGAAAGGCACTGTTAAAGAAGTAGAATCACGGGGTCATTTGAAAACATTCAGTAACATGTTTAATTATTTGAAGAGCGTCATATTGCTTTCTAAATGTTCATGAATATTTATATTTATTTTGCTTCAAATTAATAATTAGGAGTTCCCAAGGTACTGAAAAGTATACTATTAATGTAGCAATGTGTAAAAAATGTTGACTTTTGTGTTCATCCTTAATTGTGGAATATTGGATACATAAATATTATTCTGGCTTCTGAATTGAATATCTGCAAAGTCTTTCATAACCTGAGCAAGACACCAAAGACAATAAAAATTAATTAGGATAATTTGGGATAAATGTTGTTATGTTTGGACACACTGGGGCTTGCAATGATGTTCCACTTGAGAATACTTTTATTCCAGAGAGTACCATCTGGCTCCACATATATGATTGATTTTTAGTTTAAATGTAGAGTTTTGCTCATTAAAGTAAGTCAAACATTTTGAATCAGAAAACAGTTTTTAAGTTATTCATTTTCTACTGGACAGATATTTCTCTTTATATTTTTGTCATTTGTTACTCTTCTCTAGTCTTTTTCCTCCACAGTGTGTCAGCACGATATGTTCTGCACAATATAGATCCTGTCAGAGAATACACAGTGGCTGAGTGGAGTAAAGGAAGATAGTTCAGTGACAATCAATTTATTATACCAAAACAGTATTATAAAATGGACAAGTATAGATACAAATATGTTGTGCCTTTGATTTAGAATTTGGCATATTTTCTTTTAGACTTTTGAAAAATCCCTACTTTTTACTAGTATAAGTAGTTTGTATCACCATCATGGCAACATTTGCCATCATTATGAAAAAACAAATAAAAATTCCTTGGGGTTTTAGAAATATTGTTCATATCTGTTTCCCTGAGCTGTTTGATTTTCTTCACAGCCTGCATCTGTTTAATTCAAATTATGCACATGTCTCTCTGGACTGTAATTTCTTCCAGCTGTTAAGATAGTGGAGCAGAAGATCTACGTATTTAAAACAGCTGTTTAACTCAGAGAATTGCTGGACTACAATTTCAGACAGAATCTCTTTCTTTTTAATAAAATTTTTCTTCTTTAATTATTAGTTGGCTTATTGAAGTGTATTTAAAAGCTTTTAGATACTCTATGTACAGAATTTAAGATGCCCCATCTTTATTTAAATTATAATTTTAGAAGTTGAAAGAGACAATGGTTTGTAGAAATGTAAAATGTTATTTTCAATCTTGTCTGAGTAAGTTGGTAAATTAATATTAAGCCCTGAAGGAAAAACTAGTAAATCTGTGACTACCTTAAATAAAGTTTTTACTTACCTAAAAGAAAAATCCAGGAACTCAAAAATTTTGGAGAAATTCATTGATATACTCTTCACAAGTTACACATAAAGAAAGATCTTATAGCTCATAAACAGCTTGAGTTGAATGTGTCAAAATACTTGCAGATAAAATATATCCACTCTGCTAGTTTGAAGGTACACAATATTAAAATAAGAAGTAAACAAAACTAGGGATATTGTTTCCAGCTACTGTCAGAAACGTAATGTTCTTTTTGGCATAGACCAAGTGTAATTCACCGAAGTAATTAACCAGTAAGGAATGAGAGCCATTCACAGCAATTGCTTCCCTGGTTTGACAATTTTTAAAGCTCCCAACTCCTCACCATGGAAGGGGGCAGAGCTTGGAAGAAAAAATATATAGCACTTAAAGTTCAAAATGATATACTTTAGGAAAATAGAATAGAATGTGCAAGCACGAATCCTCAGCAGTGTTGTGAATGCAGTACAGTAATCTGGAGGACACTGAAAGTCATTGGCATAAATATTCACAAGTGCCAGGCAAGTATTTTAAATATTATATTGGACATAAAACCTTAGACCTTGGCAGAGACTTTGCATGACTGAGATAGCATGCCCCATTTAAAGGCATTACAGTCCTTAAATGATTAAAGTTATCACAAACAAAAGGACTTTATGTTTTGCAATTTCAAGTGGAAGATGCCCACTAATGGTTTCTAGTATTTATGAGGACATGCCATTAGTCAGAATGTTAGTGATAGTATACTTTAAAAATGTATTTCTTTAGTTAAATTGTGTGATTGGCTTTTTAAAACAATTTAAAAATTTTTAATTTTTTTTTTTTTTTTAGATAGAGGGTCTTGCTATGTAGGCCAGGATGGCCTCCAATTCACAGTTAACTTCCTACTGTAGCATTCTGAGTGCTGAGATTACAGGAGTGAACCACCATAGCAGGCAAAATTGGCCTTTTAAAATATTTTAATTAAATTACTTATCACCAAGTTTAAAACAGAAGCAACTTACAACATAAAGACTCAGATGCATGAATGGTGGTTTTTTCTAAGAAGTTTTCAGGATAATCTGCACACCAACTGTTTTAACTTGGAAATGCTGTCAACTTCAGTTGCTTTTATTTAATTCTTTTCTGTGATGCTTGAGTGCTTACACACAATTGCATGATTTTGGTTATATGTCATAGTGCTGAATACATTTAAACAAGCAAGCCCACACCATGGGATTTCATTTGTGTTAAAATTCAAGTATTTTAGCAACACAGACCCACCATTGACTATTGGCAATGGTAGCTACCCTAAATTCCCTCTGGTTTTCTGGCAAAAGTTTTTTCACTTTGACTGCTTAGCAGGCTCCTTAGTTTCAGAAACATAAAGAAGTAGAGGCAGTAAAATCTTACTTTTGAAGAAGTGTTACCAGCTTTCTACCATCTCTGGGAAATAAGTATATATTTTAGCTATTTACTACATTCAGATATTCTTATAATCCTAAATACAATAATGTAATTTTTACTCACTATAAAATCAAAAGTTTGCAAAGAAGTTATAATCACTACACCTCCAGTAATAGAAAATCCTCTACTTTTAAGGCAGCCTAATTCAGTGATGAAAATGTTTAGAATGCTAACTTTATACATGATATATAACCCATAATTTTTCTATTATGATTATTTTGCTCTTTTTCCATGAATAGCATTATTTTGAACTTTAAAGACTAACAAGAGAATCTAATCTATCATAATCCTAATACTTGTAGATAGCTGTACTCTGTCTTAAGAGGACTTCAAACGTGCTATCACAGCATTAGCTAAAATCGAGCAAGTAGAGCAAGAAGAGTGAGGAACCAGTAGTTACAATTCAAAGCTGATACTATAGAACAATAATGGAGAACCTTTTAGAGAGTTAAGTGCCAAACTGCAACAGACACCTGTTTATTTATGGTAAAATGCCAATACTACAATTAACCCTGAATATTGAGGTTTCAGTTTAGAAAAGCCAATTTTACCTCAACATCTTTTGTTTTAAAAGGAAAGTACAATAACTTGTGCCAAATGTTCGCCACTATTGTTATAAAGCAATAAGTTCTGCTTCTTTTTTAATGTCAATAGCTCAGTATCTGAAATACTGGCTTCCACATTTCCTCCAGGCTGAGAAGCCCAGCAGAGTTTTCTACCCTGGTCTCTGCTTCTCAGCCTCCACTGCCAGAAGCTCTAAAGTCAGTTTTGGATCCAGTGAATATTAAAATAGATGATGTTTAAGATCTACTCCTTAGATAAAAATCATGGAAAGATTATTTGAGTGGAAATATTAGAAATTTTAACTTAACTCATTAATTGAATAGAAGTCAGACAAAAGAACAGTGACAATGTTATGAAACAGAATGATAATTTAGACAGTTTTTTTTGGAATGAAATGGAAAAAGGAAATGGGTAAATTTCAAAAAGTGAAAGTATAATGTTTGCCATAAACTTACTTTTGTTGCCTTTTTGTTCTTGTTTCACTTTGTTAAAGGTAACTTGCTATCTAATTAGTTACTATTCAAGGCAGCTTATTACCTTTGGTATGTTTTTTTCCCCTCTCTGTGTTTTGCAGACCTTTCAACCAATCTCATTTGTCTCTTTCCCCCTGCAAAGCTAGACAGCTCAAATGTGGTCTTTGTAACTCTAGCCTGTGGTTCCATAAATCATTTACTCTTGCAAGCTGTGTGTCCTGCTCTCTGAGTTGTGGGAGCTTCTTCATTTGTTCAGTCTCCTAGTTATTAAGAACTAAACATTCCTGAAAAATAAATAGACCGTATAAAGGGGTTTCATTCTTTTAAGACCAATTTTATGGGCATGAAATGTCAAAGTATTTATTTCGACATGGGCTATAAGTTAGACCAGTTTTTTTTTTTTAATTCACTGAACAAAGGAATCTCAAAATTTTCATATTTAAGAAAACTTTTCTTATGAAATGAAACATTCTAAATATTCTTTCTATCTTGTTATGGTATTAAGCTTGCTAGACCAATGGATCAATATGTATCACCCGTGGTAATCTTACTAAACAGTGGTTAAACAAAACCTTTAGTCTCTTACTTGTTTAAAGGTTTTTAAAAGCACCCTAAATCTAAAACAGATTTTTTTTAGTCCTGTAATATCTTCAAATTTGTAGATCCCATATATACAAATACAACCCAAGTATAGGTATTTATGTTTTTGTTACTATAAGTTTGTGGTTTTGAAGCTCATGTTTTTCTTTAAAACATAGTCAATGAATTTCAGGTTGAAATTCAGCTTTGGAGAACAATTAACTATCAGTCTCTGGGAAGCACAGCTACACCTACTATGTCTTTTTGAACATGGGAGTGGTGGGAAGGATAATTGTCTTAGTTTAACATATATAAGGATATGGATGTTTTTTCATTATTTCTGGAATTCCTGGGAAGGTAGAACACTAAAAGTTAAATAGTTCCTACTCCCAAGTTTTCTTTTGACTGTTGTGTGAATAGCCCCAACTGCCATGAACCTGTAAAACAGTTTCCTCCTTTAGGGAGGTAGTGGATTAGGAGCCCACTTGAATGTAGCAGTCGCCCTTGCCTGTGGTTGACATCTTTGTTCCTTTGCTGTTCACTGCTTCCTAGGATCACAGGAAAGGACACATTCTGGGTTGTGCCTTGCTCTTGACATAACCTTTATGGAGCAGTATCTTGTGCTTTATAGCAATTTACTTCAGTAGAATTCAAATCTAGAAATTATTTGACATTTTTCTCATTTGATTTACACTTCAGATACTGTGGCATTGACTTTAATGACTATAGGGTATTTGTTGCCTATGCTACATTCACCTAAGTATCCTATTTTTACAACATTAAGCTCCTATTTCATAAAAAACTCCTTAATTGTTGCCTTGCAGATCACACAATATGATCTTGACTGTGAACAGAAGAATAATACAACTTTCTTCATGGAAGATAATTCTGTATACTCAAACATTCTGTTGCAACGTTATTTGCATTTGGTCCCATATCTAATAATTGTCATTATTGGAGGTGATAGAATAATTTTAAAAATTCTAATGTTCAAAGTAAAATGTGATCTTTGATAGAATATTTTTGATTATATCCTTTTACTGCAACATTAATACAATTTTTCTTGCAATTGGTATTTAAATGATAGTAATATTTTCAATAGATTATTAAATATTGCTGTTATTTTGCTTCCATAATTGATCATACACAAGTTAATGTTGATACCAGTTATCTCAAACAATATTATAGCCCTCCTTGGGGTCGAAGAGAAACACATCTGTTATATGTTGTTAAACTTAATTAAAAAATCATTATGTCTTATACAATTCTACTTAAGTGGTCTATATTTGTATAGAAATTAAATGTTAGTGATTAATAGTCATTATGGCATTAAAGGTTCTTTTCTGATTTACCTTACCTTTGAAATTTAGGCAGATACTTATCTTTAAGCATATTTTTTTTTTACACCTGGCAAATATTTTTTGAGTTGCATTTAATTTTTACCTTTTAAATCATCCTTGTAAGATAAACCTTAAAAGAAATAAGCTTCACAGTATGTCCCTTAAAATAAAGGCTTATAAAAGTAAAAAAAAGTTGTGGCTTTAGGTAAGTCCTTATAAGATCTCAAAGGACTACATAAATACATTCATGTTGATGAAGAAAACAAAACTTTAGCAGAGTAATAACTAAGTGGCTAGCTTACACAAAGCAACTGTCTCATTCCACTTATGGTATCTTGCTTGTACAGCCTATTTCTGGTATCTTGTTTTTTATTTTTTCAAATGCATTTTATTCAAACATAAAAAGAAAGAAAAGAAGAAAAAAACTACAATAAAATTTCAAAGCACATCAATTGGGGGTAACAATGTTTTTTGTTTGTTAGTTTGTTGTTTTTTTTTTTTTTTTTTTTGGTATTAGAGCTCTAACTCATGACCTTGCAGTTGCCAGGCCGGTGCTTATGTCACTGAGCTAAATCCCCAGCCCAGGGGAAACAATGTTACATACATTGTACATTGTCATTCTCAAATCATTCACCCAGAGCATAAGACATTTGCCTTCACTTGTCTGAACAATACTAGTACAAATCTTTCTCTTCAGCAAACTCAGAGAAAGCAGTAATATATTTTTATATACATATACATGCACATATGCATGTTTTTTCTTTGTTTGTCACAGTAATGAACAATATGATGTTTACACATGTGTTTCTTATTTGTTTCACTTAGTATGTGCTCAGGGTACATCCATTTACCTACTAAAGTGTCCATTTTATCATTCTTTATGGCTGAATATTACTCCAATGTATAAAAAAATACCAATTCTATTTTATCCATCCTTCATTCGATGGGCATTTAGATTGTTTCCAAGATATGGCTATTATAAACTGTGCTGCTATAAACATGGGTGTGGTATGATGTTTTTAATACTTTCACTGTGGTGTGATATTTTTAATTCTTTTGGGAAGATACCCAGAAGGGCAATAGCTGGGTTGAATGGAACCTCCAATCATAGTTTTTTTGAGGAATCTCCACACTGATTTCCACAGTGGTTGCACCAGTCTGCATTGCCACCAATGGTGGAAATGGGTTCCTTTTTCTCTACATCACCTCCAGCCTTTGTTATTGGTTGATTTCTTGATAATAGCCATTCTTTTTGGAATGAGGTGAAATCTAAATGTTGTTTTAATTTGCATCTCTTGAGTGACCAGTGATGTTCAACTTTTTTTCATGTATTTATTTGCTGTTTGTATTTCTTCATCTGAGAAGTGTGTATTCATCTCAGATGCCCATTTTTGGATTGGGTCTTTAAATCTGGGAAGACTGATTTTTTCTTTCTTTTTTTTTTTTTTAGTTCTTTGTATGTTCTTGATAGTAATCATTTGAAGAACAGCTGGAAACATTTTCTCCCACATTTCTGGTTATCTTTTCACTCTGTTGGTTGTTTCTCTTGCTGTGAAAAAGCTTTTCAGTAGGGTGAGATCCCATTTGTTGATTCTTTGTGATAATTCCTGTGCAATCTGGGTTTTGTTCATAAAGTCTTTGCCTACACCAACTTTAAGAGTTTTATGTACTTTGTTTTCCAGCAGATTTAGTGTTTCTATTTTAATATTAAGATCTTTGATCTATTATGATTTTAGCTTAGTACATGATGAAATATATAGGTCCAGTTTTAATCTTCAGTATGTATAGATCCAGTTTTTCCAGCATCATTTATTAAATAGGCTGCCTTTCTTCCAGTAAATGTGTTTGGCACCTTTGTCAAAGATAAGGTGGTTTACTGTTTCTGCAGTTGTTTTTGCATCTTCTGATCTATTCCAGTGATCTTTGGATCTGTTTTTTTTTTTTTTTTTGCCAATATCACACTGTTTTTAATCACAGTAGCTGTATAGTATGACTTCAAGTCAGGACTTACAATGTCCTCATTTTGTCTTTGTTGTGCAGGATTGCTTTTGCTATTCTTGGTCTCTTCTGGTTCCAGATGAATTTTAGGATTGTTTTCTCTAATTCTGTGAGGTATGCCATTTGAATTTTTATTTGAATTGCATTGAATCTGTATAACAGTTTTGGAAATATGGTCATTTTCACTATATTGGTTCTTTCTACACATGAACACGGGGTATCTCTCCATTTTCTAATATTCTCTTCAATCTCCTTTTTCAGAGTACTGTAGTTTTCAATGTGGAGGTCTTTTACCTCCTTTGTTAGATTGTTTCCTAGGTATTTCATTTTTTTGGATGCTATTGTAAAAGGTATTGTTTCCCTAATTTCACTCTCAGTGGGTTTGTTATTCATGTACAGGAAGGCTGTTGATTATTGAGCATTGACTTTGTAATCAGCTACATTCTCTTTTATTTTGTTGGCAGCAATCCTCAGGTGGGCCATTATGCCTAACCCCACTCAGTTTCAATTTAGCTGGATGTTCCTAGTTGAACATTAGTTAATCCACAACAGATGTGCTGTCCTTGGCCCTGCTACAGGCCTTATGTATATCAGGACCATCAGGCCACTCCTCCTACAAAATCCTGAGCAGACGCCCTTTCCCTTAATTAGAGCTTTCAACAGAGCTATCAGGTAGCTAGGAGAATCAAGTCTGACTATTAAATTACAGCCCCTGGAAAACATATTCTCTCACAAGAAGGCTGTGCCTGAGAGAATCCCAATATCACTGGGTAGCACAACACACCCATTCCTGCCAGCAGATTTAGTATGGGTCAGACTAAAAAAAGAAACCTCTTCAGCCTGTGTGGGCAAGGCCTCACATTATTGTGCTTGTCACCTTGACTGTTGTGAAAGTTGTAGCTATTGTGTTTTGGGTTCACCATTAAAGACCAAAAAAGGCTTACCCTGAAGACTCCTCAGCCACCTGGACCACTTATCCTGACCTGCAAGACCTGCTGAAAACTCAATTCCATGAAACCAAGGACACAACAGAAAGACAACAGCCCTGCTCTACTCATGCTGGAGGCTGATTTGTATATGCCTGATAGAAGCCTGAAGATGCTGTTCATGGGAAAATGAACTTCATGCAGGCTGATTATAATGAATTGTCACTCTTGGTTCTTAGCAACCCTCTTGTCTACGATCTTTGCAATAGCCCTAGCTGAAGTTGCTTCAACCAGTAAGCTATTTTTAATCTTCTTGTGGGTAGGGTGTTTAATTGGTATCATTTGTTTCTGCTCAGTCATGTACTGATGCCCCATCTCCCCCAAACTACTTCTACTTAAAGGTCTTAGCCCCTAGCTACTATATGTGGCCCCAGCTGTTGGTCCTTGGGCCCTGGATTTGTTGGGCATTAATGATATCCCAGTCTACACTTGTATCCTGAACCCTGTAATTACCCAATGACCATGGGTATACACTATGTTACTGGATTCAGTGCCTACACCTACATGCTGGCTAGTTGTTAACAGAATACTACTCTGTGCCAAAGAACTGGTGACCACAGGTCCATGTGTAGACATATGTTTTGTTTTAGCCAAATCACAGGCCTAGGATCAATCTGCTGTAATCAATATAAGAAAGTCTCATGATAGAACTATGTGACCTACATTGGCATGTCTGATGGGGTGCATAAGACAGGGTATGTAAAAAGCAAGTAGAAGAGATTAAAAAAACAACTGATAGATATAGTCCAAGAATCACAACAACCCTGTCAACATAAAGATTTGTCCAGTCTTTACTGAATGGCTCAGTTTGCCAACCATACCCCTCAGATTTATAGGTGCCTAAATGTCACCTTTACTCTGCTTCAAAGGTGAGAACCCAAGTTTTATTGACTGTGTTTGCTCCTCCACAAGTGTGCCTATATGAGAACACTGGGTCCAGCCAATTAATGTTTCCCAAGAAATCCCTCAAAATTGAATGTGATTGCTCTAATAGGGCCGATGGCCACATAGTTTCTCGTTGATAGCTCAAGAGCCAACACAGGGTGCTTCCATAACCCTCAGACTGGTCCAAAAAGTGAGTCTCTAAAATCATTACCTCACTCAGTCTGTTCACACAGTGAGACACTGCCAAGTAATATGACCCACTGTAGGCCCCCTGGGGTCTTCTTATGTGGGGATGCAGTTTATCACTGCCTGCAGGTAAACTCTATAGAACATGTGTTCAGGTTTTCCTCATTCCTGAAATCTCCATTTATGTAGACCAAGAGATAGGGATGGCTCTACATCTTGGCAACAGCCCACACAGGAAAAGAAGATTGCTAACTTTGGTCTTGATTGGCTTGGCAATAGCCGCCAGAGTGCCAGTATAGGAATAATCAGGACATTGAAAGGGATATACTATTGGCTGCCCTGGCAACTAAATGATGATATGAAACATGTGGCTGACTCACTATTTTCCCTCCAAAGCTATATTAATTCATTGGCAGCTATAATCCTGTACAACATGTGCATCTTATACCTTGCCATGGAAAAGGGCAGTATATGTGTCTTCCAGGGAAAAAATTACTGCTATTATGTAAACAAGTCAGGGTTGGTCATCACCAGTGTCAGAAAATTAAAAGATAAGATCCAGGCAAAGAAAAAAAAAACAAAACCAAAAACAACAACAACAGCAACAAAAATACCCCGCCAAAACTAAAAGAGGGCTAGTGTTAGATCCCTAGCGATGGCTTCTGCCCTTAGTGGAGCCACCGCTGACCATCTTGTTACTTGTGACAATAGTGCCATCTCTCCTAAATACCTTAATGTGATTCCTAGAGATCATTCATCAAGAGAGCCACATCCCCCCCCACCAAGAAAAAAAAGGCAACCCACTTGGGACCCTGTCTCTCTCTCTCAGACAGAAGCTTTCTTTTTCTCAATAAATATTTCTGCTCTTAAAAAAATAAAAAGAGCCACATCCTAGATCATAACTCTCCACCCATATAGCCCCCTGGGAGAAGGTGATGCCCTATAGGACCATATAGCGAATCAAAGGAGTAAAACGATAAAGAAAACTTTAGAGATTTAAAAACTAAGACCAAAGTGGATAGTTTACACAAAACAACTGTCTTGTTCCACTTCTGATATCTTGCTTATACAGCCCACCTCTAACACCCTATGCTTACCCCTGCCCTGTTCTGCCTCTATAACTCAAACTGTGCATTCTTACCTAAATCCTCTGTGTAAGACAGCCCCAGTAAACGCTCAGGGCTCAGACACACACAGAATACACAGCTCTTCTGAGGCCACCAGCATAATAAAATTTGGTTCCCTCCACCTTTCCAAGTGCTCCTCGGTTTCTTCACCTCTAATAAGTCAAAAATCTCTCCTCACTTTTGCATAATTCTCTATATCCCCAGTTGAAATAGAAATATCAAAAGTGTGCCTTTCATCTTTTCTCAATTCAACTATGTGCTATTCCAGGATATAATTCTCTCCCTCAGCCAACCCTCCTTAGTCCCCTCCTCTCTTTCCTGTCCCAACCCTGTCCTCATGATTCCCTTGTTCTGGTAATCTGGACACAGAACAGCCTCCCTGAATCTGAACACTTCTGTGCTCCACAGGCAAGGATTTTACCAAACTCTAAGACAGCAGAACAGGTCACTGGGGAAAAACCTGACTGAGAATTGGCAAGATTACGTTTTAAGATGGAATCACAAAAGAGGCATAATTCAAGGAGTACTCTTTAAATGACAGGGAAAAAATTCTCTTCAGGTTCAATCACCTCTACTTTCTTTTTTCTTCATTGTTATGCACAGTACACTTCTTAGACTCAGACTTCTGACAGTAAAAAGGAAAAACAAAAGGAAGACTTTTAGCAAAGAAGAAAGGGACAACCCTAGCTTTCAATCAGGATCCTGATGGGAAAGGGCATCCCTTCTGTCCCTCCAAAATGTAGAGGAAAGAGGCACAGTAATGGATGGAATGGGATGTGCCCTGGGAGAGGTGCCAGTGTTTCATAGCTGCTCTTTGGAGACAGTTTCTAGTCTATTTCTGCATTCAGATTTGACAGTTATCCCATTGGGACCAACTCTGGCTAGGTAGTGGAGCTGAGGATCTCTTCAGCTGATAAGGAAAAGAAAACTTCCTGGGACCAAGGCAGTCCCCATATCAATTGATTTCCAGCTGAAGAAAAAAAAAAGGACTTTATTCCCTTTAAAGCATCTCTGCAGGAGCAGAAAACACAGCAGGAGATTTCCTTCCACAGGATACATGCATTCATGGTTCTCTAAAGGGAGAAGTGTTGGAGAGGTCCTTCTGAAAACAAAATGCCTAGATTGTGCAGCTCATCTCTTATTTTATTTTCATTGGTAATGTTACTTTGTTAGCCATGCTGGGCCGATGAAAGCTGGTATATTGAAAAGTTTTTTACTGTTGAAAATAAAATCAGCTTATCTTATTTTTTCCCGTTAAAGCAGCATGGTTGCACATATCCTGTGAAAAGAAAATGTCACTCAGCTTCTTCTGCTCCCATGTGACTGAACTACTTGGAGGAGAAGTTGATTTTGCTTGCTGTGGAATTGATTTTAAATCCATCTCTGAATTATCTTCTCTAAGAGCTGTTTCAAGTCTGTGTGTTCAGGATCCCAGTTGAGCTGTTAATTTCATCCTACATATGTAGTTTAAGCCAACCAAATATTTTATGTTCTTATTTGAAAGAGGTAAATATTACATTTATGACTAGTACTAAAACCAACTCATATGCTTGATGAAATAGTGTTGTTAAAAAATATTATTTGTAGAACCCCATGATTCTATTTGCTAATTTTCTACTGTTTGACTACAAAATTGGTAATTTTTTATGATGCAACCATTGTTGATAGACACAATGAAGCACCATGAGGTGGAGATGGGAATGTACCACTGAAAGGGGATGTATTATTCCTAGCAGAAAAGAGAAATGAAAGGTAGACTTCAAAGCTACATCTACATTACTGCTATCAAGGCAAATTATTTCCTCATCTATGAACCAAAAGGGAACTCAGGTAGTGAGGTGGAAAAGGAGAGGAGAGAAGAGGGCAGGAGAGGGGAGGGAAGGGCAGGGAAAAGAAGAGAAGGAGTGAGGTGAGAGTGAATTTATTATAATCATTTTCCTAAAAATGGGAATGAAGTACAACAAGAATATCTAATCATCTCTATGATGAAACATGAGCGGCAGATGCTTCAGGATTATTCAGAACATTCTCAAACATGTACAGTTGTCTATGAGATCTTGACAGACAAATGAACTTTCTGCTCTGAAGTATGAATACTAAACTGTTCAAGACTTTGTAGTCAACCCTGTATTCCTAAGATGCTTCCAGGAGACATTGTTGTTCTTCTTGTTTCCTTTAGTTCTCACTGACTCCAGGGTATGTTTGCAAATGATGAATAAAGCTTTGTGATTTAAAGTTTTTTATTGATCTAGTGATTTGAATCCTGCTAGTTCTGCTTTAAAGATATGGCTTCATTGAACTTTCTTTAATCATTTTCAAATCATATTGAGGACATTTCATAAATTCTTTGGATTCATGTATATGTTTAAAATGTTGCTTTTACAACTTTGACAGATTTTCTTTCAGCAATCTCATTTTTATCTATGTTATCAATTACACATTGTTTTCTTGGAATAAATTTCAAGATTTCTGGCTCATCTTTCTTTGATAAAGGTTGCTTTTTTGTATTGTAATGCATTCACTAGTTTTCCTTATGGTATACTATATAGATAGATATTGTTATTGATATCAATATCACTACTGATATCTAGATCTATATTTTAAAGGATTTATTCTATTTTCATAAGAACAACTTTATGCCTAATTAATGGGAGAACCAGAATGAAAAAACTGCTTTGAAGAGGGTCTGAAAATACAAATTTTATGTAGAAATTGAAAAGAAAATTGATGTTCTATATCATACTTGGCAATAACCTTCGTACAAAAATGGTGACCTTTGGGTTAACTTTTCAACTGGGAAAAATGTGATTAATCTCATCAATTTGAGTTTGTTTTTTGAAATAGAAAACCAAATAGAAAACTAAACTTTAGGATGTTTAAATATCTTGGTTAGTGACTAAAAACTATAATCTCTTACAAAGTTATACTTTGCTGGAGGCATTTACTGGGTTTTTATACTGGCATAACATTAGTAAAGCATTTACTCAAGTTTTTTCCCTCTCAGTTCAAGTAACTTTTCTTAATAGTGATATTGATATAGGAGAAATATAGCTCCCAACCTGCTAAATGTCAGATGTGCCAAGTTAGCATATCCTGAAATTGATGAAAGATTTCCAACGAACATTGGATTTTAAGAATAGGAAAGGTTTATTAGGAGAGCTCCTGAGAGACAAGAGAGGTCCCAAAAGTACATTGCCACTAAGATTCTTTGTCTGAGTAGTTTATTCAGCAAAGTTACAAGTTGGTTACAATGTGGGTACAACTAAGATTACAAGTATAGCCGCTTAGCTAATATTGATTCTATAGGGAAACAAGTCACATATCAAATTTATATAGAAAAAGCAAAGATATTTTTGGGAAGAGGTGGTTACAGATTCTCTGGTCACTCACCTGCACAATGATGTCTATCTCGTCTTACTGGAGCAGAAGATGCTAATTACAATATAATCTGCAGGTATTGTTTACACCTTCGGGAACATGTAGACCTGGCCATTGCATCTGTCTTGAGGACTGGCCTTCTAATGGGTGTCTAGCCACCTTTTTTTTTTTTTTTTTTTTTTGAGTCAGGGTTTTTTATGCAGTTTAAGTTAGCCTTAAACTCACTTTGTAGCCCAGGCTGGCCCCAAACTCACAATAATCCTCTTGCCTCAGCCTCTGGAGTGCTGGGATAACAGGCGTGCGCCCCCATGCTTGGTTCCACCCACAATTTTGATCTTTTTCACTGATTTCTTTCAGAATCCAGTTCTTGTCTATTTATTTATATATAACTTACCTTTCTATAATAACACCATCTATTTTCAGAATTAAAATAATTTCTCCAATAAGATGCAAAAATTGTAAAAGTCTCTTATACTGTATTTCATCACCTCTGTGTCAGTTATTTACCCTTGCCTATATTATGATTATCAAAATGATCAGATGATTATTGAATTCACATTCCGCATAACATGAAAATTTTATGAAATTATATGGAACACAGTTCTGATTGGTTCTTTTGACTACTGAAGTTGACACAAAATCAAATGGTAATCTGGGTCCTATTGGTTGTTTCATTTTATTTATTTTTATTGTCTAAAAAAATAAAAACAATGACACAGATTTCATAACAATATAATAGGAAATTAATAATGGTTAATATATTGCATATTGTTATCTTCAAAGCAGTTTCTCAGATTACAGGATATATGCATGCAAAACTGATCAAACGATATAATTTGTTCAATGAACAAAAAAATTAGTAAACCATCTTAGCTATCTTGTGTGAATACGTATATTTTCCCCTTCTTTTCTGCTTTCCCCCATCTCAGTTGCTCTTTTCTTTTGAGCAGTTTAGTTCCCTTTCACAGCATCTATCGTAGATTTTGAATCTTATTTACGACAATACAATGTTTATGCATGCAAGTCTGATTTATTTGCTTTTCACTATGGTCTCAAATTGCATCCATTTACCTATAAAAGCCTTGAGTTTATACATCTTTGTAGCTGAGTAATACTTCATTGTATTAAAAATATATCTTTTTTATCTATTCCTCAGTTGATGGACATTTGGGTTGTTTCTACGATTTAGCTGTTACAAATTGTACTGTTATAAACATGGGTGCACATATGTCACTGGTATGATGTTTTTAATTCTTCTGGAAAAATACCCAGAAGGGGAGTAGCTGGGTCAAATGGAACTTTTAATTCTAGTTTTTTTGAGGAATCTTCACACTGATATCTGCAGTGATTATACCAGTCTATACTCTCACCAACAGTGGAGAAGAATTCCTTTCTCCCCACTGTCTTGCCAGCATATGTTATTGATTGATTTTTTGAAACTAGCCATTTTTCCTGGAGTGAGAAGGAATCTTGGTGTTGTTTTAATTTGCGTTTCTCAAATGACCAGTGATGCTGAACATTTTTAAAACATATTTATTTGCCATTTGTATTTATTTCTTCATCAGAGAAGTGTGTATTCATCTCAGATGCCCGTTTTTGGATAGGGTCATTGAATTTGGGAGGCCTAATTTTTTTCAACTCTTTGGATGTTATTGACAGAATTCCTTTGTCTGAGGGACAGTTGCCTAAGATTTTTCCCCAATCTGTGAGTTTGCTTTTCACTCTGTTGGGGATCTCTTTTGATGTGCAAACACTTTTTAATAAGATGAGATCCCAGTTGTTGATTCTTTGAAGTACTTCCCAGGTAGTTTGGTTTTCATTCATGAACTTTTTGCCTACCCCTATGCCTTCAAGATTTCTACCTGTTTTCTCTTCCAGTAGATTTGGTGTTTCTGTTTTAATATTTAGATGTTTGTTTCATTTTGACTTTAGTGTATGATGACAGACATAAGCCTAGTTTTAATCTTCTGCATGTGTAGAGCCAGTTTTTCCAGCACCATTTATTAACAAGGTTATGTTTCTTCTAATTAACATGTTTGGCCCTTTGTCAAACATAAGGTGGCTGAGTGTGTTTATGGTTGTGTCTTCCTCTTCTAACCTGCTCCACTATTCCTCAGGTCTGTTTTTTCTTGCCAGTACCATGCTGATTTGTACCACAGTAGCTTTGTAGTATAATTTCAGGTCAGAAATTGTGATAATCCTGCCTTACCTTTGTTGCACAGGATTGCTTTTGCTATTCTAGGTCTCTTCTATTGTCAGATGATGTTTTCTCTAGATTCATGAGGTATGCCAATGATTGCATTAAATATCTGTAACAGTTTTGGTAATATGGACATTTTCACAATGTTACTTCTTCCTATCCATGAACAAAGGATGTCTTTCCATTTTCTCATATCTTCTTTGACGTCTTTTTTTAGAGTACAGTAATTTTTAATGTATAGATCTTTTACTTCCTTCATTAGCTTGATTCATAAATATTTCATTTTTGGGGTTGCTATTGCAAAGCATGTGGTTCTCTCTTGGTGAGCTTGTTGTTTGTGTACAAGAATTCTATTGATTTTTGAGAGTTGTCTTTGTACCCAGTTATTCTACTGAATTTCATTATTAATCGTCTGTGAATAATGGTAATTTAACTTCTTCCTTCTCTATCCATATGCCTTTTATTTCTCTCTGTTGTCTAATTGCTATGGCTAATGTTTTCATTAAAGTGTTTGATAATATACACTGTATATTTTAATTCATACCAAAATCAAAGGTTGTATTTAAAAAGACTAATGAAAAATATCTGCAGTTTATTCTGATGCCTGACCTATGTCCAAGATCCCTGACCAAACATGAACATAATTTTGCAGTGCTATTTCTTTTTTGGTGCAATATTGTCTTTCAGAGGCAACATATTCCATATTATAGCTGGAGGCTTAGGGAATCAATACATAATAATGAGTGTCTCCTTGAATGTGGACATGCGTTGATATAAGCTGTTTTGTACCTAATCTTAGCCTTCTCCTACAGGTTCCAAAAATGCCCAAGAACAGGTACAGTGTCTGACCTTTGTTAGCATGCTCAAAAACACTTTTCCCCTCGCCCTTTTCCTCCTCCTCCTCCTCTCCCTCCTCCTCCTCTTTCTCTTCCTCCTCCCCTTCTTTCTTTAGGACTAGAGATCTAACTAGGACATTCACAATGAGCTACATCTCTATATCCTTTTATATTTTAAATTTTGAAACAGTGTCTCACTAAGCCACTAACTTGCCCAGGAAAGACTCAAACTTGGAATTCTCCTGCCTTATGCTCTTCTGTCTTTAGGACACTTTTGTTCAATCAATACCAAACATATGTCTTTTATTAAAGTAAATCCATTCCTCAATTTTGCTTTTAGTTTGTTTAAATGAAGATCTATGATGACAAGGCCCAGACTTTGTACTGCCAAAGGTATTTCATTACCTTGTTTGTGGATGAATGTTCATCTTATTTTTTTAAAAATCCAAAGATTTGCAAATTTTGAAATACTAATATATTATATTGACTCTTAAGGGACATGCTCTAGTGTATTTTGCATTTTCTTAAAACATTGTTTTTGGGAGAAAGCAATGGACACTGCTAACAAGGAAAAGGAAAAATGTATTTCCAACCTGACAAATGAAACAGCAAAATGCCAACCAACCGTGATTTTTTTTTAAAATTTTATTTAAAAGAGAGGGGAAAAATAAAGCAAAGCAGAAAAAAAGGGTAGAAACAATACAGAATTTCAATAAAAAGTGAACAGTAGGAAATCACTAGTTGATACATTACATATTGTCTTCCTGGATGTAGTTGTTCAAGTTACAAAATCAAAGCATACAAAGTGACATTCAAACTGTGAGGCTGAAAACAGCTCCCTTCTCTGATCCAACAAAAATTTACCAACATAATTATCATTCCTACACTCTTAAATATACATGCAGTTATATCCTTTAGAGCACCTGCTTTTCCTCCTTTTGCTTTTTAAGTCCATTATTTGTTTAGTTATACCATGTTTCAGATTGCTCAGTTCTGATGTTTTGTTGTTATTTACTTTTAAAATTTTTTTCTTATTTATTATTATGATTTTATTTTTTAATTTTATTTTGAAGGTAGTATAATACAGCAGAACAAGACAGGACATAGCCAACTGAGGCAGTGCAGTGAAATTGGCACAGAACCTCACAACAGGCCATAGGGACCACAGCAATAGGCACAGTAGTACATCTGGTTTTCTTCACAATAGTTATTCCTTCAATCAGGCAGAGCAATATCAAAGGAAATATAGAAATTACAAGAACAGAATATTGAATATAGCGATACCATTGATCAAAACAGAGATAAAAATATTTGCCCTTAAAGAGATGGCAGAAGAAAATCCCCCTTATTTGCTATATCGCATATAGTCAAACTCACAAGTCATGCTCAGATCTCCGGCTCTCACTTGCTGGGGGTCACGTGGCAGTGGATGTTTGATTCTTAGCCTGCACACCCAAACTGGCTGCCTGTTTTCCCAGCGCCTCAAGGTCCAACATGGCACGTGGCCGGTCTCAGAAAATGCGGATATGGTTCTCACTCTGGGGCAGCCGCGGCTTACCAAGCCACAGCCACTTACCAGCCCAACCTGGATTTTATCCAAGAGGTTGGGGATACATACTGTGACACTAGACAAAGCCATGTGCTCAATGGTTTGGTTTGATTTCACAAAACAACATAGTAAGCCTTGGAAATCCTTAGTTTGCAGAGAAGTTAAAACGAATTGATTTTTAAAGATAATGAGAAAGGACTGTGATTGTCGCTTGTTACTATATGTGACAGGTAGGCTTACTGTTCTATGAACAATAATTTATTATCTTTTCTCAGTTCTTTCCAGGTTCTCTTCTTTTATGGTCCTGCTTTCAGCTCTGTGTGACTTTAAGAAACAATCTAGGTCTCATGCACTTCATGTGTCTCACAGACAAGTGCTGTTTCTCCAAAGAAGTTCTAAGACCCATGGTATCATCATGCCATATTCTTTACTTATACCATCTAAGGGTCCTCCAGACTTCATGGCTTCCTTCGGATTGGGTCTAGCTCCTCTTGCACGTTCAGTGCCTTTTATGGTATTCTCTTTCTCCCTATAAACCTGAATCCCGGTATACCATGAAAATTCCATATTCCTTCAGTAACTATTCTTGGGGCTGGGAATATGTCTCAGAGGCACAGCACCTGTTTGGCAAGCTCAAGGTCCTGAGCTTGATTCCTGGTATTAAATAACTAATATAACTGATCTTGGGCTCCCATACCACTATATGTCAGCACTGTTCTGTATACTGGGAAGTCAGCTACAGCCATGAATGAAAGCAATCATCCCTCTTTTCTTGGTATATACTGTTAAAGGGGACAGTACTGTCTAATAGACAATTCTGTAAAATACTAAGTACTTCAGATGGTAATATATTCCACAGACAAAATAAAATGTGCTAGGGATAGGAGATGGAGAATACATTTAGTAAGGTAGTGTGGGTAGACCTTAGTGACAAGAGAACATTTGAATGGAACCTGACAAGGTGAGCACTGACGCATATAGGTATGTGACGGCAGAATGGTAAATGAATAAGAGCAGTGAGTATGAAAATTAGGAGGAGCAGGTATATGCCTGAAGGAGAGGCAATGTAGGTTGAATAGAACAAGTGAGTAGAAACGTAGACAAGCTCTGAGATGTGAAAATAGCCAGATGGTATTGAGACTTGTGAGAATTTGAAAGAATTTTCACTTTGCTGACATGCTCTAATTCAATGATGAGAAGGATAATTCTGACTGTTATGTAAGACTAGAACAAGAGAGAAAAAGATACACATCTAGAAATTATGGTCCAGATGGTATTTAATCCTTGAGAATGAATGAGATCATCATGTTATTTGAATTCAGAACATCGCAACACTGGTCAAAATATCCTGTTAAAAACCATGAGAAAAAATATATATATGACAAAGAAAGACAGGAACCCTATCATGAATTTAGTGTTTTAGTAAAAGGACACTAAGAGACATACATATGGCTATCTTATTTTTTGTCACTCTTGAAAGTCTAACACCCTGAGTCCATGAAATGAGATTGAAGATCTCTCATGAGAAAGGTTGGCTTTGATTCACTAAGAGAGAGAAGGGCAGTCATGGAGGATAATGGAAAGTGTGAAGGGCTTATATTCAGGAGGATCCATGGTACAACACTGTATACAGGGCTATTTACTATCTGACGCTAGGTCTTTGCACATGGTTAGAAAACTTGTGTGCTCATTAGAATGGGCTTGTATAATATTTGGAATGACCTGTGGAGTTTGAATAAAACTATTAAATAATTATCAAACTAAAACCATTATTTGCTTCTATGAAAATTAGTGTGTTTAGATTTGGTCTCTTGACTGCTTAAGGAGTTCTGTTTTTATAAAAAGATGTCCATTTTTTTCAGGTTATTGAATTTATACACAAAGAATTGTGCAACGTAATTGCTTTCAATATTCCTGTATCCTTTGTATTTGAGGTTCTCTCTTATTTGAAAGTTATATATTTGCATTTTGCTTTTATTAACTTAGAGATTATTGATCATAGGTTTTCCCTTAATTAAAAAAACCAGGTTTTTATTTAATTTAATACCATTTTTGTTTATTTTCCAATTCAGAAATTTTTTATTTTATTTTAATATTTATGCTTTCTGCACCTTGGGAATTATTTTATATATGTTCCTGTGTTATTTTATAAAAAATTTTTTATTGCTTTTTAAAAAAGTTAATACTTGTTTTCATGACTAAGAATTTGTTTCCAAACATTGGCACAGTTATACATTATGGCTTGTACTATATCATATTTTCACTGTCTATGCTTTTAATATATTTTGAGATTGCCATTGTCATTTACATTTTTCTATCAAGAGAAATGCTTAAAAGAGTTGCTTAAGATTAACAGATGTTAGGGTACTTTTGTCTCCTACATCAATTTTTAGGATGTAGGAGACAAAAGGTTGAATATTGTGCTTATAGAATATTGTATGTAATTTTACTTTTAAAGTTAATTGATGTTTTACTATGATCCTATATATAGTTTCTTTGAATTCCCTTTCTATTAGAACTTGGAAAAAATAATTTTTTTCTTTTAAAAAATGTACTTTCTTTTTTACCTACATTTCCTGGTGTGTTTCCTATTTCAAATTAATTATTTTACAGTTGGAACAAAGTGTGGTAAACTGTTCTTTCTCAAAACTGACAATACTTTTATTCTTAGTTCTATTAATAAACTAATGATAGTTTATTGTTTTAATGGAAACAGAAATCTTTTTAAAATTTTTATTAGTACGTGTTGCAATACATTGTTTATATTCATTGTGTGGAGTCACTACATATACACAAAACATTTTAATTGCTTTTTTATCCACTTTCCCTCCCTTCACCTCTCTCTCTTGATTGGTTTCACCTTTAAGAAAGATATGTCTCTCAACTTCTTAGTATCTCTTTTATTTTGCTCTTTTTAAATAATTTATGTTCCTCATATAAGAGAAACCATGCAATACTTAAGCTTGTATATCTGATATATTTCACCTAATAGTATAGTCTCAAGGTGCATTCATTTTCCTTCAAGTGATTCAAATTTTTCTTTCTTTATGGCAGAGTGGCACTCCATTGTGTTAGAATAAGACACTTTCCTCATCCATTCATTTGTTGATGGACATTTAGGTTGTTTCCAAGATCTAAATATGAATTGTGCTTTTATAAATATGAATCTATCACTATAATATGCTAAGTTTTTCAGAGTTGATACATAAAAGGTTTGACTTTTTGAAGAGTTTGCATAATAATTTCCATAGACGCTGTACTAGTTTATATCCCCCCAACAATGTAGTATTCCTTTTTCCCATTAGCTCTTCTGACTTTTGTTATTGTTTACCTTCCTGATGATAGCATTCTTTCTGGAGGTACAGCCAAAGACATATACTTAGGAGAGTCTCTTTAGTAATTGTATTGGGAAAACTGGCTCTCTATATGCAGAGGACTGAATCTGGACTCCTAACTCTCACCATGTACTAGAGTAAAATCAAAATGGATCAAGAATTAAATATTAAAACAAATACACAACTTGCTGGAAGATAAAACTGGTAAAATTCATGAAGCTATAGGGATAAACAAAGACTTGCTGAACAGAGGCCTAGTTACAAGGCCTAATACCAAGAATCAACAAATGAGATAATATAAAAAAATTTAGAATGCTGCTGTACAGTAAAAGAAACAACCAAAAGAGTGAAAAATACAACCTACAGAATGGGAAAAATTTTGCAAGATGTTCCTCAGACAGAGGAATAATATCTAGAATATATAGGGAAGTCTCCAAAGTAAAAAGGCTCAGTCGAAAAATGGGCAAGTGAAATGAATAGATACTTCTCACAAGAAATACATGTTGCCAAAAAATGCATGAATAAATGTTCAACACTGCTGGTCATTAGAGAAATGAAATTAAAATAACAGTGAGATTCTATCTGACCCCAGAAAGAATGAAAATTGAGAACAATATTCAGCACTCTTTATTACCAGTCTTGGTTGACTCTTGCTTGATGTTTCTGTTTTAGTCATTGGGATATTTATATTGTAGAATGTTGGTGTGAAGAAGTCCAAAATAATTCTGATTTATTTCCCCACATAATTGAATTGACTTGTTTGGCTGCACAAAATCTCCTTTACCTCTTGAATCCAGTCATTGTATTAAGATATATGTTGTATCATTGATTCTAGGTCATTTTCCCTTGGTTATGTTGAGTTCTTTCATTTTGCAGAATCATGTCTTCTTTTGTTTCTTTTCTTTCTAAGTAATATAAAATGTTTTTTTGCTCATATTTCTCAGTTCTGTGTTTTTGTAGAGTTTTTTTTTATAAAGTGGGTATATAGCTTTGTGCTTCTTCCCATTTTACTTTTAATTTTTTTAAGTTGTTCACAGTCTTCCAGCTTTTGCTTCATGTTGCTCTGTTTTTTCTGTAGCTCTTTGATAAATTTACTGTCTAACTTGTATTAATACATGGTTATGTTACTTAATGATTGCATTCATCCTGGGTAGTTGATGCCTGTACCTAACACATCTCCATTCTTTTTCAATCCCATTTTCCTCACCTTCTCCCTGCATCATTCCTACATCTCTTGGTCCACTTTCCCTTTTTCTACTCTTTCATCTTGTTCTATGGATGTTATTATTTCATTGCTTGTCTGTTTTTTATTTGTTACTAGAATAGGATGATATAGAATTTTAGAAGTTCCCCATGGGCCTAACTGGGCCACACCCAGTGACCTCCAAGCAGCTATCAGGTGCCTGAATTCAGTCCCCGGAGCTGAACGTGTACCAGTTAAATCCCAGTGCACAGAGAAGCTTTGGAACGTCGTTCCCAGGGTGTAAAACCACAGCCAGTGTCCAAATAATTGGAGGATGCATGAGAGGTCCCCTAGAGCCTAACTGGGCCACACCCACTGACCTCCAAGCAAGTAGCAGGGGCCTGAATTCAGTCCAGGGAGCTGAAATTGTGCCAGGTGAATCCCAGAGCAAAGGGAGGTATTGGAATAATGCTCCCAAGCTGTAAGACCATGCCCAGCATCCCAAGTTACTGGAGGACTCATGGGAGACCCCTCTGCCCTAAATGGACCATGCCCAATGACCTCCTAGCAGCTAGGAGGGGCCTGAATTCAGTGCTGGGAGATGAATGTGCCCGAGTTGAATCCCAGTGCATTGGGAAGCTTTGGAACATTGCTCAAAATCCAGAAATATAGGAAAATGACAAAACGAAAGAGCAAAATGCAATCTCAAACTTCCAGCCCAACCCAAGGAAACCTAGGAGATGTGGTCACAGAAGAAAATATAAGCCACCTGAAATTCCTGAAATGATAACTGAAAGAAAGAAATAACTCTGGGAAGTTATAAAAGAACTCAGATCAGAAATAATCTCCCAGATAAAACAAGAAATGACAAATGTAATGAAAGAAATGCTGAACACATCTAAAGAAGACATAGTTAAAAAATTAGGGGAACAATGCAAAAACATGGAAACCCTGAATGAACAATATAAGATCCAAATAGAATGAATGAAACAGATTCAAAGAGATATATAGGAAATAAAAAATTCCATTGTAAGTAGGCAAAACTGCCTCAGTGAAGGTGAAGATAGACTTTCAGATGTTGAAGACAAGATTGCAGCTAGTGAACAGGATAGGAAAAATCTTATTAAAATAACAAGGAGTCAGGAAATAACAATTCAACAACTGCAAGATGATGCAAAGGAAAACCATATAAGATTGATAGCTATAAACAAAAAAGAAGGTGACATACAGAGGATATCAAGAGGCTATTTACAGAAGTAATAGCTCAAAGTTTCCCTAACATGAGAATGGAAACAGACATAGAGATCAGTGAAGTATACAGAACTCCAAATAGCCATAACCAAAATAAAACTACATCTAGAAATGTAATAATCAACCTCCCAGATATCCAACATAAGAACAGAATATTAAAAGCTGTTAAATACAAGAGGCAGATCATCTATAAAGAAAAGCCTTTTAGAATCACAGCAGACTTCTCAGCACAAACAATGCAGTCAAGGAGAGCATGGAGTGAAGTATTTCAGATCTTAAAGGAAAACAACTTCCAACCCAGACTGATGTACCCTGCAAAACTATCCTTGAAAATGGATGGAGAAATAAGATACTTCCACTGCAAAGAATAGCTGAAAAACTTCTTGAAGACCAAACCAACACTGCAAAGAATACTGAATGACATTCTAGACAGACATAGGGAAAAACCACTAAACAAGGCAAACAATTAAACAGAGTGGAAAGGTTAAGAATCAATAGCAGAGAGATAACATGTTAAAAGTAAACCAATATATATCAGTTATAACCATTAATGTAAATGGCCTCAATTCACCAATTAAAAGAAACAGACTGGCAGAATGGATCAAGAAACAACACCCAACCATAGGCTGTATACAAGAAACACATCTATCCCAAAAGGAAATTCATAGACTGAAAGTCAAAGAATGGAAAACAATAATCCATGCAACAGGAACCCCCCAAAAAGCAGGGGCAGCCATTCTGTTTGCCAACAGTGTGAACATCAAACAAAGAATGATCAAAAATGATAAAAAAGGTCCTTACATACTAGTTAGGGGAAAACTTCAAAAGGACATGATAACAATCTTAAAGATATATGCACCAAATTTGGGAGCACACAGCTAATAAAACAAATATTAATAGAAATGAACAATCAAATAAGCAATAGCACAATTATAATGGGAGACCTTAACACTCCATTGACACAAAGAGAAAGTTCAACTAGACAGAAAATCAGCACAGAAATAACAGAACTGAATCACACCTGTGAAGAAATGGACTTGGTGGGTGTATACAGAGTGTTCCACCCAACAACATCAGAATATATGTTCCTCTCAGCAGCACATGGGACATTCTCTAAAATAAACCATATATTAGCCCACAGAACATGTTTAAGTAAATGCAAAAGAATTGAAATTATCCCATGCATGTTGTTGGATCATAGAACCATGAAACTAGAAATTAATGACAGAAGAAACTGCAATCTCCCCATGAACACATGGAAATTGAATAATATACTCCTGAGCCATCAGTGGGCCATACAGGAAATTAAAGAAGAAATTAAACAATATCTACAAGAAAATGAAAATATAAATACTGCTTATGAGAACTTGTTGAATGCAATGAAAGCAGTCCTCAGAGGAAAATTTATTGTGGTGAATTCCCACATAAGGAAAAAAATTATTGTGGTGAATTCCCACATAAGGAAAAACCAAATAAAGAACTAGATGTTACACCTCAAACATCTAGATAAAGAAGAGCATGTCAAGCCCAAAGCAAAAAGAAGGGAGAAAATTATAAAGGTCAGAGCAGAAAACAATGCAATAGAGACTAAGAAAACAATACAAAGAATCAATGAATCAAAGAGTTGGTTCTTCAAAAGAATAAATAAAATTGATAAGCCCCTAGCCAACCTTATTAAAAAAGAAAAGAGAAAACTCAAATTCATGCAGTAAGGAATGAAAAAGACAAAATCACTACAGACCCTATGGAAATACAGATCATCAATACCTATTTTGAATACCTCTACTCTCCTTTTCTTGATAACACAGAAAATTATAGACACATTCCTAGAAGTGTATGAGTTACCAAAGCCAGGTCAAAAAGATGTAAAACTGTTGACTAACCCAATTTCTATTAATGAAATTAAAAATGTAATTAAAACCTTAACAACAAAGAAAACCCCAGGCATAGATGGATTCAGTGCAGAACTTTACAAGAAATTGAAAGAAGATTTAATGCCGACATTCCTCAAACTCTTCAATGAAATTGAAAGGGAAGCAATTCTCCATAACTCATACCTGGACGCAAATATTACTCTAGTACCAAAACCTGAGAAAGACCCGATCAATAAAGAGAATTACAGGCCAGTCTCCCTAATGAACATAGATGCAAAAATTCTCAAAATATTGGCAAACAGAATGCAGCAAATTATCAAGAAGATTATACATCAAGAACATGTGGGATTCATCCCAGAAATGTAAGGATGGTTCAACATACTCAAATCAATAAATATATTCTACCTTATCAATAGAGCCAAAAATAAGAATCACACGATCATTTCTATAGATGTAGAAAAAGCTTTTGATAATGTCTTACACTTATTCATGATAAGAACCTTACAGAAAATTGAAATAGATGGTCCTTACCTCAATATGATAAAGACCATCTATGACAAACCAACATCCAGCATCATATTAAATGACCAAAAACTGAAAGCCTTTACCCTAAAATCAAGAAAAAGAGAAGAATGACTGTTATCACCACTCCTATTCAACATAGTGCTGGAAATACTAGCCAGATCAATTAGACAAGTGAGAGAAATTAAAGGAGTAAGAATAGGAAAAAAGGAAATTAAATTATCATTATTTGCAGATGATAGGTTACTCTACATAGAAGACCCCTGAAACTCCATTGAAAGGCTCATACATATAATAAATAAATTCAGTAATGTAGCTGGATACAAAGTCAACACTCAAAAATCAATAGCATTCCTATACACAAACAACAAATTCACTGAGAGAGAAATAAGTTAAGCCACACCTTTCACAGTGGCATCCACGAAAATGAAATGTTTAGATATCAATCTAACAAAAAAATAAAACTTCTATTAGGGAAATTTATAATACCCTGAAAAAATAAATTATAGAGGATCTCAGAAAATGAAAAGACATCCCTTGCTCATGGAAAGGAAGAATAAATATTGTTAAAATGGCCTTTCTCTCAAAATTTTTGTACAGATTTAATGCAATCCCCATCAAAATACCACCCATATACCTCACAGATCTAGAGAAATCACTCCTAAAATTCATCTGGAAGCAGAAGAGACCTAGAATAACAAAGGCAGTTCTAAGCAACAAAAACAAGGCAGAAGGCATCAGAGTCCCTGATTCTAAGTTATACTACAAAGCTACTGTAATAAAATCGGCATGGTACTGGAATAAAAACAGACCTGAAGATCAATGGAATAGATTAGAATATACAAGTACAACAACAAACACACTAAGCCACCTTATCTTTGATAAAGGGGCCAAACATGTTCATTCAAAGAAAGATAGTCTCTTTAATAAATGGTGCTGGAAAAACTGTCTCTCCATATGCCACAAACTAAGACTAGACCCATGCCTATCACCA
>PVLA01001843.1:0-187921 GCA_004027455.1 Hydrochoerus hydrochaeris
GCCTCTGAACCTGTAACTCGGCCTCTGAACCTGTAACTCGGCCTCTGAACTTGTTACTCTGCTTCTAAACTTGTAAGCATGTCTCATAAATTCTCTCTCATAATTATGCAAATATATATGTATTCTTTTACAGAATTCTGACCAATACAATTGTCATCTGTCTCTCAAAATAATTTCCTCCCAATGTTTGGTGTCCTGATTATTTTCGCAGTATATATCAAGTTACCCAAACAGATTTTTTAGTTATTCCATGGACCAACACTCCTTTAATTTTAAATTGAATCATTTTAAATCCAATTAAGTAAAATTAGTAATATTTCCTTTGCTTAGCTTTGTGTTCCATTACCACTTCAAAGGTTGTAAGCAAATACTATCTTTCTGTACCTCAGCCGCAATATAGGCTAGTCAGTAGGGTCAAGAATGAATGAGTCCCAATTCTATGTTCACTTCTTTCTAGAAGTATGAACTTGGATGAGTTTTTACTTCGCACAACAGAAATATGGACATCTTTATCAATATTTGATAAAAGAAAGGCAAACAAATAAAATTCCAAGGAAAAGATTTGAAAGTAAACAAGAGACATCTAGTGAGCTATTAAATCCCAGCAAGAAACAGAAAAGATAGAATCAAATTTAGTTATAGATATTTGGAAATTGAGAATGCATTTTAAAATATCCATTTACAAGTTAATCATAAAACATACACCCAGAACAAAATGAAGCACAAAATAATGTAAAACATATGATACACCATAGAATACTAACCGTAGGAAAGCTAATGCATTAACATTAGATGCAATTGTAAATGCAATTATAAAATCCTACATCTTAAACAGAATTCAAAGCATTGTCTCACTTTAGTTCCTATGTTAGTAATTTTTGTAGTAATTCACAGGTACTTAATTGAAAATACTTTGTATGAATAGAAATAACTGGCTTTGGAACCAGAAATTTTGGCTTCTGGTTTGGCTTTGATAGTGATTTATTCAGAGCCATAAATTCTGGGGTCATTTTCTGCAGCTTTTGGCTGTAGTATCCTCCTCATGTTGCTTTAATTCACCAGTAGATTATCTGCACATGGCAGAAAAGATATCCACTGTCACATCCATTCAGAACCTGCCAGCTAACCAATTCTAGCCATTACAAAGGAGAGGCGGCTTCTCTCTTTCCATGCCCATAGAGGGACCTTGGGAAAATCTCTGTGTGGACTTGCCAAGGAGTCTGTGGATTATTTGTGACTGGTACACATGCCTGTGTGTGTGTGTGTGTGTGTGTGTGTGTGTGAGAGAGAGAGAGAGAGACAGAGAGAGACAGAGAGAGACAGAGAGACAGAGAGATAGTGTGTGTGTGTAGCAAGGAGGATATTATTCTTTCAGTTTTTTCATTTATTAGTACATGGCTGCACTTCATAACGATTACTTGTGGGAGTTGGTACATGTACGTAACACATCTAAATTATTTGTTTTCAACCTTTTATCATTATCACCCCCTTCTTTCCATCTCTTGGTCCCTTTCTCTTACAAGAAGTCTATCTCCCTTTTTTCCATTATCTAATTTTCATTTTGCTCTTCATTTTTATTTTGGTTTTCTCATATTAGAGAAAGCTTGCAAAATTTAAACTCGAGTGTATGACTTGTTTTACTTGACACGATCATCTCAAGGTGCATCCAATTTCCTACAAGTAGTTCACATCCTTTTTTATTTATTCTTCTTTATAGCAGAGTAACAGTCCATTGAGTAGAAATAATATATTTTCTTTATCTGTTTGTTGATCATAAATGAGATGAGACACTGGGTTAGAACTGCTTGGACTATGTACATTCTATGAGATAAAACTGCCCTACAAAAGTAAAGAATCTTGAGAAAGAGTAAACCAAACAAAAAAGTATACTACGCCACATTTTAGTAGCTATTGGTCATAGAGGAATATGTGCTATGGCCAGAATGGAGTGTGGTGAAAAGATTCTAAGGAGATCTATGCCATACATGCAAGGGATGATCCAAGACCAACTGTTCTTAATTTCCCTCAGAAAAATTCTCCTTTATTTGAATACAGTTATCTCATTCTTGGGATTTTCTGAAACAGTTTTGGAAGTCCTTTTTCCAGAGTTTCTTTATGACATGTAATCAAAAGTACAGTGAATTCAGCAGCCAAGTGACATTTGATAGACAAGCAGATTCATAAAGACATTACGGTGTGTCCCCATCCACTTCATTCACCAGATCTGGCTCCATGTGACTTCTGACTCTTTATCGTAGCGGAAATGACCACAAAAGTAAATAGAGTGGATTTAGGACATTGAGGCAGCCATAAGAGTGCAACTAAAGACTTACAAAGAACTTCTAGAACTGCTTCACAAAGTGTCAAGAAGAATGACACGAATATATTTGATGAAAGGGGAAGTACACTGAAGAGGCTTAATGTTAGTTTATACTTTACTATAGTACATTTTTTTAAAAAAAGAATTTAAAAATTCACTTTTTTTCAATCATACACTGTGGTCCAATTCAACTCACTTAACTTACTTAGATGTAAAGTACCGATTCATTCAGTTTGTCACCACTCCGGGAAGAAGTTAGTATCCTGTGAAAATAATAAGACACCTTACCTGTATCTTATGACTGTCTTTCCTATAAATCAATGATTAAAAAATACTTATTTAGGAATACAAACATAGAAATTTTAATTTACCTATTATGGTCTCATACATTGATCAGTATCACACAGGAATTCTTAATGGAGTGTTCTTAAAAAGTGCTTTGCTGTAGTTTTATACTTTTTTTTTCCCTTCACGTGTTTCTCTCCACTGATTGCACACTTTGGATGCAAATAAAATTAGCCTTCAGTGACTTAAGTGCCAGTAGTACGATTACAGGGTATTCATTATTTCTGCATTTTTCTTGATTTGGATAAAATCTTTAGGCAAATGTCACAAACCTCCATGACTTTGAGTACAAAAAAGATGTTTAAGGACATCCATAGATTCTAGTAAAAAGTAGTAGCATTAAGGTAAGGAAAAGTCAACAAAGGAGAAAATTGAAGCCATATAGGATGAAAAATAAGAATTTATAGTGATTTTAAATGAATAAAAATCACCTCTGAACAAAATGATCATGGGACTCCTGCAAGATTCAAAGAGGATGTTGACTTCTGTAGTAGAACAAGATATAATAATTTTTCCTAAGTATCTTCATACATTCGTTATGTAAATTTCTTCTATTATTTTTAGCCAGGCTACATATTAATACAGAAATTAATGGTATATATTTTACATGATTTTTGACTTTGTAGTCATTTTATTTCGTATACACACACACACACACACACACACACACACATACACACTGTAAAGAAATTATCTGTTAAATGATAGTTTCCAAAATGTCTTCTAAAGAACATTAGAGTCTAGTAGAGTTATATAAGCATTCTGTTGCACAGAAGTGTAGGAAGTGGTGAATATAAAGGAACCATAATTTAAAATAACCAGACAATTAGATCATTAGATTGATGATAATAAGGAAAGTTTGTATCAGATAAAAACTAAGAAAATTTTGGTTTCTTGCCAACACTGGGTAGTATATGACTAGCCCTCCTGCCATTAACACACACACACACACACTCATGCTCTCAGAGGAAGGAAGAGGAAAAGTAGGAAGAGGAGGAGGGATAGAAGGAAGAGGAGAAGAAAAGCACTAGGAAATTATATAAACAATATATTAAAATATTTTCATGAAGAATGAAAAACAGACAGAGCTGTATTTCACACAAAGTGAGAAAGTGAAGTATCCTCTCCTACTGCCAGACTTTGTCAGAGGATGCCCTTTCCAGACTGAAATTCAATGCATTTCTGAACAAAACCTTGCCAAGATAAGCAAAGCTGAGCTGGTTAGAGTTTATTGGCTAAATTAGCCTAGAGAAGGTGATCAAGAGAGGCCATATCTCCAAGAAATTTAAAGGGACTCATTTAAAGCTCCAGCTACATATTGAGGTGAATTTGCAACGGGTGACACTGTGAAGCCAAGTTTATATGATGAGTAAGAGCTATACTGGCACCACGAACTAAGTTCACACACTTGGCATCCTACATCCTCAAAGACAGCTCACTCAACTACCAGTAAATTCAATGGATACTTTTGAAATGTCGTGTTTCAGAACAAAGACTAAACTAATACTCTGGATGTGCACTACTATCTATAAAGATAAGCTTAAAAAACAGGGTGATTTCCAAGTAAATAGGAGAACAAAATCAAACACTATAGGATAAAAGGATCCATACACTTGAACATCCAATAATCAATCAGTGATAACTAGGCAAAAAAAGATAAAAATGTGACACATAATCAGGAGAAAAATTAGACCTTTAACAGATCCAGGGATGATTAAATTATCAAATTTTGTATGAACTTGTGTGTGTGTGTGTTTAAATGAAAATATAGCGAGGTAATAAAAGAAATGCAAATTAGAAAGAATTAAATAATCTGATAAACTTGACACATATCGGACCTGGGTGAAATAGACAGGATTTACTTTTTCTAAAAGAAGACATATATATTCAAAAAAAGTGACCAGAAATTATCCTAACTGAAGCATCAGAAGAAAAATGCAGACTGATAAAATGAACATTCTCAACGATCTTTGTACAAGATTGTAGCCCACATTTATAAACAGAGTCTCCTAAAGATGAGGAGAGGCAAATAAATACTTGAGAAATTAAGAGCTAAAATTAAAAAGATTTGATGAAAATATCTATCCTGAATACAAATAATTGTGTAATTCCAATTATCTTTACATCTGGATATATGGTAATCAACTTGCTGAAAACCAATGACAAAGAAAAAACTATAGAAGCAGACAAAGAAATAATACACATTATATAGGAGAAAAATTAAAATGACTACTGAAAACTCATCAGGCACATATTAAGGCAAAGACACAAAATGGAAAGTAATTTTTATTTTAATGATCATAATAGAATTCTGTGCTAACCTAATGCTAATTTAAGACAGACTAAAGTGCTTAGGGTATATAAGTCAATGGTAGCATATGTGTTTAGTTTCAATGAACAGCACCAAAATAAAAATTTGAAATTTTATAGTAATTGGCAATCTGTACTATATGAACTTCTTTGAAATGAAGAAAATTTTATGTTTTAGAAAATAGCACAGAGTTAGATAGATCTGTTGTATGTAAAAATATAAAATATTTTATGTTTTCTAAGTTTTTCCAAAAATAATTATTTTGGTTAAAACAGTGTCAATATGTTCACTGATGTGTGTTGAAGTGCAACATATGACAATAAAAACAAAAAGAAAATATATATGTGTTTACATATATAAATAACATAATATTTGAATGACTGCAGTGAGTTCAAATTACATATTATATACATATTTGTAACACTGCAGCAAATTAACATACTGTAAAAAGTAACGATGTAAAATATGAGTACAGAAGATAAAATGAAATAATAAGAATATTCAAGTGACTCCTAAAGGAAGGAATGCAGATAAAAACAAAAACAAAATAGAGCAAATAGAAAGGAAATAATAGAAATAAGATGAAGAATGAAATACAGTAATAATAATTACATTAAATGTGAGTTGAGTAAACATAAAAGGTTAAAATTTCATACTGTACTGAAAAGGAGGATCCAATTTATGTTATTCATAAGTCTTTGAAAATAATTCATCAATAAAAAGGAATAACCCAATATCCCATGATGAATATAACTTTTATGTACTGTGTGTACTAAGTAAAATAAAAATTTTAAAAATTTAACTAAGAAGGAACAATCTGCTGACACAATTAAAAACTTGAAGCGCATATATATTTTTTATGAACATATCCAGACACAATTGCATATATACTGCATATTTTCACTGAAAGGAAATTTTAGAATGGGGAAAACCCATCATTAGATCATTAAATGGCTGGGGCAAATATTAAGTTTGAAATTTGCTGCAAATGAGTTGAGGAAACAACACACATAGTGAAAATGTGTGGTGTCTTGATTCTCTGGTAATTGCTGCAGGCATCTAAACACAAAAAAGTGTACACCTGAAATGAGTTCAAAGATAGCTGGTAGAATTCCTTCTTCTTGAAATGAGACTATTAAGTCTTGAACTGATTAGATAAGTCCCTCCATTCTAACTTCCTTAATTAATATTATCTACACATGGGCACTGAACAAAAGCTGGTAAATTGTTGATTCCTTTGACCAATCCTTGGAGAGTTTTACTTCGTCTAGAACAAGGTTCAGAGTACTTCTTTACAACCCTTTAGAGGATTGACTCAGTTTGAGTCAAAAATCACATAGATAACTAAAGTTTTATAATAAGATATACACACTTTAAATTCTTCAAGTTCATTTCAAAATAGGTGCAGAAGAAGCTATGGCACATCTACAGAGTTTACTGAATGTATTTCAACAGTATACAATCTATTTACATTTAGGGAACCCTGTTTCCTGCAATAGATTGAGATCAGCTGCTCCCATTTGCCAACTAGAAAATGAAAGGCCAAAGTGATCACATCATAACCGAATCAAATACCTTAGTAAGAGCAGAGGTCAAACTATACAGCAGTTGTCTTTCCTTTCTTTCTATGGTGCTCATTTTGCCTTTAAAAAATGAAATAATATTATTCCTCTTAATTCTCCCTTTCAAGTTTCACCTCCATCCAGATAACTACAGTCAGAATCATAGCAATTTAGTTGGGGAATTCTTTGTTGTTATGGTGAATGCAGAATTTACTCTGAACTCACTGTGACAGAGAATAATTTATCTATCTCGCATTGCCTTTAAAACACCACTTCAGGGGCCTGAATGTCGGCTTCCTAGTCAATGCTGACTGCTGAGCTTCTGACAGAATGACAGTCCTTAACTGGTTAATCAGGGCACATAAATGAAGTAAAGGTGACAGTCAGTACTCCATTAGTTCTCCCATGATATCTAAGGTAACTACGTCTACCAGTGATACTTGGACAAGTTTTATAAGAAATAAGGCAATTTTTATCATGATTTTAAAGCAAAGGATTTTAGTAGGTGCAAATGCTGAGACCTCATGGCCCTAACATTCTCCTCATAGGTAATTCTTGTCACAGGTATGCCTACAGGATGGCCATGCTTCATTATGAGGTATTCAAAACAAGCTCCTAACAATGTTTATGTTATCATCTTTTTCAAATAAACTGCTTAAGAAATGAATGTAACTCAATTAATTTCATCTTAATAGTTCATTTTCCCTTGTTTTAATGAAATACTTTATACAATTCAACTTGAAAAAGAAAAGTTACTTAACTCACATTTTTGGAGGTTCATAGACATGGTTCCAGGCATTAGTTCAGCTCTGAGGATGGCACTTTTGGTTGTGTCACATCATGAGGGGCACATAGTGGTGAAGAAGGGAACAAACTGGCAAAGAAGAAGCCAGAGAGCCAGTGTTCCCACAATTCTTTGCAAGGAAATGCCTTCGACTGACCTGAGGGCTTCTTCTTGGTCCTACTTCTTAAAGGTTTTATACCAAATCTCACCACCACATTGAAGACCAAGGTTCCAACACATACACCTTTGGGAAACATTCAGATTATACCCAAATTATAACATTTGGCCTCTGGCACCCCAAGGTTCATGTCTGTCTCACACTGCAAAGGGTATTCATTCCATTCCCAACAGTTCTGAAGTCTCAAAATCTCCAAAATTACTTAAAATTTCAAGCCTAAAGCCTCCCCTGAGACTCACAAATTCTTTCAGATTTGAACTCTTGTAAAATAAAAATAATAAAAAAAAATCACACCCTTTCTAAATGCAATGGCAGGACAAATGTAAAATACACATTCATGTCTTAGTCACCCTGTGGTGGCTGACATAGAGTGTTCAGCAGATACAAAGCAAAGGAGAGGTTCATTTTCGCTCATGATTTCAGTGCATATCAGTTGGCTCAAAGGCAGGAAGAGCAAGGAAGAAGGCACTGGTGGAGGAGAGTGACGTCTGTCATGGTGGCCAGGAAGCACACAGAGAAGAGAGGAGGTAGGAAGGAATGATACTGTACACTCTTCCAGGCCAAGCCCCCCGACCCAATTCTAACAAGGCCCTGCCTATAAAATGAGTCAACAACTCCATTAACAATGGATGAATTTATTGATGAGTATAGCAGTCCCATGATCCAGTTAACTTTAAAACACCTAGGAGCGTAGGGGGCATACTCTAGATCCAAACCGTAACAACGCATATTCCAAAAGGAAGCTACAGGGAATTAGAAAGATATAAAGCAAAAGCCAAATCAAGATTAAAAAGCAAGAACGAAACCCAGCAGGGTAGACATTAAACCTTAAAGCTCCAATTCCAGCATCGTGAGAACATTGTCACAGGTGTTGAACAGCAAAGTTCTAGGGAACCTCTGCCTCTTTGGCTTTGCTGGCTCACACAGTTTCTCCCAACGGCCACATGCTGGTGTTGACAGCTTTCCAAAGCTCACGTGGTATGCTGCTCTTTGCTTTATATCTTCCTAGGTCCTGGCTTTAGCTTCACTGCCTCAGTTCCACTAAGTATTACCTATAAAGGATTTCCTGCAGGTGTTCTGACCCTGTGTCAAAGTACTGCCTGGAATCCTATCTTTTTCCTTGAAATTTGTGTAGAAACCACCACGACTCCCTAACTCTTGCCATTTGAACACCTGTCAAGCCAGCTCCACATGCACCCCATGGAAGTCTGCCACTAGCACAAGCTGAGTGGCCTGTGAGAAACAGGGTTGCAGAGCAGCCCTAGACAATGATCCCATAGAAAGCCTCAAAGGGCACAGTCCTTGAAACAAATCTGCACGTCTATACCTCTAGCAATAAACTGAACTCCAAATTGTCTGCAGTGCTCTTGAGACATTCTCCAGTTGTTCTGATAATTAGTAATCCTGTTACTCTCTAACTCTGCCCTTTTGAGCTGATTCTTACACATGACCTTTTATGGGACACTCAGATCACCCTCAATATGCTCTTTTGAGTGGAAGAGAAGGGAGTGGAGGTGCAGATATGTTTTATTTTTAGCTCAATGCAAGAGTGTTTGTTACCCATGTAATTGTCATATTCTAGATGCACACATTTCACAAAGATGTAGAACTGCTGCAAAAAACCACAGGCCAACAAATTGTCTTTCTAGACACATGAGTTTCAATCTATTTGCTTCTGGGATTTCAAATGTACACACATCATATAATCTAAACCTATAAAGAAATATCAGAATTTCTTCATCTCTGAAATAGTCTATTCTGGTTTGAAATGTTACCCAAAAATTCATACTTCCCTTAAGGTATAGTTATTTTTTTTTAACACTGAACAAATCTACAAAGGAATTGAGTTGATCAAGAAGTGCACCAAGGTAAAATCAAAAGAATCTCTCCTTTTTTCAGAATAAAGAAGGTGCATATGGAATCTAAGATATGCATATGCATATTCCACGATTTATAGGTGCATGAGAATGTCCCATGATTATTTAAATATGTCACCAATAGGATCCAAGAAGTTCAGCTCGAGGAGAAAATGGAGACCTTAATTCACCCTACAGAGCAGCTTCCTGAGACATTGTTATAGATAAGCCTTTCAGGGTCTGTTTGTGTGGAGCCTGAGTAGGTTTATCGGGCAGAATTAAAAAGTGGAAGAAAACAGGGTAGGGACTTCAGTTTGAAGAGCTAAAGGAGAGAACAATTCTGATGAATGGAATAAGACCGACGCCCTGAACAAAAGAATACCATCAACTTTTAGAGTCATTAAGGTAGCCTAGGAGCCAGTTGATCATTATCTCAGTTTGGGTTTTATAGGATGGTTGCAGGAGACAACCCTATCACTGAAGAAGGCATTCATGTAATGGCTGCACATGCTAGAGACAGTCTCAGTTTATGGAGGCTTTGCTGCAATTCAAGGTGATGATAGGTTTAAAGTCTGGAGATTCACTCGTAGTTGAATGTCTCTGTGAATGTACTCAGTCTTGAAGGGGAATAAGATAAGTCATTTAGGTTTGTGGCTAATTAACTTTGTTTTGCTGGCTTGTAGACAGACAGATACTTTAAAACGTGTCTAAATGCAGAGCTTGAGTCTTTCCCCACCCCCAAAAAATATGTGAAATTTACAAATTGCATCGGTCAGGTAATAACAATCACTATAATAGATAAAATTCCAAAATCTCAGTGGATAAACACCATAAAAGCAAATCTAAAATGAATCTCAGGCTTTAGGTTTTGGTTACCTCTTGGACATCAGTAAACCCAAGTGAAGAATCAGTATGCTTTTAGGAAAAGCAGCTTTCAAGTCACTATCTGCCTCAGAAACAAACAAACAAACAAAAACAGACCATGCTTTTTAATGAGTAACAGATTAAGCATCCAGGAGATGTTTGTCCTCTTTCTATGGTGGTCTCTGTGATGGACTCTTAAATATCACTCTAAGCTCTGCTATCTTTTCACAAAGTAGCAAAGAGTTCCAGAGAGCTTCAAAACGAGACATGATTGCAAGTAAGCAAGCTGTAAATTCTGATTTAGGACCAAATTTGATGTTTTATGAAAGTTTGTGCTTTTCTAACTTTATAGTATATATATATATATGAACACATATACTAAGAGAGAGAGAGCCATATTATAACAATTTTTCAACAGATGGTGTTGTCTTCTTATCGGGTACTCTAGAGGACATCATATATCACACACAGAAAACTGACTGCATTACTGGCCCTTAGAGAAGAAACTGAAACTACACAAGCAGCAATCTGAATGAGCAAGGCTGCCCAAGAGGCAGTTTGCTGCACTAATAAATGTCTGGAAGATCCTGACCACCACTTTGAGCATCTCTGATAATTGCAGAGACCAAAGGTAACTTGTATTAACCTCACAATATCTCAATGAATTTAGTATTGAAGTATTTGTATAAGTTTTTTTCTAAAGTGTTTACATTTTTGGCAGATTTTACATACAATATATACATTTCTTAATCTTTGATCATGAAAAATTAAAGATTGAACAAACCATCCCATCTGTTCTCTTATCATTGAGTTTTAAAAAAGTCATAATTAAATTTGTTGTATCCATATGTGCAAAAGTTTTTTTTTTTTTTTTTTACTTTCTAAGGAGTCTCCTTCTTAATGCTGTTGAAGCCTAGAAGCATGTAGTTTCAAACAACTGATGTCTGCAAAGATATTGATCTAAATCAGTTTGTTGTGGAAATATTATCTCTCTTGTGATATGGTTTAACTTTTTACCATAACAGATTTGCTCCAACCTGGAATGCATTCCACATTCAGATGGCTGGAGGGAAAAATACCGAGGAAGCTCCTCGCACCTACAGGCTACACTGCCACATTATACTTACTGCACAGTCCGCTTGGGAAAAATTAGAAAGAAAACTGCCCAAACAGGCAAAATGTTTCAACTTTCAGACCCTGGGTGGAATGAAACAAAAGAGGAAGGAATCCAGGGGTACTTCAGCTTCATCAAGCTGGCTCAGGCCTCTGAAGGCACAGCTGGGATGGAAAGCAAATTGCTGGAAGAAAACTTGTAATTGTGTTCTTGTCCCATGATCACTAGTGAACATGTGAGTGTGTGTGTGTGTATGTGTGTGTATGTGTGTGGACTATATCTAAAATTTCCCTTATAAGAAAACAGAGAGAGAGAGAGAGAAATATTACACTGAGTATAATGTTCCTCACTCCTTATAAATGAACAGTATAAAAAAAAATATCTCTGTTCCACAATAACTTTGCTTTTGACAGCTTACTAAATAAAACTGCATGACATCTAACATTTTAAAATCCTTTTATTCAACATGAAATATTGGAATTCGGGAATAACATAGTGAAACGTATTTTATACAATGGACACATGGATGAAACACTTTTATGTGATTTCAATGTAAGACAGAGAAGTCCCCAGAGATCCAAAGCACTTTCCTACTTTAAGCATATATATTAAGAAGTCAGTACCCTACTTCTCTCCTTCCATTCCCATATGCCCATTGAAATAACCTTTAAAACTATTTCCATTGGTTGATTTCATCATTTGGTAAAAGCAATTGGCAGCAGTCAGTCTCAGGAGAGCAGAAACTGATGGTGCTTTTTGGAAATAAGACCTCTTCGTAGGATCCAATACCTAGTTAATGATAGGTCATATAGCTACTTACCAGAAACATTTACGTCTATTGTAGAAACAAAGGTTAAAATTAAATAAGTGAAAGTCACATACATTATACAGTTCAATGTAAGGTAGACAAAATTTGCTTATTTTCAACATTGAAAAAAGAAATCAACAAAAACAAATGTTTCATTAAGTATCCCTATAGAATATCACAGTGCTATTTGGCCACATTAAAACATTTGTAGTAAAACAGTTCTAATATTTGGGACAGATTATCTCAACTACCAAAGTTACCCTTTGCATATTTATTACTATAAAAGATGTATGACTAATTGATTATTTTTCTATGATTTTTCCAGTGAAACTAAGAGACATTCCTTACTCTCAGAGAGCTACTCCTACTTTGATATTTGGTTCAAAAGCTGAGCTCTGATCAGAGCATTATGAAATTAATTATATAATCCAGTTTTATGTTATTAAGTGAATTATATTCTTAGTGTACTAAAAGTTAGTTATATTTATTTTGAAACAGCAGAACTTCTCCTGGCATTATAGACAGAATCCTTTACACTACAAGGGTAGATATGATATAAATAGATAAGTATATTTTTATAGTGTTACTTCACCATGAGGCATAGATTTTACTCTAGAAACTTTATCACTACTTGGCCAGTGTAAATTTAAAAACTGGCACTAGATAAGTAGCTAGAGAGACTTGGAAATCTTATATAAACTTCCAATGTTTTAGTTTGTACATTTGTAGGTGCTGTCTTCTACTTGGTAACCTTGCTCCAGGTAATTGAAAAACTGAATTATAACAATGCAAATCATAGCTGCTGGACCATTTTAAGCACTTTATTTAAATAAGCCATTTGTGTAGTTATTATGATGCCACCATAATTATTCTTGGATATCTGTACATTTAATAAATGTTTCTTTGCCTTATTTTCCAATGGCTTATTATTCTATTCTATTCTATTCTATTCTATTCTATTCTATTCTATAATCTGAACAATATCTATAAAATGACCAGGACCCGGAAGGCACATCATTATATATTTACATTATTGATTAGTTTAGTAATACATGTAACTTCTAAACTTCCTTTAACTTTGAAAAGTCAAATCTCAAGGAACAATTTTGTGAAGTTTTGCATTAGACTGAAAGAATTAACACTTGAGTTGTCTCAAATCCATATGCATATTTAAAAGCAATGAGCCAGTTAATTATTGTACTGCAGCCAAATCTACTAAGATTTTTTCACATGACTGATTTAAAGTTCAAATTTATTAATTAAAAAATAATTAGAGAAGTTTTTAGTTAAAATTAAAATCTCTCATATGAATTCAGAGCTCAAACCTGAAGTGTAACAACCTATGGATTAAGCACACTGATTCTTAGGGCCAAATAGACCTGATTTGAATCAAAAACCGAGCACTTGCAAACTGGTGGTTAAAAAAAAAAAAAAAAAGGACTCTGTCTTTTGTTTAATTTTTTAAAAATAGGAATAATACTCATGAAGTCCCTGTGAGTCATGTTTAGCATATTCAATCTCAAAATTCTATTTAGTAAATATTACTGGTTATTGTTGTTATTACTATGTGTGATGCATCAATTTGTGTAGAGTTATACGAAAATGGAAAATCTATAATTGGAAGTTTGGTTTCATAAATATATAAGAACTATATTTAAAATGATTTTATTTTCTTATTTAAAGATTTAAATTGATCAAATGAAATCGTACTTATGTTTTGAAGAACATAATGTTTTAAAGTATGTGTTCATTATAGAAGGGTGACATTTAGCTTAATGGATACATTACTTCATACAGTTATTTTTGTGGTGAAAATGTTTACCATCCACTCTTTCTGCATTTTTCAAATAGAAAATATTTTATTACTACCTATAGTTACCATAGATCTCTACCATAGATCTGCACAATAGATCTTTTCAACTTATTTTTCCCATCTAAACATAATTATGTATTTTTGACCAACATTCTTCCATCTTTCTATTCTTTAAACCACTCAAACATCTAATAATATATTATTACTCTTACTCCTATGAGACCACCATTTTCATGTTTAGTATATGAACAAGGTCATGCAATATTTTCTGATTCATTTCACTTAAACCCTTCCAAATTCATTTGTTGTGTTGTAAGTGATAGCACTTATTTCTTTTCTGGCTGAACAGTATTCTATTGGTTATTGTATAGTACATTTTTTATTCATTTATCCATTGATGATTAGAAATTGATTCCAGTTTCTTAAGTGTTGTTAATGTTGTTAATACAAATACAAAAAATGCAGATTTTTCTTTAGCATACTAATTTCATTTCATATGTATCACAAATTGTTGTATTACATGCTACTTCTATTTCTAATTTCTTGCTTGATTGTTCTGACTAGGATTTCTGTATTAGAAAAAATAGAAATGGCAAAAGTGACATCATTTCCTGTTCTAAATCTTATTGAAAAAGCTTTCAACATTTCTCCATTCAGTGTGATGTTATTATGGTGAGGTACTTTCTTTCTATACCGAACTGTAGAGACTTTTTGTCATGAGGAGATATCGAGTTTTGTCTAATGCTTTATTTGCATTTAATGAACTGATCATGTTGCTTTCATCTTTAATGTGATGCATCATGTTCATTGATTCATCTGGGTTAAATAATCTTTTCGTCCCTGACATGAATCAAATTTGGGGAATTACCTTTCTATTTTGCATTCAATTTGCTGGAGTTTTTTTGAGAACTTTTGCAGCTGTATACAACACAAATATTGGCATATAGTTTTATTCTGTGTTGTGTCCTCATTTGATTTTGTATTAAGGCACTGTTCATCTTGTAAAATGAGTTAGAGAATATTCAGCCTTTTAGGACAGTTTGAGAAGAACTGGTTTCAGTGGTTTAAATGTTTAGTAAAATTCAGGAGTGAAATCATTAGGTACCAGGGTTCCCTTTGGCAGGAGACCTTCTACTGCTCATTTGATCTTGTTATTTATTTTTAGTCTGCTCAGATTTTCTATCTCAGTATGATTGAATTTTGATATGTTATATGAGTCCAAGAATTCAACCACTTCTTCCAGGTTTTCCAATTTATTAGTGCATAGTTTCTAATAACAGTTTTATCTGATCTTTGGTATTTCTGTGGTGCTCCCTTATTAATCTCTGAATTTATTTACTGGAGTTTCTCCTTTTTTTTCTTAGGTAATCTACTCAAAGCTTTGTCTCTTTTGTTTGACTTTTCAAATAATTCTTTCATTGATCTTTAGTATTATGCTAGTCTGTGTTTCATTTATTTCTATTTTAATCTTTCTTTTACTAATTTTGTGTTAAATTTATTCTTGTTTTTCTGGTTTTTTTTAAGTTGCAGTATAATGTTATCCATTATTTGCAAGCTTTCTTCTTTTTTGATATAAGAGTTTATTGCAACAGTCTTCTCTCTCAAAATTCTTTAGCTGTATTTTGGTATGATGTGTTTCTATTTTTGTTTCCCAGAAATTATTTTTCTTTGCTTTTTGTTTTTTCCTTGAGCCACTGTTGATTCAGGAGTATGTTGTTTAATTTATATGTATTGTAAATATATATATATAAATTAAACTGTATATCCATCAGGATGAAAGATCTGTGAGAGTAGGCCGAGGGTTCTGTACTGGAGCCAGGAAGCAACCAACACTCAAGGTAAGAACCAGGGCTCCCTGGAGAAGTACCACAGCCATCCTCAGCGAAAACGAGGTGCTGAGCTCCTCCGCAATAAGAACAGCCAAGTTCATTTCAGAAAACCAACATGACAAACTCCTGCAGATTAAATAGCATATATCTTCCCCTCCAGAGCCAAAAATCAATACTCAAAGTTAGGACCAGAGCTTCCCCAAAGTGAGCCACAGCCATCCGCAGTGACGAGGTCCCAAGCTCCGCCAAGGACAACAGGCGAGTTCATATCAGGAAAACCAGAATGACAAGCTCCTGCAAGAGAACTAACAGCCCCAAAAGAATCAACAGGGCCAAACAACAACACTTAGGAGGACTCACAAAGCTGCTCTTTCTCTCCAGGCCTCCTTTTCTATGCTGGCAGCAGTCCTCAGGTGGGGCCACCCACACTCAGCACCACGCTCATTCAGTTCAGCTGGTGTTTAAGTCGACCACTGTACACTTGGTAAAATAATGTTCCCCTAACTGTATTTTATTCTTGCAGCTATGTGTCAGTGTTTGTTCACAAAATAAGTAGATACTCATTCTAGTCTTTGCTGTTTACTTTACCTCGAATCCTTAATACTTTGGCCCATTGAAGTTACTGCAACTGCCCGAGACTGCCGTGCCCTAACCAAAATCTGCCACGGCTACTGCAGAACCCATTGGAATCTGGTGATTCCTGAGGCCAACCTAACTCCAAAAAGGAAGCCAATGAGTTCTGTGCTGGTGCAGCACTGGGCATACTTGGAGTTTGTCTTCTGGGGCCTGTGTGTCACTGAGGTTTATCCATAGCCCACAGTCACTGCTGTTGACTGACAGTGGTGTCTTGCAGGAGCCATGGTTTCCCCATTAGCACTGGTGTAGTTCTACGGGCATGGGCCCTGGATGCCCATCTGAGGTTGGGTCATGAGGATCTGTCTGCTGTGACTTTCTTTACTCCCAGTTCTCTATCTTGTCCTAAGTAGGTAGTGTCGCTTTCTACTTTATAATGCCTGGTATTGAAGGATAAGAAATGTGGGTAATGTAAACCTGTCCATCCATCCTGCCTCAACACATATTTTCTTATTATGCTGTCACCAAATACTGTGTTCTCTTATCTAATTTTCCTAGTGAAAATATTTTTACATGTAGATAATTGTTCAAAGTGATGCTTGTTATATATAGTACTATCCTGTTACCTTGCCTGGCCCTTCAGAAATTGAAAGAAATGTACATTTAAATCTGTTAAAGGTTTTCATACTTATGTATTGAGAAATGTCTTGCAATTATTTTTTTTGATGTTTGAAGTTTACGTTAAACCTGCCATAAAATCTCCCTTTTTGCTTTGTAGATTTCACTATGACTTTTGAATAGTAAGACAGTTTTTACATTCTTGATTTGACAAGTTCTGTGTCACAATACAGCATCCACTCAGGTTTCTGCTTCAAAATGATTTCTCCAGGTAGATGGTTTCTCCAGGTAGATTTTCCTTGATTAGTGCATTGAAAATAACCTATCATAATTCTTTATCTCTTTATTTAATATGTATTAGCCCCTGATGCACTTTTTTTCCTAATTTTCTTCTCCAAGAGATTATAAACTGTGTATAATGAAAGGGATATATTTTATTCATTGATATATTTTTAAACTGGAGACTATTACCCGGTACTTAAATAATTGTTTGAAGACTGAATAAATAAAAGAATGTATTAAATATATATAATGCAGTTACAATTGATAAAAAAGATGAAATAGTTTATCTATGTCTATTTCTTCAAGTAATACCACAACTTTGACTCTAGAGAAATAGATATGGACCTTCTATCATGAAGCCTAAACAAATATGCTTACTGACATTCTATTAAAAAACTTTTCAAATAAGTTCAAAAGCAATGAAAATAGTCATAATACTATACTACCACCTAGGGACGGCAACAGCTAGGAATATGCACCATGCTTTTGCTTAGCGCCTGCCTCTGAGTCAAACATACCCTATACTTAACCTATTGTCTATCCCATAAGGTTATATGGTGCAGATTCTCGTCATTTCAAGACCAAATAATTTAAATTCAAATCATATAAACTTGTAAAGATCCATAATTAAAATGCTAATGCTAGATTTCAAACTTCTAACATGTACAAAACTTAGCTTTTAAGCATAGAAAATGCCAAAAATTTTTTGTGTATTTTATACAAGCCTACAATACTCTGTGCTATCTTTTAAATCATATATATTCTCTTGTTCAGATTTTTTAAAAAACAGGGTCTCCCTATGTAGCCCGGGCTGGCCTCAAACTCACAGTGATCCTCTTGCCTCAGTCTCTCAAGTGCTGGGATTCCAGATGCTTGCCACCATATGTTCTTCTTGTATTGTTGTTTTTTTTTTTAATAATACTGAGCATGCAGAGGATTCCCTTATGAATTCTATTTTTTAATTTCATCATTAAATTGGTAATATATATTTAACAACTCCCCTTTATTTCTAGACACTGATTATTTTCTCTTATGCCATATTATAATAACATATTAATTAGTTTATCAAAATAGATGATTGAGACAGAATAATTCAATATAGTAGAAATACAAAGACATTTAAGTAATTTTGGCTTCTACTGTCAATTTTGTTAAATGTGTAATTTTTTTCCTAAGGACCAGTGTTTTTACATACACAATGCCTAGTATTATAGAACCGTAATTGCCATGTGCAGTTACTAAAGCTTTTACACTTTCCTAGTGTTGGAAGTTTCCAAAATTTCTCTACTACCTACTTTGAAGAACTATGCTAGTCTACTATAAGGCATTAAAAGTAACTACCTGTGAACGATCCTTTCTCCATCCCTACATCCCCGATATAACTTCCTAGGCTCTAACGGTTACTGTTCTCCTCCTTACTTCTAGTTCCACATATGGATGAGAACACACAGTACTTGATTCACTAGGCCTGATACATTTCACTTGCATAATGTCCTTCTTGTTGTACATGAAATATTTTGTATATATATATATATATATAATATTTTATTCAGTATAAATGTACCACATTTTTTGCCCATCCACCTTTGTTTGATTGCCTAAATTAGTGCCCTCTTGGCTATTGTGACTAGGGCTTCAATAAACATAGCAGTTCATATATCTCTTTTATGTACTTATTTTATTGCATTTGAATACATATCCAGTAGTAGGACTGCTGGATCATATGTTATTTCTATTTTAACATATTTTAGGAACTTCTACCCTCTTGTGTGTAATAACTGTACTAAATTCGATTCCGGGCAACAGTGTGTGAGTGTATCACATTCTCTGCATTTATACCAGCACACAGTATTTGGTCTTTTTCATAATAGCCATTTCACTTAGGGTGAGCTTTATCACCATGATTTTTATTTGCATTTCCCTCATGACTAGCGATGATAAGTGTCCTGTGATGTTTCCTGGATATTTAAGATCCTTTTGTCAGAAGAATCAACTCACCTCATTTGCCCATTTTTAATGGGATAAGTTACATATTTATATTTATATTTATATTTATATTTATATTTATATTTATATTTGTTACTGTGGTTTGAAGTCCTTATATCTTCTTTGTATCAGTCCCTTGTCAATAGTTTGCAAGTATAATCAACCATTCTACAGTGTCTCTTCACTATGTTGATTGTTCCCTTTACAGTGCAGAGTTTTTCGTTTGATATAACCCTATTTGACTTTATTTATTTTATTATTTTGTTTATGTGTTTGTTTGTCACTGGTGGTGAAAAATGGTCAACTTGAGTGGGAACACCAAGCTACACTGAGTTAGCGTGGCTCTGGGGAAAGTATAAAATAAGAACGAGGTAGGGGATTGTATACTGATTTCCCTCAGAGAAGCTATGGCTGTTCTCCTTGGCTGAACTCTGGTCTTTGTGGAGGACGGCTGTTGCTCTCTTAGGAGGAGCTCTGGCTCTTGCTTTTGTCCTGACAGTCATCTTTATGACTTGGCTGCAGGCATTTCTTTGGGGAGCTCTGTTGTTCACTTTGCCTTTGGATGTCTCTCCAGGTTCTTGAGGTGGAGTCTTGCTCTTCGAGAATCAGCCTATTAGCCCATGAATGCAGCGTCTAGCCTTGGGGCACCAACAGTAGGACTTTCCAGCATAGACCCTTCAGTCTTCTCTCCCAAATCCTGCACCAGACATTGCTGTGGGCTCTAGGCCTCTGGCTGAACTCAAAGGCATCACTACCATAGGATCCAGGCCCCATGCTAGGTTCTTTGCATCTCTAGCACAGGGACAGTTCTCTTAACCTCTTCTACATCTGAGTCTAGTAAGCATTTAATAATACACTGCCTGTGATTCTGTGTTCATATCTAAAAGCCTTTGCCCAGAGCAACATCTAAAAGTTCCATGTTTTCTTATAGTAATTTCCTGGTTTTCATATTACATTTACATCTTTGATCCAGTTTGAGTTGATATTTTCATACAGAACAATGGGAGATCTAGTTTCATTCACTTGATTTAGATACCCTGTTTTCTTTTTTTTTTAATTTTATTTTAAAGAGAATAAAGTCTAACAAAATGAAACAGAGTAAAGCCAATCAAAATGTTATGGATTGAGAACTGGTGGTCAACTTAACACCAGCTGGATTACATCAGCATGGTGCTGGGCGTAGATGTTTCACCTGAGGAAAGTTGCCAGTATAAATGGAGACATGGAGAAGGAGAAGTTATTCATTGCATTAAGATATTGAGGGATTGTGGGTTCTCGTACGAGTTGCTGTTGAGCCGTTGGTTCTCCTGGAGAAGCTCTGGTCTTCACATTGAGCATTGCTTCCTGGCTCCAGAGGGGAAGACGTGTGCTGCTTGGTCTCCAGGATGAACTCGTCATGCGGGCTTCCTGGAATGTACTTAACTGTGCTTGTTGTTGGAGGAGCTCGGGGCCTCCATGTCGCTGAGGATGGCTGTGGTGCTTTTCAGGACAGCCCTGGAGCTGTTGTGAGTGTGACTTCTCGGCTCCAATGTAGAACCCTCAACCTACCAGCACAGCTCCTTCACCCTGCTGGCATAGACTTTCTGGCTTCCACCACTGACCTTTGGGCCTTCCCAGTATGGGTCCATAAAAGACACTGGCGTGAGTCCTTTTTGTGGGCTCTAGACTTCCAGTTGGATTCATGGGAGGCATTGTCATGAGCACTGGGTCTTTATCTGGACTCATGGGACATTGCTGTGGGATTCAGGCTCTTGACCGAATATTCTATGTTTTTAGTGATGTGGATAGATTTCCTGCATTTTCTTGTGTTAAGCTTGGGTGACATCATAAAAATAATATTGTAAACTCCATGTCCGTATTCTAATTGTTCTCTGTATAACCCATGACTACAAAACAGAACAAAACAATGAGAGCTATACAGGACTTCAAAACAAGATAGTAGAAAATCAACAATGGCTACAGTAATGTCTTCAAAATAGCTGTCCATACCATAAGACATAATAAAATAGAACAAAACAGAACAGTATAAAATTAATCAAAGAAAAACAATGAAAATGATATAGAACTTCAAAACAAGAAAATAGGAAATCAACAATGGCTACATATCTTGTTATTTTCAAAATAGCTGCCCATATGACCAGACATAATAGAATCTAACAAAACAAAACAGAATAAAACCAAAGTAATGAAAACTATACATGACTCCAAAATAAGACAACAGGAAATTAACAATGGCTACTATCTACTCTTTTAGACATTTCCCACCCTTTCACCTTCACCATATCTATTGTACATTTTGGATCCCACTAACTTCTTCAGCTCTTTTTTTCCTTCTGTAATTTTAAAGAGAATAAAACAGAGCCACAAAATGAATTGAAACAATGATAAAAGAGTAGGAAATCTACAATAGTTTCTATATTACATATTTTTGTCCTCTAAATAGTTGCTTAGCTTTAGGTTTGCAAAGTCAGTCAAGCAATAAAATTCTTCTGAATCAGCTGGTTGCTCATGAGGGGAGCTGCAGTGGGCAAGGGACTGTTCTCCTCTTCCCAGCCCATACTCCAGATGTCACAGGCAGGGGCTTAGCTTCCATCTTGGCCTTTCCTGATCTTTTTTCATAGTATCATTTATGGAGGGCTGTTCTTTCTGCAGTGTATGTTTTTGGTGAGTTTATCTGTATATAGTTGGCTTGACACATGTGGATTTACTTTTAGTTTCTGTATTTTAGTCCATGGGCACATATATCAGTTTTTATACCAATACCACACTGTTTTAGGTACAACAGCCTTGTAGTGTAGTTTAAGGGCAGGTTATTAAAATATTTTTAACTTTGTCTTTTTTCTTTAGGCTTGCTTGTTATTTGGGATCTTTTCAAAAGTTTCATATGAATTTTTGAAATGGTACATCTATTTCTATGTCCTAATTTTAATTGTAGAGTTTTCTTTTACCTAGTTGGTTAAATTTCTTTGTAGAAATTTTAATTTTTACTATAGCTATTATAAGTGGCATAGTTTTTAAGAATTTCTTTTTCAGATACTCTTTATGAACATATAGAAACCTTACTGATTTTTGTATATTTATCTTGTATCCTGAAACATCACTGAATTTGTGTAATTTTTGTATTTTTTTATGAAATTCTTTTGTTTTTCTATATAGAATACCCAGTTATCTGCAATCAGATGTAGTGACTACCTTCTTTGTAATCTAGTTTTTCTTTTTTCCTTTCCCTTTCTTAATTGCTCTGTCTAGTACTTTCGTGGTTTTCTGTAGTGACTTAAGTTGAATATCTTTTTTCTCATCTGTGTATCCCACTAACGAATTTTATAATTTTGAATGTTTTCATATTAGTTGATAACATCCTTTAACTTGTCTAGATTCAGAATTTCTTTAAGCATTTCTTGTAAATCTGCTCTATTTCTAGTGAATTCTCTCAATTTTTTACTTGTCTAAAAGATACTTGTGTTATATGCTTGCTGAAGTTTGTTTTTCTTTCAGAACTCAGAAAAACACCATCTCATCTTTTCCCTGTCCTGTAAAGTTTCTGCTTATAATTCTGCTATTTGTCCAGTGGAGATTCTATCATATGTGATATTTTTCTCTTGCTGGTTTTACAACTCTCTTTTTGTCTTTGGTAACTTGGTGTAATGCACTATGGAAGTGGCCTCTTTGAATTAAGTCAGATGTTAGAGCTTCATAGATCTCTATGTCTATAATATCTTTGTCAAAGTCTGGGACACTATTATTTTCTATTAATTTGTTACATAATTGTTGTGAAACTTTCTTCATCTCTCTGAGCTCTTATGAAGTGAATATTTGTTATTTGATGTGTGTAAGAGATTCCATACACCATGTGCATTTTTAAGTTCTTTGGCTTTTTTCTTCTGTGTTGATTCAAAGGTTCTGCCTTCAAATCAGAAATTATTTTTCTTACTTCGTGTCCTATGAAGGCATTCGCTGCAAGGTTTCCTTTATATAACTTCTATTTCTCTGGAGAATTTCTCATTTACTACATGAATTGTTTTACTGATATCATTGAATTATTTGTATCATCCTCTATTTTTCTGAGATTTTAAAAAGGATTACTCTGAATTTATTTTCAAGCATTTTTTAGATTACTTTCATTTTAGCATCTACTACTGGAGATTTTATGCATGGCCTAGGCTACAGGTCCTTGTAAGGTTAGTGATGTGCCTGTCATCAATGTGGTAAAGCACTGCTTACCTGGCTGTTGGACCAGGTATAGCATTTGTGGGTGTAGTTGACTAGTGTCTATATTAATGAGTGAGTAATCTAGTGGTGATAATTTATCTGAATTTCTTTATTTTTGGAGGACAACTTTGGTATAGTTTGGCTGATTTCTGTTTAGACTCAGGTGCGTGTAGGGGTTGCAGAACAAATAGCCATATAGTAGGTTTACCATGGAAAACCTGGATGGCTTTGGGACTGAACATATTTATCCTTGGGTGCAATGACCTAGCCACCTTTGTAGAGATCACTACTGATGGAACAACTGCCTGGTTATTGGGCTGGGCATGTGTCCACAGGAGGGTGCTTGTCCAGCTGATTCTGCAGGGGCTAAGTATGAGTTAGGGCTCAACACTTGTAAGGCATAGGGTTGTGCTTGAGTTCTATGAGCTCCATGGCTGTATGGTGGGCACAGAAAAGCCATCATCTTGATAGATGTTTAGCCACATATAGTAAGTTGTCCAGGAGATGAAGAGGTGGAGATTTTTTTCTGACTTCTAGTACCTAGGATAAGGCTGCTCTTTAATAGTGCATCCTTTATTAAAACAGTGCCAAACCACAGTTATATAGGTCACAGGATTGAGATAAGTATATTATGTGGATGTATACTCTGTGTCAACACTGTCCAATGAACTCCAGTCAACTCTCTAAACTGTGTTTTTGGTCTTTGAGGACAGCAGAAGTCTCTCATAAGTTTATCTCCCATGAAAACAGACACCTCACAGTCTCCAATTTGAATTTCCTTATAAGCAAAATTTATCTTGACTCTAGACAAATCCAGTCATGTGTAAAAATAGAGTTTTCAGAATCCAAATGAGTCTGAGCACTCCCCTGCTATTGTCCAGTGAACTTCCTTTGTCACTCCACTTGGAATACAGTCATTTATTTTTTGTCATGGTCCCTTTTTCTATAAAGGAATGAGTGACAGGCAACTCTCTTTAGCCATCATGCTGATATCATTCCATGACACCATTAATTGGACAGTTTTACACACATATAAGTGTTTTTGTTTTGAAGATACTTAGCCCTATCTTTTGGTCTTTAGGTCAACTCCCTATAAATGGTACTTTATTAGCATAGTTTTGAATAATAGACTAGTAGGAAATGTCTTTTATTCTTATTTTGAAATGCTAATATATTATATTAATTATCCAGAAATATTCTAGAATTATTTTTCTGAAGTCCAAATAAGATCTACTTAAATTTTATTCAAGGTATATTCTATTGAAAACTTAACACATCTCATACGCTCAGACTTTGGTGTTTCATTAAGATTATTAAGCTTCATTCATACTGTTTCTGAGTACTTTTTTGCAAATTGAGTCTACTGACCTAAACTTAAAAAATAAACTAAGCCCAAAGCTAAGCAGTGGTTAAAAAAATACAGTTTCATAACTATAGATATTAAATCAAAGTGTGGGAATGATGCCACCAAGGACTGAGTCAAGTGACAGCTTATTTATATGATAAATTGTACACAATCACCTTACCCTCCCTACTCCTTTCCCCCAACAGTCATTTGTTTACACCCAAATCTATAAAACAGAAATCATTTAAGCTTCATCACTATTGTAAATTTCCATGGAAATCACTTGTGTATCTGTTTTAAGCAATAATTCAGGGGCTTGAATTGTATCACATACAATATAGGGTAATCCGTGGAAAGTGTTTGAACCCTAGTCCTGTATTTATTTAGGGTGTACTTGAGCAAGTTATTTTTTAATTATAGCCGAATTTTTCTTATCAAAAAAGTAACAAAATTGTAGAATTTCTTTATTGATAGGATTATGGTAAGGATTAAATGGTGTCGTTTTTCTTGTTAATATGTTTGTAATATAATTAATGTTTGATGAGTGTTAGGCTTTAATACATGGACATGGGTATTTAGAAAATGAGAAGCCTTCTAGAACATGATACTTTTCTTTCAATCAAAATCCTATTGATTATGCTACATAGCTTTCAAAAAAGCTATCCAGTGCTTACATGATTTTTTTAAGAGTTGTTTTATAAACAGAGCAGATATATATATATATATATATATATATATATATATATATATATAAACATGGAAACAATATATAGAGGGTTTGTGCAGTGTGGATAATTTATCTGTCACCTCCTATTTGACTAGGTCTTAACTATTGGACTTGAGAAAGGAGATCCTTGAATTAGCAAAGCTCCATAGATATGCAAAAAAATTGTGTCTATAAAAAACCTGTAACACTGGGCAGCCATAGTTTTTACAGCCTTTGTCTAATTTTATAGATGAGGAAGTGAAATCTTAGAATTCAATTTATTGAAACTCATGGATGTGTACACTGTGAGATAGATGATTAAAATAATAAAATGTAAAATGAACATTTAAGCATCTATATATATGAAAATTATATAAATGCATACTATATTAAAATGCACATTTAAAGCAAACAAATAGTTTTAAAAGAAATAATATTTTATATGACTTTAAAATCTTTATGAGTATCTTAATAAATACTAGTTAGATATATTGAACATTTAGAGCGAGGTTTATTATTTATAAAAATAGATTCAAATTTATATTTGAAAGACTCCTTAATATTATAAAATAATTTATTTGAGATTTTTCTTTATCATATTTGATTCTTTTCTTTTTGTTTAATATTTTAGTTTAGGTGACAGAGAAGTTACACTCGAAGCAGAAGTATCTTAGTTTTGCTATTTTCCTATAGTTCTCTTTTGTTTACATTTTTAGCATCACACAGTTTTATGCTATCTGGGTAATGATTTTACCTTGCTAAGTTATATTTTGTAAAATTATTCTTTGAAACTAGACATTATAGCCAGCAAATTCAAATGGGCACACACAAGATGTGATAAGTTGCAATATCCCAAAGATAACTAAAATCTCGAGGAACTCTTGATGACCACACATTCCTAACATGGGGTACACTGACTCCTCATGCTCCATACAACATTAGACATGCCAGCCACAAGAGATTGCCAGTGCTAGTCTTTATGTTGAATATTAGGAAGGTGAAAAGTTTTTCTTATTTAACTAGTTAAAAAATAATTCTAACTGGTAAGAACAGCTAAACTATTACCTATTCCAATCTTAATAAATCAATGTATATGCCACAATGATAAAAATGAATGTTTATTGATAGAAGGTCATTCCTCTTAATGTTAAAGGTTTTATCTTCCTTAATTTGCATTGACATTTAGAAATAAATTCTAGCTACCAGCATTATACCTCTGCTCCATGGTTCTGTGTATGCCTAGCACAAGGAACAAACTCCCAGAAAATGGGAACAGAAATTCTCCATTCGGCCCCTCTTCCAGGAGCTTTTCTCACCTCCAATTCCTCTTCTCCATTAAAACATATTCAAACATAATTAGTGTAACATTAACATGGAGGAAATTTTGTAATTGCCAGTTATTTTGTAGCCATGGTTACATCAAAGATTTATAGCAAGGAACTCCCGGCTGGGCACGAACAAGCAGTTAGCAGGAACAGCAGTAGGGAATGCTTGTGTGCATGTGCAGGTGTGTTGATGTGAATGTTTGCCAAATGAAAAAAAAAAAAAAAGAAGAAGAAGAAGAAGAAAAAGAATATTCGGTGACATTTAAGGTGCTAATATCTGGAAGTCAACCTTTAATTTGACAGCTTTTAGTGCTAGTTAATTTCATTCATCCAGGCGAGGTGTAAGAGATTTGCAGCACCTTTAAATTATCACGTTTTTCCACACTGCCTCAGGCCTATGTGGAATACCTGAACCATACTTTTTTTCTTTCTTTTTCTTTTTTTTTTTCCTACCTTTTTTTTTCAGGTCAGTTGAAGTAAAACTTTCATTCCCTTTCTCAGACAATTAATCTTTAGCTAATTGAAGCAGGGATGCTGCGGGATGGGTTTCAGTGGGGCCGGTAAATCTCATTTAGCAAAGTGAATTCAAAGCACATGCCGCACCTAATGATGTGACAGGTGGACTGCACCGCAAGACAGCAGCCTCAGAAAAGTTGATTCTCATTAGACCCACAGAGTCCTGCAGTCAGGTTTCTGATGGCTGAAGAACACTAATCGCATCTGTTTGCTACTGGGGTGGGGTGGGGGGAGGCAGGGAAGTCAGAAAGGGGTTGTAGAGGAAGAAAAGAAGAGGAGGGGCAACATTCCTTTCTATTCCTTTACGAGTTAATATCCTTGACTCCTGCCCAAAAACCCAGCAGGTCTACCTCCCACCACGCGATCAGTTCTGCTGACTCCAACGGGGTGCACCCTTTTTCTAATTAACTAAAATGGCTACGGAAAGCAAAGGAGGCCTTGTGTTGGGTGAACCAATTATTTTGAAGGGTATTAAGTCATCAGATTTACTTTTATCTTGATTGCATTGTGGAAATCGTGCATAATTAATGGTGGGAGCTTATTAGGAAAATGATTAGGCAAATTACACAGGTGTCAGATGCATTTTTTATGATAAATTTGCTAGAACAATCCTGCAATTCCATCTGTTCAGCTCACATCAGAATGTCACTCTGAAGAAATTAATGGAGCAGAGTTATACAAAGTTACCAGTGGCTTTGGTTGCAGATTTAGGTAGGTTATGTGTAAATATATAAATATATAACATACATATATAATTACCCCGCAACTGACTAGTAAGTATTTGATGACACAGTTCAATAAGTTTCTTATTCAATCTCTAAAGTTAATGATAGTTCAGATGGAAACAGAGAAGTAGATCAAATGTGAACCTCATTTCACCAATCTGATGTGTATGTAAATAAATTAATCACAAGCTATAACTCAGGCATTATAACTGCAGATGAGCGAACTGCTCCCCTGTAGTATGAAGTTTATGTTTTGTTCCAATCCACTCAGTCCTACCTGCAGTCAATCTCACTTTCAGTTTCCCTTTAATTTTAAGTGTAATCACCTAAGCAATCACACTTTATTGGAAGTCCTGGAAGTATAAGCTAATTATTTAAGATTGAAAGAGATAATTCTCTTCTTAAGTGTGAAGGAAAGACAAGGAGAACCGGTGGGAATTTTTACAATACCTGGTCATTTATCACCTGGGATCATTCTCATTCTCATATATTTGTATATATCAAGCAAAGTTCTATACTAATATTATCAAAATATACTGATGCCATACACTGATTTGAATTTCTGAACTAAGATATTAGCAAAATGTACTTGAGAATGGTATTTTTTAAAATTGTCAGACCTCATTATCTTATCACGAACAAGCAGTTAAGTACATATATATGTATATATATTCATATATATAAGAAATTATTTAAATTTTAAATTATTGATAATGTGATCTAAAAATCTTAATCACCTTCACTGTTATCAGACTTGATAACAGCTACTATCATCTTATGACCTTGTAGAGCTTCAAATTCAAAAGCAAGCCAGAAGAACAATTATGATTTGGAGATTGGCTTAAGATAGCTGTTTGATTCACCCTAGCAGTATTTTGGGGTTTCAAATAGAAGACAGAAGGAAATCCAAGCTCATAGAAAGAATGCATATAGGTATATATGGTGCATATCCTCAATCAACTGATATCTAGTTGTCAGATTTACCCGGAAAAGTTTCAAATTTAACAATTTAAAAACTCAAATCATTAATACTACTTCCAAGACAGTAGTTCCCATACTTAAATAATACATACAGTGCTTTGGCAAACACTATTATTTTCCCCTTATTAAATGGACTTGAAATTTGAAAATATTTTTCCTTTATTTTCTTTACTCCAATATCTGATTTTCCACAAATTTGTCATTTTTGCTTCTAGAACAACTTTTCCTCTGATCACTGGTATGACCCCAATTCAGAATTCACCATTTTCCCATTCTGTTAATATGATTTACTTCCGATGTGCCTTTTTATTATTCAGCACTTCCTAGACTCTACAACTCAATGCTTTCCCATTGTCAATAGGACAAAGATGCATCTCTTTTAAAATAAAGGCCACTCATGTTTGAGTCTCTTTTTGCAGCCTTGCCCTTTGTCAGTTCTCTACAATCCTGAATTACTTGTGGTTGTTTGAATATACCATGAAGTTTAATGCCTCTTTGATTTGCAAGTGCTACTTTTGCCTTTACAAGAGCAAGTAATGTTCTACTGTCTGCATGTTTTGAGTCTAATATGTCACATACTCTATGGATATTTCCAAATCTAGTAAGTGCTGTGTTTACCTTTGCCACTACACTAATAGTGTGATATATTGAACTCTTCACCACCATCTTTCTTATCATGTTCATCACTTTCATAAAGATATGAGATCCTTGAATGTGAGGAATATATATCATACAATACTATATAGTTTCTGCCTCATGCATTCTCTGGAATAAAGTATATAATAAATGATTATCTAGTAAGCAAAAGACTGAAAGTACAGCTGTAGAATGACATGTCTCTATAGTAATACTCAAATATCCTTTAAGGAAGATATTGATTCATGGACAAATTAATTGTTTCTTAATGAAGGGAAAACATTCTATGGTATTGTTCACCTTGAGAGTCATAAACCAGAAAAAAACACAATTTTTACTTGAGTTCCTTACACACACAAGAACACCATTGCATGTACATACATTTGCTCACTCACTGCAAGGAGCCCACAGAAATAAATGCTGTGGTAACAGTAATGGAAAGCTACTCAGAATGACTATGAAGGCATGCAAGACTGGCATCGCCTTAGTAGAAATGCAAACTTTTAGAAATAACAAGAGATCTACTGAATCAGAATCTACACGTTACATATTACCAGTAATATAGCATGTGAAGATCTAAAAACACAGTATTAGAAGGCACTTATTCATGGATTTATGTAGAAAATGAAACACAAAAATAATAGTAGAAATAGATCAATATTGAGTGGAAATGTTAAATGTGAACTTTAATAAATGCAAGACGTACAGAAAATATCTTGTATTAAATGCAAAACTACATATTATACAAGAAAATAACTTCTCATGTTCCTGCAGAGTCAGCATGAGAAAGAGAAGTGCATTCATTGCAGAATCAAGTAGGAGAGAACATAAGGCTCAAGACAGTACCACAACATGAATTTTATCTACATCCACTCTTACCATACTCCATAAGTGACATACGAAAAGATGCACTTATTTAACATATACCGCTTGGTTGAGTATGGAGATAAGTACAAACATGAAACTATCATCACAATCAATTCCAAAAGTATGTCTATAATTTTTTAAAGTTCCCTTTTTATTTATTATTATCCTATGTGTGATAAGAACACTGAAATCAAGGCTATTCTGTTGATAAAGTTTTACTAACACAATACTGTGTTGTAAAGGATAGGTTCTATTGTATACAGCACAGTCTGTGACTAACTCACCTTTTATTGCTGAAATCTGAACAATATCTTCTTACCAGTTCCTATTTTATCCAGTCATTGGAATTCACAATTGTGCCCTCAGTTTTATGTGTTAGTATTTTATATTGCATATATATGGATCATTTATTAATTATCTTTCTAGATCTGACCCATTATGCTTATCATGATCTCATCAAGGTTTATTACCAATGGAACAAGTGATAGAATTTCTTTCTTTTGTAAGATGACTAAAAATTTTAAATGGTCTCTGATCTGGGATGGCTTGATTTTTTTTCTACTTTACATTGGTACAAAATCAAATACATATTCCATAGAAACCATACTTCAAAATTTTAATTGAGATTTTTTTCCTAAATTAGGGATACAGAAGAATCATTCCCATATTTACTCTCAGGGCAGTATTCAACTACTTACATAAACTATTTAGCACCTTATAAAATAGGCTTTGTGTTAGATGGTTTTCCCCTACTGGACTATCATGTAAAAATTCTGAGCACACTTAAGATAATTAAGCTGTGCTATTCTGTTTGGTAAGTTAAGCTTGTGAAAAGCATTTTCAACTTTTAATACATTTTGGAGGGCATTTAAAAAAATGGTTCCATTTACATCCAGGAGCATGTATTTGTAATACATGTGTATGTATATATATATATATATATATATATATATATTCATATTTTGTTTATTGGGTTATCATTTAATGGAGCATTGGGTTTTCCCCATATCATTGTTTAGATTTAGAATGTCCTCCAAAAGCCTCATGTGTTCAGAGGTGGGGATTTTAGAAAATGGTTAGGTAATCAGGCTGTTAAACTCATCAGTGTATTAATCCACCCATGCATCCATAGCTAATTTTATATTAGGAGGTACGGCCTGGTTGGATGTAGGTCACTGCAGGTAGGACCTAGAAAGATACATCTCCGTCACTGGCTCCTCCATTCTCTCTCACCTTCCTATCAGGATGACCTGAGAAGCTTTCCTCTGCTAAACCCTTGTGCCATGCTGTTTTCATCTTTCCCTGTGGGTTGATATTTTGAACCAAACTAAAGCTCTTCTTCTTTAATTTTTGGGTGTTGGGTATTTGGTGCCAGCAACAAGAAAGTAAGAGAGAGGGTAGGGTCATTGCTATGGCATGCAAAGTCATGTGGTTTGAAACTAGTTCATTGGAGGAGTTTAGAAAAGTTTGGGTTCCAGGATAAAGAACCCTTAGAATATTGTAAATTGAACTTAATGGAAGATTCTAGAGTGCTCATAGAAATGAAAAGACTAAGGAGATTATAGTTCGGAGCAAGGGCTCACCTTTGCAGTTGGAGTAAGGCTGTGTGTGTTATTCTGCAGCAGAAATTCTGTCTACATTCTGCCCATATGCTCAAGCTTTGCAGGAACCTGATATTAATTGTAACTGACCAATTAATCTGGTGAAGAAAATTTCAAGGCGGTCTAATATTGAGGCTTTGGCATAAGCACTGTCGGCTTTTTTTTTTTTTTTAAGCCAAATCTAACATTAAGGAACAGAAAAAAAAAAAAAAAGAACACCACTTGAAATCATTTTAATTTTGTGAGAAAAGGAGTAGCTACACAATTGAGGAAAAGGAGAGAATGGTTACTGAAAAGATTAGCATTAAAAAGAAGCCAAACTCTTTGTATCAGATCAACAGAAAAGAAGGTTGGAGGGCATTTCAGCATTGTTAAAACCAAACCTCCCACTGGCTGATGGGTTTAAAAGAGTAACTATAAGCCAGGTGTTGAGGCATGCCTACAATTCCACCATTCAGGAGGTTGAGTCAGGAGGATTGTTGTGTATTTGATGGCATCATGGACTACATAGTGAGACCTTCTCTTTCAAAAACAAAAACAGACAAAAAACAGCAAAATGATGTAAACTCTTTTGAAAGACTTGCTTTGAGAAAATAGCCCCAGAGCATTCTGCTGGAGAAATGCTGCTGAGGGAATTGGTTTCCCAAGATTTTGTTCACGGTGTTCAGACATCCAGCCCTCCAAAGCCTCTGCAACCCTGATGCATGGGGTCTCTCCATGGCCAAAGCTCATGGAAAGTTTTGAAGACAACTACGTGGTGCAGATTTGATGAGCATGCAGAATGCAAGAATTGTGGAGTTTGGGAAGTTTACAAATGAATTTCAAAGAAAGCCTGGGAAGTCAGTCACTATGTCCTTAAAAGGACACTGCATGAAACTGTGAGAGTGAAAGAGTAGTTGAGATCCCAGGAAGTTTGAGACGCCAAGTATGTGGATAATCTGCTAAAGAAAGCTTCAGGAAGTGAACAGAGCCAACCCAAGAGAGAGGGCATGAAAGTCGTAACTGGCATTCCACAGAGGCAGGTTCACTTAATCCTTTGTAGTTCACATCTTGTCACAACTTGCCCTAGGTGCTTAATATGGAACTATGGGGTTTAATGTTTGCCCTGTGAAATTTTGCTTTTCACTCAATCTCATTGCTTATATCTCTATTTCTTGCTTTGGAATGGAAATAGTCACACTATGTAATTTTTGTTGGCAGTGTTTAATTCTCTTTTTTATTTTTACAAGCTTCCCAGCTGAGGTTATTTTCAGTTAGAGGAGACTGAACTTGGAGTTTTCAGAAATGCTGGAATTATTATATCTTTGAGAGCCCTTAGGGATTGAGTAAATAAATTTTTCTTAATGAGATAGGTTCAAGTCTCTTGTGGCACTGAGGGAGAATGTTATATTTTAGGTGTAAAATTTCCCCTTAAAGCCTATGTATTCAGATGTGGGGCTTTTGAAAGGCAATTGGATCATGAGTATGTTGTACTTATTAGTGAATTAATAACTGCTGACTTGCTCTTGGAAGATAGCATTTGATTGGAGGTCATACTGGGAGATGTGACAGGGAACACTACATACCACTCCCTTACTCCTTTCTGTTTGGGCTTCCTGGATGCCATAAAATCAATGACTTTCTTTGTCCCAAGCCCATCCCTCTATGCAGTTTTTTAATTTGACTAGATACTGAATCTGTAAGAAAAACAAAACAAAACAACCCTCTCTTTTAAGTTTGTGGGTATTAGGTATTTTGTCCCAAAAACAAAGAAGTAACTAAATACACAGTTCTTGTAGCAATAATTTTAATTTCCCTCATTAGCAATTTTTAGCTTCTTTTCCTATGCCTATTGGACATTAGTATGTTGATTTTGAAGTATATACTTAGTTCCATTGCTCCTTTCAAATTGATTATTTGATTTTTTAAAATTGAGTTGTGTAAATATATTCAGACCATTGAACCTTAATCAGATTTACCATTTGCAAATACTTTATTCCATTTTATAGGTTGCATTTTTATTCCTTCCTCCTTCCCTTCTTTCCTTCCTCCCATCACTTTTTTCTTCCTTCTTTCCTTTATTTGTTCCTTCCTTCTTTTCTTCCTTTTGTATTTAATTGTTTTTAATCATTTTTTCACTACTGGGGACCAAATCCAGAGCCTTACATGTGAGGCAAACACTCTGCCTCTGAACCCTATCCCTAGCCAGGCTTTTTGTGCTATTGATTATTTACCATCCCATCTGAATAGTTATTGTTTTGATGTTATTGCATTTGTCTATTTTTGCTATTGTTGCCTATATTTTTGGTGCAATAGCAAAGGAACAATTTCTAAGATGAATATCAAAGAGATCTTTTGCTGTAGTTTCAGGCCTTACATTTAAGCATTTAATCCATTTTAACTGTTGGTGTATAATGAAGAATAAGAATCTGATTTCATTCTTTGAATGAATTTTTTAGAAGAGATTATTCTGTGTATTCTTGGCACCCTTATCAAGTATCAGTTAACTTGTATGTGATCCTTTCTCTTTTATTCTGTTGGTAAATATATATATATATATATATATATATATATATATATATATATGTATATATATATATATGTTTATGCTAGTACTATAGTGTTTTGATTATTGTAGCTAACTAAAATATTTTAAATTTGGAAATGTGACAGTTCCAACTTTGTTCTCATTCAAATTGCTTATATTTGTAACAGTGTATTTTAAGCAGAAACCAAGTTAACTTAACAGGCAAACTATAATTTCTCTTAGTGAAGGACTTCCAGAATGGAGTCCAGTTGTGTTTTTTTGTTTTATTTTATTTTGTTTTTTTGATACCAGGAATTGAACTCAAGCACTTCTGCTGCTGAGTGATATCCCCTACCCAATTTCTCCTATATATACCCTGTTTTGATGTTATCATTTGCTTGTTTTTATATTATATAAATATTCACAGATTGTTATTGTTACTGATACTCTTAACACTCTTGAATTTGAGTATTTTACTAGACAGATCATAGTGTTCTCACCTGGCCTGCATACATTTTGCAAATAAGCCCACTAAGAGTTTTATACTCTTCCATTGTATGAGTCCTTTTTGCTTTGGTACTTTAAAATTCTTTATTTGTGACATTTGAAAATATGATTATATAACATTTTGACATAGACCTCTGTATGATAAATTTACTTTGTGATATATGAGTTTCAAGAATTTAAATATAAATTTTCTTTGTTAGATTTTGAAATTTTCAGTCAGTATTATTTAAATAAACTCTGTTTTACTTTGTTCTCCTATAACATCCATAAAATGTATATTGGTTTACTTGATGATGAACTACATTTCTTACAGGTTTTATCCACTCATTTTCATCTTGTTCCTGTTTTGTTCCACTGACCAGATTTTTTTTTTTTTTTTTTGGTAAGTGGCTGCAGCCTGACAAGATATTTTTAAATAACTTGTTTTGAAGATTGTCAAATCTTTCTTTTGCTTGATCAAAGCTGGTTTTATCAGTCGCTATTGAATTTTTTACTTCAATCATTGTGGTTTCCAACTCCAAAATTTGTATTTGGTTCTCTTTAACAGTTTTTCACTGAAGAACCTCTAATTTTATTCATATACAATTTCTTAACTTTGATTAGTTTTTAGTTGAGATGATTGTAGCTCACTAAACTTGAAATAATTAGCTTGAATTTTTCTTAGGCAGTGTGTAGATTTACCTTTTTTGTGAGACAAGAACATCTTTCTTGGTGCTACAGTTTGCAAGCTCAGAAGACAGCTGTTTTACTTAAGTAAAAAATAACTTATTCAACTTAACCTTTGAAATTACCATACTATCCCAGGTTATGTGACCTCTCATTTGGATGCTGGAAGGCTCATAAAAGTATCCTAATCCCTGGATGCATTTAAAATCAGTATTTTTGTGGAGAATAAAAGCAGGGACTACCTATTCTGCCATCCAAGGCAAACATTTGCTTTTATCCTTTCATAGAAGACAGACCAATATGCTTGGGTTACTTTAGTTTAACAATGTTTCACTTAATTAGGGTCATTGATTAATTAAGAATAAAGAAAAGATAACCATCAGATTCAAAGGCTATGCAAAACAGTTTATTTATAGTTAGGAATTAGATGGATGCCTTCTTTTACATGAAAAAAAGGCATGTTCTTTTGGGTTAGAGTGGATAACAGGGATCAAACTCATGACCTTGCACTTGCCAGTCAGGCACTTGTGCCACTGAGCTATATTCCCTGTAAGAGATCTTTTTTGTATGTTCAACATTATTTCCTTAAAAAATATGACCACAAATAATAAAAATTGGAGAAATTAGGCTTGGGGTTTAGCTCAGCAGCCTAAGTGCCTGCCTGGCAAGCACAAGGTCATGAGTTCTATCCCCAGTACCAAAAAAATAAAATTAAAAATAAAAATAAATTGAAAAAAAAAGTTGGAGAAATTTTCATGGAATTTCTTTTATTTCTTTCAGAGGTTTGTTAGAAATTTTGATCGAACTCACAACTGCATGCTTGCAAGGCCGGTGCTTAGGCAGCTGATCTAAATCCCCAGCCTAAAATTTTGATTATTTTATATCAGTACATTGTTATGATTAATTTAGAGTATAAACATAGTATTTCCTTATAATTTTTCCAGTAATTTATAATATAAGAATATATTAATACTGCATATTTTCCTAGCTGTACAGCCATGTTTTGAAGTTAGTTTTCATTATTAAATACTAATTATGACCATGGTAATAATAAATTTTGATCTCTCTATGTTTTAAAAGACTTTGTACAAACCATGAAAATATACAGTACATACCTAGAGCAAGAATTTTAAATTCTTAACTGATATTTTAGAAATACATGTCAAAATGCATGAGATGCTACATATATTCAAATGTAACCTTATTCCAACTATTTTCTTTTCCTGCTAACATCATAACTTTAAAAATCAAACATTCTCCCTACTCCAACTGTGATAGCTCACAAAAATTCTGGTCTTATGTTCAATTCAAAGAACTCACCTGTGTTGTTTCATCGCCAAGGAGAATTGTACAAAAAACTTAAAAGGCAGTATGCTTTTTTTTTTTTGGATAGAATTGCATTTTTAAAATCTATTTATGTTTCCCTGAGCTTTCAGTGGACACATAACAAAGCTTATTTCATTCATTTAATTGTAACAGTGGAGGGTAATTACTAATGTGATTGGATTCTAAATAATTAGTACCTTGAGAAACACAAGAAAGATCATCCAATGTGCACTCAGTACCTCAGGAAAAAAGATCAAAGGCAGTATATCCCATGAAGGTTTCACAAAGACCACCTAAATTCAAATGAAAACACAAAGTGTTTCATTAGGTTATAGGTACTAAGTCTTTGTGAAAACCTTGAGGGGCTTATATTAATTTATTAAATTGTTTTGAAAGCAAACATGTTATTTTATGTAGTTATTTTATGTAGTTAGTTATTTTCTAAATATAGGTGGGTGGGATGGAGAAATGATTTTCCTGAAGACTTTTTCTGGAAAAATATTTTTCTAGATAACAAATAAACACATAAGCAGAAGAGTTAAAAAGATATTTGTCATTTTGGAAATTGTCTTCTGTTACACAATGCAGTCTAGATTTTCAAGGCTGAGCTCTGGCCATTAATTTTGTATGATATATGACCTCTACCAACACCTGGCCATAATATAAAATATTCTATTCTGTTAGACTGAGTTCCTAGTACCAGAAACATAAATCAAGTAATATATCATATAAGGTACAATTGGAACATAAGCAGAATAACTATTTTGATCATGTGAATTATTATAAGAATGTTTATACAAGTGTAATTTCCTTTGAAAGTGGGTAGTTGAGGAAGTAAACAACAAGATGTTCTTAATTAACTTTAGACATAAATAATTTCCTTTGGTCCTATGTACATAGACAAGACCAGAAACACCTCTTTGTAAAATTAAGAACGGCATATAGATAGTACATATTCAAGTGTAATTTTCCCAGATGATATCTCTCATAGTCAAACTAACTTTAATTCATTAGTATATTGTTTGTGTACATTGGAAAATCTCTTTTTCTTAATCATGCTTCCTCGTCTACAAAATGGAGATCAGCCTATTTTCTAGAATTATTTTGAGCAATAAATGAATTAACACATATAAAATACTTAACACAGTGACATCACTATCATGAATGATTCACAGATTACACTAGAACTGAAAATAAATAAGGACATTTATGTAGCCATTATTTTCATTATTTTAATTTCATCTTCATCATGACTACTTAAATTTAAATTACATGAGTAAAATTATCATTAACTTTCTATTTTTGTGACCTATTTATTTCTCTTCTGGTCTCTGCATCAATATGAACTGACCAGCTCTGAATCATGAATCCTGTAGTTCTGAAAGTGCTGAAATACAGAATGCACTGAATTTTGCATGCCATTCTTTGGAAAACATAAAATTACTATGGTATTATTTAACACCTAGATGTCAATGGTCAATGGTCAATGCCCATAACTAGGCATGGGAAGTCCACACTCCTAGCTTTTACAGAATTGGATTTACAGAATGTTAACTATAAAAATTTTAAAAAAAAACGTATGGAGAATAAGAAGAAAAGTTGACAATTTAAAGAAAATTCAGTAATGAATTTCAGTTACTATTAGGATATGTTTGAGAAATAAAAGCCCCAAGGAACTTAGACTACTCCATCATTTATCTTATCCTTGAGATAGATCTATACATGACATCTTTGATCCACAGCTGTGTTTATTATCTTATCCAATAGTGGATCAGACAGAAAGAAGATTTGTGTGAGAAAAATGAATGTTAATACAAAAGACTAAGCTAGAATTAGCTCCTCAGATTCTTTGCTAGTATGTCTTGACAGCTTCCACCTGTTTGGTTTTAAATTTGAAAAAAAAAATCTTCTTACGTGATTATTAACTATGCAAGCTAAAGTAAATTTTTCCATTTTTTCCCATTGGTTAAAAAAATATTCCTGCAGGCTCATATAAAATAATTTTTAATCACTAATCAAAGTTTATACAGTTTAGTGTTGCTTATAATGGGCCTTAGTTTGCAAAATTAAAAAAAAAATTTAAAATTCAGTTTTGGGGTGAAACTGAAAGAACCAGTGTTCTGTGTGAGTAAATCTGCAGAGTACTCAGTATGAATTCATGGTTCACGGAAATCAGCGAACCTTGGAAATACCATCCTATTGTTCCTTCAAGACAAGAAAATGAAACATTGTAATTATGCATTGCTCTGAGTGAAATGAGTGAGTCTTACAGAAAGTTTTGTGCAGATCATGTCAAGACTGTCACCTGACTCATGCGGGGCTGCAACCTTCCAAATAATTTGCTGGTTTACATCTACAAAAATCATCCCAAAAATATGGAAAACCCTCATATTCTGGGTTTCAAAATGAATTCAGCTTTATCTGCAAATTGATAACAGTGAGAATCACTCTATGGAGAAATTTGCTTAATTTTTCTTCTTTTATATTCTGACTAAAATTTTCTTGGTAAACAGCATAGTTTTCCAATAAACAATTGAAGCTGATACAGTAAGATTTCTATGCTTTCAAAAAGGTGAGTATTCCCAAATCAAGTTTCCTCTTTACTTGTTAATCAATGCACTTTTAAATTACTCCTTCGCTTATGAAGGAATTGGTGTGTGACTCAATTATCAAGATGTGGTGTTCTTATCACCAGATGAGATTTGGGTTGTCCGAGGGAAATATTATCTGTGTGGTCACTCATTGGGAAGTTTCATTGGTATTGTATCTCTTCTTTCTATTAGTTAACAGAAATTACTTTACTCTTCTAAATTACTTTATTTAAAATATTTACTTTGATATATGAAATAATAATACGTGTAAAGGAAAAAAATCCAAGTATCTTTTATTTGGGCATCATTCAGAAATGTAGGATATAGGCAAAAAGGGATTGAGGGAAGAAATTAAAAAGTTGATGAGGGTAGTATTGCTGACTACAACGTAAACTGCTCTCTGTTATTAATTTTTTAATACATATGCTTTGCATAACAAGTTTGCATGAAATTAGAAATTTAAGTAAATGCAAATAAACCCAGAGTTTTGTAAGATGTGATAAAAAAGATTAAAAGGTGGTAAAAAGAACAGAGACTTTGAGAATATAAATTACAAGTAATCAGCCAAAATCTTGGATAAAGCATGATATTTTCACAAGATACTGAGCAGGGGTTTCCATTCAGTGTAATTTAAGCCTTAAATATAATGTAGCATCCACCAATATGTCATAACATATTTAAAAAGCAAATAGTGTCTTTTTCTATGTAAATAGCTGAAGTCGGTTTATTTTGGTGAGACCAAAATGAGTAGACCAAATTTTTTAGTCTTTTATTATTTCATTTTATCTGAGGAGTTGAAATATGCAGTAAACATAATATATGTAAATGTCATTTTTTCTAATATATAAGGTAGAAATAAGAAACACATTATTTTCTAATCTAGCAAATTAGAGTTTTTAACACCCAGTGGTTAAACTAGTCAGGTCACTTGTTCTTTCCAGGCCTTCTTCATCATCGTTTGAAATGCAAGTGTCTAGAAAATAATGGTTTCCCTGTCAGTGGAAATATGTAGATGTAGATATAGATAGATAGATAGATGATAGATAGATAGATAGATAGATAGATAGATAGATAGATAGATAGAGGAGTGGGCATTGGTTCTGAAATGACAATAATGACATTAATGTTTTCCAGCCATGGATGTATTTGATGCTATTAATTCTTTTATCAAGAATCAGAAGACATATTTTTAAGTTGCTCAGAACAGATGCTTACCAAAATCACATCAAATAAATGATGAATAATTCATGAAAAAATAAAGGGAAATCATGTTTTAAAAATGAAATACCAGCTTATAGACACTCTTACAAGTAAAAACAATATCCTGATTGACAGGTAGGTATGGCTTTGCATTCTTTTTGATGACAGGCAAGGCTTTAAAACATCCAACCATTCTGAGAACTGCAAGATCAGACTTTTGTTAATTTATCCATAAATATAATTTGAGCAGCAAGTGGTAGGTATTCGACTAAAATTATGAGCTACATTGGTGATTTTCATACACATGGCTTTTGTGGACATGCAACTCTATGGTCAGGAAGCCAGGCAAAAGCAAGTTAATTCAAAATATTTAAATTATAGTGTGAAGGGAGCTATGTGAGATGGTCAGCAATGGTATCTTCACTGATTTTTTGAGACTTCAACAGCAAATAAATAATATGTGAGAAAGAAGAAAGAAAAAACAGAGGAAAACTAATCTAGTTTAGATATAATTTTTAGGTGAAATTGGTAACATATCTTAATAAATTTAAAAATGTGTATTTTAGGCAATGTTGAAACAATAGTCCAGTTTTGAGACTTTGTTTAATAAATGGAGTGCACCCTCTGGTGAGTAGTAACTCAGCTATCACTTTTGGCTTGTTAATAATCGAACTCCACCAATAAGAACCAAGTAAATTCATAACAATTCATAACATAGCAAGTAAATTCATAACATAACAATAAAGAGAAATGGAGATTTGACACAGGTTTCATTAACTTCTTAAAATTTTTGTAGCCTTCATAGATAATGGTTACCAAAGCATTGTGCGAAATTAGTTAACAAGAAAATTTAGAATTGAATAACCTATATCTCATTGAAAGGTTTTTATTTTTAACATGTTTCTTATTCGTTGTCTTATTGTATTACAAATTAATTTACTAGGTTTTGTTATTCCTATTTTACAGATTAAGTAATGGAGAATTCCAATGTTTAGATGACTCGCCTAAAGTTACAAGACTTAAAAAGCTAGACTGTTCGAATCCAGGACTGCCAACTCTGGAACATCCAGCACTGTTCTTTCAATACAAATTGGATCTGTGGAAATGTATCATGTGTTTAGGTAAGAATTTGTATAAAGTGGATATAAAAAATTGCTTGTAATGCCAAGCTAGAAGCAATAGTCACAGAAAGAAGAAAGGAATTTAGCCTCTTTACTCCAACCTTGGCCTTTCTGTTCAGACTGCAAATCAGCACTGATTGTGATAAAGGTTTCCATGGTGTAGGCACTAGTTTCTCATGAACTGAACTTGCACCACCCACATTTAAAGCTGAAAGCCATTAGACAACTGTAACTTAGGTCACTGTTTTTATCATTAAGAATTTATGCAGCACTTTGTATTTGGAAAGAGGTCAATGAAATGTAGACACATTTAAATGCTTCCTAAATGGACAAATCCATCCTGGCATCTCAGTAGCACAGTAGTTTCATAATACAGCTTTCATTCTTTTTGATTTATGGCAGAATATAGTATTTATAACACAGTGCAGAGTTTAAAGCATAGAGAACTTTCACCAACTCTAAATCAGAAAAACACCATTTTTTAAAAGTTAACTGTTTCAACATTGACTATTCCAGGATATCATTGAAATTATGAATTCCAATTTATTCATTGGCACCAGGTATTTAAGGGGAAAAAGCTGATGTATATCAGGCTAACTTCTTCTCAAAACAGTTTATTATACTTTGATAATTATGTTCTTTTCATTTATTAATTTATGTTGGGCATCGTGTGGAGATTGAACCATTGGCCTTGCTCATGCTAGAAAATCATTTTAATACTGAGCCTCACCTCAACCTCCAGCTTTGCAGTTGGTGAAAAACTTTCCTCCAGTTTATTTCCATTTATCATGAGAGCAACATAATGGAAAGATCAGCAATGTAATGAAGTAATTATTATCAGAGAAATTATATGATTTCCCTGGATTATATTTGGGAACTGACACATTTGATCCTTTAATTTTCCTGATACTATGTCTGATATATATTAAGCTACAAATATTTGGACATGACATTCATGTGGATTTTGGAATAGTGTGCTTGATAAAGAAAAAGAATGCACATATAAGCCAAAAAATGTTCTAATAAGATAATCCCATTTATGCCAACCATCCAGTCAACCTAAAATAGTACATTTGTAGCTATAATAGTGTAAATCTTTTTATAAAAACAGATAATTTGACTAGTCTACATAGTCTCTTGTTATGATTGATAAATTAAAAATATATTATTTTCTGATTTTAATAAAGCAAAGAAGCAATAACAAAATGATAAAATCATTTATGTAGGATAAGATATCCAAATTAACTGGAAACTTCTGTTTTATATGGTATACAAATTTATGAATTTAAATAAAAATCCAGAAGGGCTCATATGTTGTCCTAGAAATATCCACAATTTTGTTCAAAATGTACTATAGTAATAGCAAATTATAGATTTCATCAAGAACCTGCAAATATTTTAATTACCAGCCACCACCTCACTTTTGCAAAATGATATCCTATCTTAAGAACTTGCCAAACATGTTTATTATAGCTAAATACTGGAAATAAACAAAGTATCAATCAGCATAAGGATTGCTAAATTATTGCAGATTATTAAAATGGACTATAAAATAAGAACCATAAACTATTTGTAAAACAATGAGTGAATATCAAATCGATAATGTTAAGTGGAAAAAATAGCAAGTCTAAGAGCAAATTAGATTTTATAATTTCTTCCATTATGTTTCAAAGCCCTTCAGCTCTAAGTAATTTATGTCACATATTATGCAGTAAACCATATAACTACGACTTTCTATTCTTCACATTAAAAAAATGAATGTGACTTTAAAGCACATAACCTGAAAGACACGGACAAATTTATTGGTCCAAGACTCTTAAAATACAGGAGCTACTTAACATTTCTGGTATATTGTGCTAGTTTTGTCGTCTCATCCTTCACCAAGGTTTGTTAAAAGCTATATATTATTTCACATAATCTTCCCACTAGATTCATACTTGGAAAATATTTTGCTTCCTATTTCACTAATTCAGTAAAAGCAATGAAGAGACACTTCTGTGCCTGCCAAGCTGTATCTGCTTCAGTTTGCATCCTATAACCATGTAGGAACTTTGGCCCATTGGGCAACTAGTAGGTGTTGGCTATTTTATCCGTGTGGCTCTTTGAACTCATTCTTCCTATTTGTTAAAAACATCATCTCAGAATTTTCTTTCTCCCTTATTCATTCTTAGTTGTTTCCGTTTTTCATCATTCCAACAGCATATTAAATATGGAGAGACAGTTTTCATAATGAAAAGTTAAAGTGATTTGCAAAGCCTTTTTTGTTTTCCTCCTCATATTCTTTTTTTTTTTTTTTTGGTACCTGGGATCGAACTCATGACCTCGTGCTTGCTAGGCAGGCACTTAAGCCACTAAGCTAAATCCCCAGCCCTCTCCTCATATTCTTAAAATTTCCAGAAATGTTCACCTTCATTTTTTTTCTCTTTAGTTCCCTCTTCTCTCTTGGATACACACCAATCATTTCTTCTTCCACATCTATCAATAAAACTGCTATTTTCAAGGTCATACATCTATAATTGCTCTGAGCAGTTAAGTTGTTCATTGGCAGCATGCACCTTGCTTTGCCTGATACCTGGATGTAATTATTCAGGACCTACACAACAAACCAGTTTAGTTGCTTGGCTTTTGATCTACACTATCTCTTGATTCTGTCCCTAATTACAGATTGTTCTTTACCTTATCTGCAGATTCTTTAAAGAATTGTCCCTTGATCTTTTATTTTTAATGCTCATTCTCTCATAATCTCATCAATTCTCATGGATTTGACACTCTCTATATACTATTGACTCACAGGAGTAGATCTCTATATTATTCTAAAATTATGACTAACAAAAATTGCATTCCCACTTGCATGCCACTTACACTAGGATTTTTAATAGCATAACATATCTCAATCTAAACTTCCACTTTTCTTTTTTCAAAGGGGTTCTTTGTTTAGTATTCTCTAGCTCAGTGAGAGGTGATATCCACTTTCATTTTCTCATATTAAAATTTTTGTCATCCTTGAAATCTTTTTATTGCATGTTTCACATTAATTTTTCACTTTTCATAAGCAAACCCTATTGATTTCAAGTTTCAAATTTCAATTACAATAGCAATTTGAATGCATAACTACTGCCACTATGACCATATCTGATTTTATCAGTATCAATGCAATAATATTCTACTTCAGTTGTTTACAAACTGCTGGGAGGCCAAGTTATTGTGCATTGCCATTTACATATTTTGATGTAATTTAGCTTTTACTTATTGACATGCAAGCAATGGTCATATTTTAGACAATAATTACATGTCAATTTTAGACATGACAGCAGTTATCTAACTTTAGCGGAATTTATACAATTTATGAAATTATTGGTATGCTCTTTTTCTCTCTGTTTTACTACCAGCTAAGTTTAATACCCTCAGAGCATAGCCTTTGCTTGATACAGCTTTAAAATACTATTGTGTAGAGCTCACCATGGATGTTTAATCATCTGTTGATTGATCTTTCCAAGCAACTGCATTTCACTTGAGTTCCAAAGCACACAGGTAGCAAAGTAGTAAGATTCTGACGTCTACACTGGCACTGACCTGTACCCTACTGGCCCTCAGAAATGAGCTTTGGAGCATAAGCTGGTTTCTCATGTTCTACTGTGTCAGAACTCAGGTACACAGGGCAAGAAGTAGGAGGCAGTGTATAAATGCACAGAGGATTCAACACAGAATCTTAAAGTAGTAAATGCACTGTCAGAAAAGAAAAGGTTTACTTCAAGGTCTTGGTTCCTTACACTGTTAGAAATATTATTCAAGAATAGTCTTTCAAAGAAGCTCTGTTCACATAGCATGCAATTTCAGACATACAGGACCGTCAGGCTACTAGGGACTTGTTTTGTATTCTATAATTCATTTGCCAACTTTAACTGTTAGAAAGTATGTATATTTATATAAAATGCATTTCAAACAGCATCAGATCAAACAATATATGTGCAGCACCAGCAGAAATTATTCCTCTCATCCCATGCAATAATATTCTCTCAAAATCTAAATAATAAGAGAGATGTCTGTGTCCCCAAGGTGCTTTTCTATGTCTGTCTGTCTTTCTGCCTCTTTCTATTTTTTAATTCTCCTTTTAAAAAATTTCACCGTCAAATTTCACTGAGTTCTTCAGCTGCACATGAATTCTCTTTATGAGTAACACGAGGAGAGACAACATCTGAGGAAAATAGCTCTTAGAGAAGAAAGGGAAAGATATACAATCCTATAAAAACTATGAATTTATTTACATAAGACTCACAATTGTTTTGTATATATATAAAGACCTTGATTAGCTATTGGATTCTGATGAGAAAAAATTTTAAAAAGAATTGTGAACATTTTTAAGCACAGTTGATTCCCATCTAATATAGAGAAAGCATAATTTAAGAGAATAGTTTGAGAATGGCAGACATACAAAGAATAGAGACTGACATTAGAGTGATTAACACTAAAAAAAAAAAACCAAGGAAATCAACACAGGTATGTATAGTGACTAGAGTTAATGAGATAGTTACAAAATAAAAGTTCAAAAAATATAATCTTCTGTCAACTGATTTGCATTCTCAGGGTATTATTGCCAGTTATTTATTGTGCTGGAATTCATGACATGGAATGCCTAAACATTCATGCTTTTCATGAATGGGGAGCTTCTCATATGATTCTCAGATATGGCTCTCTGACTGTACCTATCCTCCTGTCTTTGAAAACTGTAACATGACATCAGATATGCATTTATTTATTATAGATTCTCTTGTTTATGTACATAATGATACAACTGGGGCCGGGGGTTTAGCTCAGCAGTGTAAGTGCCTGCTTGGCAAATGCAAGGTTGTGAGTTCAATCCCCGGCACAGAAAAAAAAAAAATTATTTCATATAAAGACTCATTTGAAAGTATCCATTTTAGTCATAAAAACCACAAAGATTGTGGAGTTTTTTCCTGGTCCATAGTTTTTAAATAAAAGCACAGCATAGTAATATCAATTTCTCTTATAAACAAATTAAATGAATCTATAAAGTGTTTTCCACCTACTGATACATTTGTAAAATGCGTTAATAGATTCTGCATTAAATTTTTCATAAATAATTATACTTATTACTGGCTTTATCATGACCTTAAAGGAAGTTGTGACCTCAGCTCTCAAAGTGAGATACAAGTTCTAGGAAGTTAAACTGATAATGAATTTTATTCTACAAATAAACAAGTATCTAGACTCAGTTTTGTGTGATACTTTGAGCCTCTTAGAAAATTTTGATTTATTTTGTTCTCCTTTGTATATGATGTGTGTTTTTAACAACCCTAATCAAACCATTGAATTTTCTATTATTTTCACTATTAATACACAGTTTTTTTTTCTAGCACCAAAACCAAATAAAAGGCTTTTGCTTTTGAAAAACAGTTAAAATGCTCATGGTAAGTTAATGTTCATACATGAAAAAATAAGAGTGCTTGGATAAATCTTTTAAAATGTATTTTAAAAACATCCAAGTGATGTTGGAACAACAAAAACAGATAAAATCAGATTTTACAGACAATAAGGGCTTTTGGAGTTAAATTGACAAACTGTATCAGTTTCATTGTTTGCTTATTGATAATTTTTAGATAGAGTCAAGGTTTCTCATATAGAAAGACTGTTTTCCTCCATTCCACCAATTGGTACAAGAATATGTAACAGGATTTTACTCCTCATGAGGTTGTAGTGGGATAGATTAGAAACTTAAAAATTTAAATGTAAGCCTTCTTGTCCTGTTAAATATCTTCTGACTTCTGGTCTCTACCAGAAGCTTGGATATGCAGAAGAAAATTTGCTAAAAGACATAGTAAAAACACTGATAGTACTATAAAGCATAGGAAAAAAAATCATAAAAGTTATTGCCCTCAAAAACATTATTTTTTTTTATTTCAAAAGCTTGTGAAATAGACTAAAACATGTGAAAGTAAAAGCTCAATGTATTACAATATTTGGATGCTGAGAAAATGGGGAACCAGTTCAACCAACTAGCCAGTAAGATTAAGATATGTGTTTCATAAAAGAACTGTTAGTCTTAATTCAATTAAAATGACCATTCCCTTACCACTTACCAAAAGGTGAGAGGAAAATTGCTTAGATGAAAACTTATATTATCTCAACACTGTTCATAACATAGCCAGAAATTACTAGATAGGAAATATGGTAAGAAAATTTGTCTTGTAACTCAAAAAGATTGCTGAAAATTAATGAATGTACAGTTTTCCACAGTTTTGACTTGAGAAAATATATATAATTAATATTAGGCAGAAAATTTTTGAAAAAATGAGGAAATACCATAAGAGAAGTGGGATATTTAAAATATTACATAGACATGTTAGATTTTTAAAATATAATATCCAAATTAAACAATTCAGTGTTTGGTTACATTAATAGTTAAGTGCAATGAAACAGGATTATTAAACTGAAAAATATACCCTAATTATTAAGTAAGGGTTGTCTATTAACATTTTATTTACTGTTTTCCAAATATTTTACACCTACCTCTTTCTTTTTCTTGATGTCTTCCATTGTAATCTTTCATTTTTTGTAGTATTATGTTTTGATTCCTTCTTTTATGTTTCATTGTTATGCATTACTGTTTTTTTTCTTTCTTGTCATCAGTTATAAAATGACATAGTTACAATATCTTAATTAAGTTTATAGTAACCTCAGTTATAAACAATAATCATATTTTTATTTCTCCCAAATAAATTTATTTCATGTCATCATGTTAGCCTTCACATCTGTTATAGTTTGTATGCATTGACAAGTTATTTAATAATGTATCTTCCGTGTTTTCTGTTAGAGTTAAAAGTGATTGACAACCACCATTGTAGAATATTCTGAATATAATGGTATATTTACTTATAGAAATGAGTTTTATACCATCATATATTTCCATGTTATTATTTCATGTTCCTTTTTTCACCATGAAGAACTTCTTTTCTTGTATCATCACAATGAACCCCTCAGATTTTGTTCATACAGTATGACTCTTTTTTTTCATTTCTGAGAGTTACTTTTTCCAGGGATAGTATACTTGGCTGGTTATTTTTTCCTCTTATTACTGAGAAATACCATATCATTCCCCCTTGGCTTCTGAGATTTCTGTTGAGAAGCTTTCTGGTAACCCTATGTGATGGTTGCCCTTGTGTATAATATGTATCTATTTGCTATTTGAAGATCTTTTACTTTGTCAACTTATCAATTTTTGCAATTTGATTTTAATGCATCCTAGAATCCTTTGAACTCTAAGAATCTTGTTATAACCAGTACAAGGCTGATTCAAGACCACAAATGAGACCCCAGATCTGCAGACCTACCTCTAGGGGTGTATATATAAGCATACTACTCTGTGGGTCCCTGGGTAGGCAAGATGGATTTCAGAACTCAGGTGAACAGGGTGTGACATAGCTAGTACCAGGCCCATTTCCATGTCTGCTGTGATATCGAAGTCAGCTGATCTTTGTGTAAAGAGGCAGATGTGCATACCTCCCTGAAAGATCCTGGCAGCCATTACAGCTCCTATTAGACTGTAGCTAAGAGATACTGGAGTCAACTTGCAAAGCTGTTTCAACATCTAAAATAAAACTAGCATGGGGATGTCCCTCCAGGTCCATGTAGGTGCAGGGCTACTCTCTAGCCACAGCTGAGATCCCTAGAATCCACATTAAAAAGCAATTTTCCAATCAAAAGATAGAGTTGCTAAATTGATGAAAGTAAATTATCCAGTAATATGATACCCCTTAACCTTAAGGGGGCTCACAGGCTAAAAAGGAAAGAATGAAAAAATAGATACTATGCAAATTGTGATGAAGTGGGCCAATGTGGCTCTTTTTTAATTAGGCTTTAAGTCAAATTCTATCACAAGACAAAGAGGATGACTGTATTTTGATAATTCATACAAGGAATAATTCACTAAGAAAATATAACAGTTGTAAATATACATGAATGCAACATTACAACACTTCAATATATAAGTAAAATATTAAAATAATTGAAGGGAGAAACAGAAAATGACACAATATACTAGGGTATTTCAATATTCAACTTTAGGCAAATAAATCAACAACAAAAAAAAATCAACAAGCAAACAATAGATCTGAAAAAGTCTAATGGATACCTTGTATCTCCAAAAGTAAGACCTCACTGGAAGACAGTCAGCCTTGAAAACTAGAGACCAAAAGTTCCGGATCCTATGAGCCTCTCCTTGTGTAACCTGCCTTACAGAGTAGACAACGAGAAAGAGAATAGAAGTGGCTGGTTGGGGCTGACAATTTTTAATCTCTAGTTTTTAAAGCTGATCTGTCAGGTCTTACTTCAAGGGAAACGCCGTATATGCAGAATATTCTATCCAATAACAAAGGAATATGTACTTTTGTCAGTCACACTCAGAACATTTGCCAGGACAGGTAACATACTGAGCCTTAAAACAAGCCTGAGTATATTTAAGAAGCTTGGAATCATATTAATTATTTATTCTTACCATAATGAAATTAACCACAGGAAGGATTTTGAAAGTTGCACATAGGTGAGAGAATTAACACACTTCTGAACAACCAATGTGTCAAAGAAATAAAAAAGGAAAATAAAAATGTATCATGAAATAAACAAAAAACAGTAGCACAACATACCAAAAATTTTAGGATATATAGCTAAAGTAGTGTTAAGGGAGGTATAATGTACTTCTCCTGAAATGTAGGGTCTATGTTCCCAGAACTTCAGAGAACACGTGAAATGGCAGATAGTACCAATCTCCCTACCTTTCTCTCTCTAATTTTTCTATATATCTTATTTATATAAACACAAATAGGTAAATTAGTGACAGTAAGATATTCATAGTAGGAAATCATATAATTGAAAAATTACAAAAATGTACCAATAAGTTATAGGAATATAGTCTCTCTTGAAGGGTCCCTACAAATATTAATATTCTTGGATCAGTTGACTGTGGATAACTGAAACTATGCAAAGTAAAACCACAGAGAAGGAGGCAATACCATGTATAGTGATGGATGCCTAAGTTAAAAAGAAAGATGTCACATAAACAATATGGTCCAAGTGTACAACATTTAGTTATATAATAAACACTGAATCTAATGTGTGATGCACAGATTATAGTTAAGAATATTATGTCCAGTGCTTACATTTGATAAAAGTTCAGAATCTGAAAGTCTTTACCACACACAAAAATCGGTGGTAACTATAAATAGTGATGGATATATTAATTATTCTATTATGGTAATCATTGTGGAATGCATACATATGTCAATTGTTATGGATTAAAAACTGATGGTCAACTTAACACTGGCTGAATTAAATCAGCATGGTGCTAAGCGTAGATGTTCCACCTGAGGAAAGTTGACAGTATAAACAGAGATGTGGAGAAGAACAGGGCATTGTGGGCTTCACTAAATGGTGCTGTCTGAGCTGTTGGTTCTCCTGGAGGAGCTCTGGTCCTTACATGGAGCATCACTTCCTGGCTCCGGAGGGGAAGACGTGTGCCATTTAATCTCCAGGACAAACTTGTCATGCTGGATTCCTGGCATGTACTCTACTGTGCTTATCATCGGAAGTGCTTAGAACTTCCATGTCCCTGAAGATGGCTGTGATACTTTTCAGGGCAGCCCTGGTCTTTATTATGAGCGTGACTTCTCAGCTACAGGGTAGAACTCCTCTGGCATGGACTTCCTGGCTTCTACCACTGACGTTTGGCCCATAAAAGGGCACGGATTTTCCAGCACGAATCCATAAAAGAGTCTGGCATGAATCCTTCTTGTGGGCTCTAGACCTCCAGTTGGACTCGTAGAAGGCATTGTCCTGAGCTCTAGATATTCAATTGGACTCATGCAGGACATTGCTGTGGGATTCAGACCCTTGGCTGAATAGTCTATGTCTTCAGTGTTGTAGATAAATTTACTGCACTTTCTTGCCTTAACTCAGGATGACCATCATAAATAATATTATAAATTCTGTGACTTGATTCAAATTGTTCTCCTCACAACCCCTGACTACAAAATCAATTGATCATGCCAGAGTAAATATATACAATCTTATTATCAATTTAACATTTTAAAATCAAAATATATAAATGAAGACAGGTCAATAGGAAATACATAATTATAACATCAGAATTAAAAATAACAGATAAAACAGAACATAGCACAAAGAATTTCTACATTAAATTTAATTTCAGCCTTTCTAAAAGTGTGGGATAGAAGTATTTAAGGACAGGATGTCTAGATACTTGCTAAAAATACTGAAAAATTTGAATTCACATTCTGAAGATGATAAAAAGAAAGAAGAAAAATTTGGACAAACATAGACAAAAAAGGAACAGGAAAACAGTAGCTTATTAACATAAAAAAATTGCTTGAAATCAAAATTTAGTCTTTTGTCTCAAGAACACCAAAAATACTGCAAATGGAAACTGAGAAAACATTTAAAAAGCCATGAAAGAAACTAAAGAGAATAAATACATAGCATATAAAATTGAAAAAGTTTAAATTTGATTATTTGAATATTTAAAAATGATTATACACCTAAGAATGTTAGTTAATCAAAAGAAAACCCAAAATTCACTTCACAGTGATTAAAAACAGGGAGAATAACTATAGATACTAGGAAAACCAGAAAAATACTAGGATATCATAAATACCATGGTTATTAAATTTTCTGCTACAGATTAAATGTGAAGATTTTTTTAAAAATCATTTAATTAAATTGATAGAATATATAAATAGTCTAGTATTTCAAGGAACTTTACTCTCTCATTACAAAGAACATTCTTATCCTGAATGGGTTATATTTAAGGGAAAAGTAAAAAGCTGTTTATAAATTCTTCTAAAATATACGATAGCAATAAACATGTTAAAATTTGTATGAGACCATGCATAAAATCATTAAAATAAAGAAAAATTGAAACAGTATCTCTAAAATCAAATGCAGAGTTTATTAAGAGAATAATACATCTTGACAAAAAAGGGGATTCATTCTGGAAATGCAAGAGTGTCAGACTCAAGCAGAATATTTAATTAATTTCTAATCTTTTCATAATTTTTAATGAATTTTAAACTAGAAAAACAAAAGGAAACTCTTGTTAGAATTTTTATAGTAGTTTTAATGTATGTATACAAATTCTTTTGTACTGTTCCCATAAAAATGTCAAAAAGACTTTAATAGAAATCTTTGAAATTTCAAAACAGTGAAAATTTCCATTGCATTTTGCAAGATTTAGAGGATAGTTTTTCTTTGGTATGATTTGTCACTGGAAAAATTTTACACAATTCAGGGAATGGAAGATAAAAAAACAACCAATTTTTCAATTAGAAAATTACACATCACAAAATATTACAGAAGCAGAAATGCTCTCAGGATTTTTGAAACTGATGATCTTGATTTCATTTTGTCACTTATAAAATAAACACAGTAATCCTTGTTACAATAGTTGATATACTGCCTGGCAAGTACAAGGTCCTGAGTTAGATTTCTGGAACAAAAACAACCAAGATGCCCATCAACCGCAGAGTGGATGAAAAAGATGTGGTATTTTTATACAGTGGAATATTACTCAGCTATAAAAAAGGATGGTGTTGAGGACTTCATAGGTAAATGGAGACAATTTGAGACTATCCTCATTAGTGAAATAAGTAAGAATCATATTTACAAATATCACATTGTGTCTCTAGTGTAAAAAGTAATAAGAAATGTATGAGTAATAAAAACCAAAACATGTAATTGCTATTTTAAAAAAGAGAGGAAGGGAAAGTGCTCTAAAGGATATAACTGCATGTTATTTAAGTATGTAAGATAGATGACCATATTACTAAGATTTGTTAGATCGTTGAGCAGAACTGTTTGCAATTTCACTGTGTGAATCTACATTGCATGCTTTAATTTTGTAACTTGAACAACTATTTCCAAGATGACAGTATGTAATTTATCAACTAGTGATCTCTTAGCATTTTTTTCTTCTTTTTTCCCTTTGGAATTCTGTATTATTGCTACCCTTTTATCTGTGTTGCTTTTTATTTTCTCTATAAAAAATAGTTACTATGGTGAGGTAATTGGAAAAAGTATATGAAAACATTTATAGCTACCTTGACTTTGATAAGACCACCTAACAGTCACATTTACTCTATTTTGAATATTCTAATGAGTGTTTATGTATTTACTTTTATACAACTTCATATTTTATGTGCAACTTTCTATATCTATGGCCATATTTAATAGTTTCATCCCCACAAGAATTTTTCCTATTGCACTTTTTTAACTACATCCAATCTCCTTTTTCATCTTCCTCAAACCTTTAAACTTTGACAAACACTGACCTATGATTTACTTATGAAGATTTGGGGAAAATATATATATATATATATATATATATATATATATATATATATATTCACAGTATATAACTTTTGACATTGGCTTTTATTTCACTGAGAATAATTCACTAGAGATGCATCATGCTGCTGGATGTGTATATTAAGAGATTACTTTTATTGATGGAGTTCCTTGACATGGATGTATTTTAGCTAATGCAATCATGCACCTTTTGAAGTGCAGATAAAGTGTTTCTGCTCCAGGGCTACTATTAGTAAAGCTTCTGTGAATACTCATTCATTGGTTTTTGTCTGAACATAGACCTAGTTTCTCTGTGATATATGTTACGGGTCAACTGCCAACATTTAGAGCAATTGTATCTTTACTTTTATGATGAAAAACACAGTCTGGTGTTTGTTAAGTGGTCACTGACACTGTATCTATGATCCAGTTTCTATGCATCATTGATAGGGTTAATAGTGTATCTATTTTATTTAATATACATATTTTATGATGATGTGTTGTTGAATTTGCATTTCCTTGATGGTCAATACTATTGCACACATCATCTATATATATTGTCTAGTGAATTTTTTAGTATTTTTCTTTCCTCTCTCTCTTTCTTTCTCTCTCTCTCCTTCCTTCCTTCCTTCCTTCCTTCCTTCCTTCCTTCCTTCCTTCCTTTTTCCAGGGATTGAACTCACAACCTTGCATTTGCCAGGCAGGTGATTACACCACTGAGCTAAATCCTCAACCCTATATTTTTCTTTATTATAGTCTGTTTATTTTACTGTTGAGTAACCCATTTATCATTAATGTGATATTTCTATTATTCATAATATTCCTTTTTTCTTATATCCAATTTATCTAAAATTAACATAGTTAATTTTGTTACATTAGTGCAACTACAGTATATTTTGCCTTTCTCTATACTTTTAGTCTGTATATGTCTCTATTTTTAATGTGAGTTTGGTATGGACTATATTTGGATTTTGTTTATTGTTTTTTAACATATATATATATATATATATATATATATATATATATATATATATTATACATTTGCTTTGCAATCTTGGGGAATGAACATCTCCAGAACTGTTTGTAATTTATTTTTTTTATTTGTAGACATTTTCTTACTACATCATTCAGTTTCTCAGACTGGGATAAAACTTGTGATTCTGCTTTCTCAGCTTCCCAGCATACTGAAATTATGGGTACATGCTGCCACACTTGGCTTCTTCTTTTTTTTTGGAACATACACTGAAAACCTGTGTTTTTGAAACTGTATGTTTAGATCATTTGTTTTAAAATGATTATAAATACAGTTTATTCATGTATCCTTTTAGTTGTCCTAGAGTTTAGGATGTACTCAAATAACTCTATTCTGCTTCCCATTAGTGTAGGTATCTTATAATTAAATATTGCTAATTCCTTTTTCCTGTATCTTGTAATGTCATTAAAATTCATTTAATTTATACATGTGCTACAATCATCTTAGAATCACCAAATGTTCTCTTACTATTAACAAATAATTTTCTAGTAGATCAGTTAAAAAGCAGAAAAATATATATTGTTTTACTTTTATTTATTCCTTTTTCAGTATTCTTTTTTTATATATAGATCTAATTTTCCAATCTGTACTATTACCCTTCTCTTTAAAGCAGGTTTAAAGTATTTCCTGGAAAGCAGGTGTACTCTTGTAAAATTATCTCCATTTTTTTGTTTAATAGTATATTTCTCACTTTTTAAGAAAGGAGACAAAGATTCAACCTTTCCTTTTCTCTTAGTTAAAGAACCAAATAACAAAAAATTGAGCATTTTTGTCAATTTCAGCAGTGCAGTATATTAGAATTAAATGTAGTCATAATGTGAATCAGTCCTTCAGAATTTTTATCCTTATAAATCTGGAACTCTTGTTAAACAACTCACATTTTCCACTCTTTCTCAAATTAACTCCTGGTGTCCACCATTCTATTTTTTGTTGTATGAATTTATCTACTTTGTGTTACAAAACTTTATTTTACTTTATTTATTTATTTTGGTACCGGGGATCCAACTCACGACTGTGTGCTTGCAAGGCATATTACTAGGTATAATAATAACAAACAAGTACAGTAATGATCTAAGTATGCGGTAAATATTTAAATTTTGAGAAATATACTATGAAATTGCACTGTCATTGAACCCCAATTGTTGTTGAACCCCCCTCAAAATTCTCCTCACTTTAAACATACTATTCCATTGACCTTGCCATTTTCTGAAAAAGAAATGGATTATCACAAACTTTAATTTTTTGTATGTGTGTATCTCTTGCAGCCAGGGATTTAGCTCAGCAGCGTAAGTGCCTGTCTGCAAGTGAGAGTTTGATCCCCGGTACAAAAAAAAAAAAGTACTGCTATGTGTCTATCTCTAGTATTTATGATAGTGGTTTATTCTATGACTGAAGTTTGCCGCTTGATCTAAGAAAAGGTATTGTATATTGTTCAAGTTGTTTTTTTCTTAGTATGAGTGTAGGAATAATCACTTCCCAGTTCTTCATGCACTGAAACTAAAATGAGAAGTCTTACGTGTTATTATGTGAGACTCTGTTTTATTACTATGCAGAGACCTAATCATTCTATGAGCACATATACACATAATTTTTTATTTTAAAAGAATTGCATAATATAAATTTTAATTCAAACCTAATTTCATCTTTTTTCATCAGAATTACATAAAATTAGAAGTAAGCATTTTTATTTTATTGACACTCTTCCTTTATCATTTCACTATACTCAAGGTAATTATTATTTTCTACTTGATGTATTTTTTGTTTATTTTACCTAGAAATATGTAAGTGTACACATAATTTTTAAACAAAATTTCAATTATGTTTAATTATTGTTCTCTAATCTCAAGACGGTTATGCTCAGAAGGGTAATCAGAGGAATGAAAATAAGCACAAAGTATTTGGCTACATAATATTTTTTGCAGGTTTTCTTGTCCAATTTTGTAATGATTATCATGAGTCACAAACATTAGTCAAGCATTTAAGGCTTGATAATATCTACTAGACAATTTTACCAGCAATAAACCTGATCACAGGAAAAGATGGTGAATAGAATGAGTTGGAACTGAAATATATATCTACTCTGGTAACTTACGTATAGTAGATTCTCAGCATCTGTTGATGGCTCAAAATAAACATATCTGATTATTATACTGGAAATTAAATAAAATGTGGTATTAGTAATCAGATAATTCACACAGATTTACAACACACCAAGTGTATAAGAAGAATGAATTATGTTAAGTATGCAACAGAAATGTTTTTATTCATGTGGGATAATTTGGAATAAGAGGTATACGATTTCGAAGAGAAGTCATGAGCCAAATAAATCATAAAAACAGTTAAAAACTAAATTATATTGAGCACTTTGTCTATTGTCTTCCAGAAAATTTGCATGTATTATGACATTTAATGCAATTAAATCAGAGTATGAGATCAATGCCCTAATTTTCTTCAGTTTAGCTCTGAGGACACTGAGGTTTAGAGAAGGAAGTAATTGGCCCAAGTTCATGGGATGGTAGAGGGCCAGAACTTTGCACACTTCTGTATCTAGTGGGATATTGTTGGAAAGCTAGGTTAAAGCTTCATTTTCTAAGTTTTTTTAATGCAACTTAGGTATTTTGATCATTTTTTTCCCTCCCAAGCGATGTGGAGTCAATGAAAACTGAACCAGAGGAATAGCTTGTCTACATTAATGTCAGATAATTAATTTAACAGCAGTAAGTAGAATAAACTGAATCTGAAATGGATAAAAAAAAGTAATTGCTGTGAAATTTGTTTCAATAGTTAGCAGTGAAAGATAAATTGCTTATATCAGGGTAATAGCAAGATAGAACAAAATCAAAGGGCTGCTTTTACAATTACATTCCTTCCTTAATTCTACCAAAGAAATATTATCATATCAAAAAAGAAAAAAATAATGGCTCCATTTCTTTTATAGTCTTAGATGGCAAACATAAAACATCCTACCTCTGATTATGCAGCCAAATACAAGAATGGGCAGATGGTCTGTTGGCATTCAGGGCATTTACCAATACTCATAATTTCCTAAAAAGTGTTCTACAGTTTAAAATTGCAAAAAGATGCATATTTGAAAAAATTTAAAGAAGATAATTACAATATATAGGCAATCTTTAGTAATACAGCCATTTCCCAAGAAGTAACCTGAAAACTTCTTTTAATTTAGGAAGCAGAAATCAAAGATATAAACAAAGCATAAGGCCCCAAGAAAATTAAAAAGTACAAAAATGAAAATAAGGATTGAAAAACAGGCATTTTCCACTCAGGATCAGAAGATTTAATACAATAATATGAAAAAGGATTATAATAGAAATAGGAGAAGGCATAAACACCTTTGATACACAGACAAAAATAATAACTGTTTTTAGAAACCAGCAAATAGATTCCAATTTCCATAACTTAATAAAAAGACACTCTACATGCAAAAGAGCCCTAGAAAAGATTAGAGACTGAATGACCTAAAATAATGCTTTAAAATTGCCTTCTTTTTCCCTCAAAAATTTTATATTATTCAATATATGAATATATACAAAAAAGTAATCTAGCAACAAATTAATTTTAGATGCCTGAATATAAAGAGAAGGACAGGAGCAAATCAACTCAACAGGTGGTTAATAGCCAGCTTCCGCCACGAACCGATTGTCATCCTTACACATGAAAAAAAGAAAAAAGAAAAAGTAAAAGAAAAACAAGCTTCTGCCTTTGGGAATATCTCACTATTTCTATGACCGTTTACCTTACTAGTTAGTTTACGTCCATATACTGGCACCAAAAGAGAAGCACTGGAAAGATAGTGAACTGAGCTCAAAGGAAACGTCTCTTCAAGAAAAATGCCATGAAAATATAGTAGACTGCAATTTCTTGGGTGTAAATTGTCGTGTGTACGCACTTCGTTACAAATGAGTTTAATATAAAAATTATTCTCGGTACTCCACTTACATGCCTGCTCTCTCCACCTCTGGTAGCAGCACAGGTTAGCTGATAAGTTAAATGTTGAAAAAACATAATAGTGCCATAGAAGGCGAGCCAAGAGCTATTAGGGATGGCTTAATGATCAGGATTAGAGAACCTAATTTTCCTGGAAAGATATCCAAATCCAAACGCCAGTTGTAATTTCACTTTCTATTTTTGAAAGATAAATGAACTATGTTCCAAATAACTCATTTCGTAAAGGTGTTTTTGGCAGGGCTACAAACACGTAGCAAGGTTTTAAGAAAGGTGGAGGCAAAAATGTCTGTTTTCCACAGAAATTTTAATATTAAAAATATTTTAAAGTTCAAATTGGCATTTTGTACCCTTTCCACAGACTTGTGGAAAGAGTAAAACAATATGGAATTTTGTTTCTATAATCTGTGGTTAAACTAATAATAAAAATATCTGGACTTCCTGTACCTCTCTCTGCTGAAGCCTCACAGCTCAGCTCTCCCTCTGCCTAATCAGTGAATCTGGCTATGAAAATGCCGTCCACAAGATTGCCACATTTCAAAGTCATGAAAACAGTTCTAGATTAGTGATGAAACTGGTTCGTAGTACACTAAGCAGTGGTCATGTTATGTAAGCTTCCTGGACTGTATTTTGCTCACACTAACTGAAGGGCTTAAACTTGGGAATGTGTTAGAGATCTTTCAGCCTTTAGTTCCCAGGATTTCTGGATCCCAAACTGTGAGATAAGAATGGCAAGCCTGATGCACTGGCTGTTTAATGTTATTTAAGCACAGAAATCAAATTAGATGTTACTAGAACAAAGTAATCCATCCACAACCTTTAAATCACGTTGGTTGAAAAAGTCCTCCAAAGTGCCTAGCAGCTGGTTATGCATTTGGTAAAGATACTTTCACATGCAACTTCAGATTCAAATTAAATTGACATTGATTGAGGAAAATCTGTGTGCTGAGTACTCTCCTATGTCCTATCCCATAAATGATTAACTTAATCCTTACAAAAGTTACTAAATTGTGTTTTGCCATTTTCATCATTTTATAATGACCAAAAAAATCTGATGCTGTTTAGTGGCTACAAAAGAACATAATGAACTTTTAAACCCAATCTTGTAACATGTGTACTTACAGAGATTTTGTGCGTGTGTAATGTGTGTGTATATCATTCCTGGACACTTGCTATTGAACAGATACTGTCCTCCACAAGATGTGTGTGTGTGTGTGTGCATGTATGTGCATGTGTGTGTGTGTGTGTGTGTGTGTGTGTGTGTGTGTGAGTTGCTAGGTGGGTATTATTTAACAGATACAAAACAAATTTATTAACTTGACCAAGATGACGAATCTTTTACCAGGATTCCAATTCAGATCGGCTTCACTTCATACTCCATACTCAGCCACTTCAATGTACTGCTTGCAGATAGTATATCTGCTTCTAGCTCCAATTTTTATTTCTCTTCCATCCCTAATGGACTACACCTCAGAGCCCCTAATGAAGTTATTTAAATTCTATACAGTGAAATTTATAGACTTAAATATTTTCTACCACCATCTTCTTAAATCATACAGTTTCTGCCAGAGTAACAGAAACCCATGCTCAGGCAACTGCATATTTCTTTAAATTGAGTTAAGTGGTTTTGATATATACTAATTTGACATATGCTGTTTAAGGAAGAGAAGGAGCCGATAACCTAAAAGTTGGGGTAGGAACCTGAAAAGATCTTAAGATGGTTCTGCTCTTAGACTGCGTTCTACCTCTAGTGTGCTTGCTGAGTGAAAGGGAAGAACATGTCCATGGCGACCGCACACCACAACTGGATTAGTAACCACCAAGAAGAACTGTCCAGCGAAAACACCACTGTGTTAAAATACACATCCCATTTAGTACAGTTTCTTGGATAAACAGTCACATGTATGTGCATGGTGTCTCTCTTACAGATATACTCAGTTGCAGCTGTAATCTAACTTTAAATGCCACATTTATATCCCTTTGAAAGAAATTTTCATCTTTAAAATCTTGGTCTTAGCTATCCAAAACAAAATTTTATCGATTTCCCTGTGCTTTAGTAGCAACAATGAAAAGAGACAATTTCTTGAATGGAGAATTGACAAGTGACAGTGATTAATGACATCTTCCTTTATTGACTTGGCTGTAGGCCAAGTGTAAGGAGCACTTCTCTAGACCCCTTGTTGGTAAAATTGCAGGAAAAAACAGGTGCAAATACATTACACAGAATGCAGGAGAAGGCTGACATCCAAGACACACTCCCTACTTTACTTGATATATTTTCTCCTTTGCTAAGGGAGAAATGTGAGTCGAATTTGTTCCAACACAGTGGATGCGCTATTTTTTTTCTTTTGGTCTACATATTGTTTTAAAATCCAGCCAAGATAAATGTGAAAATCTCATGCTTATTCCTATTTTGTAATTATTTTGAATTTCTGATGGATTTTTACTTTTTAAATTGTCTTTCGGACTCAAAGTTTGTCTTCTTTGGAAAGTTACTGACTTTCAAATCAAAGAGTATTTGTCAAAGAGTAACTTTATTTTCTTTTATGTACTGCAGTAGACTCTGTCTTTGAAAAGCTTTCATTCCTGGTAGGGAAACTAAAGTTCCGATTGTTGATGGCTCAGAGGACAACTCCGGTAGCACCATGAACATACCACTTGCTTCTGTTGTGCTATTTATTTCTCTTTCCACCATCTCATCACTGAGATCCCAGATTTGTAATATTTATGCATCAAATTTTCTCATTAAAGTTATTGACTGTGATGTCCCCATAGGAGAGAGAAAAGTCAACTCAGGCGCTCAAAGTCTACAGGCAAAGAGAAAAGGAGGTAAAGACAAGGAAAGCAAAGTGACACATTTTTACTGAGGGAGAAATAAAGTGGAAAACTTCTGATGGAAAGAAAACTCATAATATGAAAATACTCAAATATGTATATTGGATAAATAAAAATTATTTCGTAAGCTAAAATAGGCTTATAAAGAAAAGGAAATGACCATAATTTTTAAAATGCATTTCTGTTTGATATCACATCATGGGGCCACATGAAATGTTCCCCAATATTTTTAAAAAATCATTCAAGTGCTCTAAAATATTATGTGAATCTCTCCTGGCATACTCTCTGGATTTGAATAATATTAAGGCATTTATTCCTATCAATTAAATGAATATATCTCCAGTGAAACCAATACCTAGACTCAGGTTTGCAATCCCCCACTGTATACTGATACTATGAGAAAGAAATAAAGTTATATTAGCAATAACTTTAATATGTTGAAATTTTGTTATGATTTTTAAAGTCTTTATCCCTTAAGGCATTTGAGCACCATACAACTGAACAGAGAATTTGAAATACAACCATAATCCATCACCAACTGTTTAAAATGTGGTTCTTCAAACATATCCAAGCCATCAATTCCCATTTCATTGTCAAAATTACCCCACATTCAAACTTTAGCTGACTAGCTTCCAGACTCAGGAAATTCAATCCCTTAGGAGCATTTGAAAGTGAGTGGGGTATTTTAGACTGTCTAGAAAAATGAAGAGTTGTATCAACAAAGCTACTAGTGACAATCCCACAAATGTAACTGCCTGATTGCAGTCTCTTTGCAATAAGAAAAAATGGAACAAAAATATCACACAAAGGCCAATGCCAACTCTAGATCCATGGACACCCCAAGGTGTCTAAATCATCTCAAGTGGATTAAAGACAGTTGTTACAAATGTCTTAAAGTGGAGTTTTAGAGCCAATGTTAAAAGCAAATACTGCATTGTGTTTTATGTTGAGAAGGTCTAGAAGTTAAGCTGGATAGAAACATGCAGCCAAGAAATCTCTACCATTACCTTTCAGCCCATCTAACAGGCACTTGGCATAAAAATTAGGACACAGTAAATCATCCACATCTAAAGCTGAAACAAGACCAAAGGAATGGACTAGGTTGGTGGATAAATAATCCAAACAAAGCGGAGAGCTGCAGAAGGGGTCGAAAGTAACCCGGTACTTTCCCGTTTCTGTGTTGTTTTATATTGAATTGCTGGGACAACAAGTAACTACTTTACATAACTGAATAAAAAAGGGCCTTTAGAATACAGAAAACAAGCCTGTTGGAGATTTTTCTCAAGAACTCTGATAATCATCCAGGTGCCATGGGATCACTCAGAATAAGAATTTTTACTTCGATTGTTAGTAAACTGAAAGCATTTTATGCATTAATTCAGTATTGTTGATCCCAGGTGTTATGAGAAGTTCGATCATTAGCATTCTCTTTTTAAGGTTTCAAATAGTATTAGATTATGTATCTTTCATTTGGGAGACTGTATTGAGGAATATTTCCTTCTGTTATTCATTCATCCAACACCAAATACATTTGTTGAAAGATATTCCTATAGACAATATCCAAAAATATACAATTTATGAGACAACAAAGTGTATCGGTCAGTGTTTTATCAGAGAAACGGATATAACACAAGATTTACATTTGTATAAGAAATTACAAGACTGGCTTGCAGTGGTCAGTCACGAAGTTGGATGAGGAAGCGTACAGAGGGTGTCGGCCTGTTGGAGAGTGAAAGCTTCAGTCTCAGGTCTGGAGTTCACCACAGTGTCCCCTGCAAGCCGTACAGGGAGGCCAAGGAGTCTGGGATGGAATGCTGACGAATATACAGCAGCGTAGCAACGGACGCGAGTTACAAGCTGAAGATTCTGCTTTAGAAGCCAGGAGACAATGTCCACGCTGGAGGCAAAGACTGGAGCTCCTTCAAACAGGAGCAATTCCAACTTTCCCCTTTATATCATTCAGGCAATGAGCTACCCTAGGGTGGGTCCTCTACACCTGTGGGTGTAGAACCACTGAGTTAATTTAGTTAAGTTTTAAACTTCAAGTTGACACAATCAACTGTTACACAAAGAAACAGAATGAAAGGTCTATTCCCTAAGAATGTTTAACTTTCCGGTCCTGTTTCATAAAATAGATAACAAAAATATCGATAAGATGCTGAGTGAATACCAAAGAAATTTTTGATGATGTATTAATCCTGGTCACTACTGGCCTCCTCATAAACTGTTAAGTAGAGCAATAGGCAGGTTCGATTTTCCATGCCCCACTCTGTCTAAGTGCTTTAGGAAACCACAAATTAGCCCCCAGTTGCCTGACCTTCTCACTATTCACCAAAAGAAGTAGTAATACTAAGTTTGCATTGCCTCAAAAAAATGTTTATGATTTACCATTTTTATTTTGATCCTCTTTCACATAGGCATTCTAGTCTAATGCAATGACAAAAACAGTAATGGTGCAATATTAGAATGGAAATTTATGATGTCTTTATCAGATATATTGCATTTTCTTCTACTTCTCTCTTTTACTTTTCTACTATTTTTCTGTCAGTCATCACTTGTATATAAACTTTAAAAAAATAAATCTGTTCCAGCCTCTCTTTCTCTCTCTCTGTCTCTCTCTCATTCTCTATATATGCCCTGAAATTCACTACATAAACCATATAGATATATATTTAGATGATTAATGATACATAGGTAGATGATAAGTAGATACAATTTTCCATTGTATCTATAAACAATTTTCCATTCAGTCCAGCACATTTTTTTGTTTTGTTTTGAACCTACTTAGTATAAGAGAAAGGAAGGAAAGAGGGAGAAAGTAGAGGGAGGAGGAAGTCTTCTTTACCACATTCAGTTACATAAAGTCCAATATTTTTTAACATTATTCTAGGTAACTACACCCCTAAGAAAAAATAGCTCTGGTCCTTCTTAACCATGGTAACCATTTTTCAGCGACCGATGTTCTAAAACGTTACTGGCTTAGGCCTCTGACTATTCCTCCTCCTTCCTGCCATTTGTCTCTAGACAACTCCATAGATCAGGACATCAATCAAAAGACCAGAAAAGCCATTAGAGATAAAATTAAAATCTCTAAATCCATTTTGTGCACATCTCTTGAAGGAGCTTTGGTAAGTGAAAAATTAAAAATGACTGTTTCTTTGATTCATTTGGTTTTTGTCTCATTTTAACAGAGACCATCTAAAACAAACATCTGGACTGGCTCCCCTTCAGATTATAATTCATCCTCACACACACTGTCTCTCTCTCTCTCTCACTTTTTCAATTAGATCATCTCAAACACAGCTTTCACTCTCAGGGACCTTCACTGGCTGTCTGGCCTTCTGTGCACACCCTGTAGTGTTTATATCAGCAGCCATCTGCAGGCTGTTTTGTTTTTTTTTTTTTTGTCACATCTACTGCCCTCTTCGCAGCTGTTTTATTCCCTGTTTCATTGGCTATTCTGGAATACCTTCTCCCAGAAGCTCCCTTGTGGTCCTGAAAAGTCCTTTGGATGTCTGGTCCTGTAACCTGTATGGGTGCCTGACATTCTCCTTCCAGTCACGGGCAAGCTTTCTCCATGACGCAGACCTCATCATGGAAAATGGCATCTGAACTTCCAGCCAGCTTTTCAGCATCTTAATCTTAAATATAGGTAGACACTCATAGATTATAGGAAGGAAATGCTTCAGTATGAAATAAAGGGCAGAATAAGGATTAAGAAGGAAATGGGATACAATTGTAATAATGCAGTACACAGGGTGGAAAAGCACAGTAGCAACAAAAACTTGTTTCCTGATTTTAGGTGACTTTCATGAGCTAGTTTGTTTATGCCTGTGTGATCAATGCTTAGTTAGCTTAGTGACTGGGCAAAGGTTTCCTTAAATACATAGGACTAAGCTTCCAGTCTGGATTAAGTTTACCTATGAGCCCATATGTGCATGCGTGTGCATGTGTGTGACTTGAGATGCACACTTGTCACTCAGTTTGGCATCTTGCAACTCCTACTTTAGCTCTCCTTTCTTCTTTGTATAGAAACTAAAGATTATCCAGAGGTGAAAAATATCTCAGAGTGCCAGTTCCTGAGCAAACACACATAGTTCACTTCATATACAAAACCATACCTGCCTTCATTGTCTTTTAGGATCCCTAGGTTACTTCTGAGTATTTTTTAAGTCTCTTTCAATATGTCCCTTCCTCAGATTTTCCTTTTAAGCTATTTTTGAACCTCTTTATTGCCCAAACGTTGGTACAATTTCCTAAGGAGCTGCAGTGCTGAACAGTTTCTTCACAGCATAAATCTTTTGGTGATATTTGATTTTAGGGGAACATATCACTCTGGTAAAAATCACTAAGTATATAAATATTGAAATAATTAATAAATAAGGCAAAAGCACGACTCTTCATGTTTTTTTGGTAACCATTCTTTGCTGTGTTAATGCCTTTCATCCATCAATTCTCACTACACAAGTTACTTTTGAAGAAAGTCCTCTTTAAGTGTCCAGGTCTACCTCAATGCTTAGGAATTTATCTGATGAAATTTGCCACAGTTTATATTTCTGCAGATTTGTATCATTCTTTGCCTACTTCTGTTGACTTAAGTATGCTGGACATTCCACTGGAGCAGGGAAGATACCAACTTTGCCAACCTCTATCTTTACTTCTACTCTACTTACTTGCTGCCATGTAATGAAGTGTTAATTTGTTGAACAATGATAGCTTTGCCTTCTGGATATGATGAACACATTTGCATTCATAACTTTATTTCACTTACTTACATCCTTAATTCCAACCCTTTCTAGAAAGGCTTATGCTGAGTCCCTAACTGCAGGCTGAGCATCTGTGCAAAGAGTCCACTAGGATCACAAAGCCAAGTAAGTGTCTCCACCCCCAAGCATGCTTTTGCCATTTTCTTTGCCGTAGTTTATCAGATCACTTCTACTGGGACTCAAAACCTAGGCACGTTTTTATTTTTGCTTTATTTTCACTTTCCTTACTTATTTTGAAGCAGCCTTATCTATCTACGATGCATGACACTAATACTCATACTTCATCCTACTTCTGAGCACGTTTTCCTAATGCAAATTGTACCACACACCTGGAAATAGCTCCAAAACTAAAAACAATACCTTTAATATTCCGTTGTTTGAATTTCCAATCTTTTTTAACTTCTTAACTCTTTTTCTCCCTTGCACTTCCCTCCGTTATTTCAGCACATGCTTTCTAATTCCTGAATAGATTTTTCCTCTCTAAATGCAAGCACTCACTCTTTCTATTTCTCATTGTTAAATTGTCCCTATTATTCAATGTTTAATTAACTGATATGATTTATGAAGTCTCAGATCCTTAAGGTAAGTTCTAACTTCTCCTCTGTTTTGAAAATTTAATCTGTCAAATACATCATATGAAGTAAATGCAATGATCTCTTTAACATATAGAACTAGGAATTTATTTTATTATTATGTGTCTTTCCACTATACTATGCTTTGAACAACATGCTGACCGTTTTGCATAGACTTTTGGGCTTAATGTTATCTAGTAAAATTGTTGTGTTTGACAAATCTTGAGAATAGATATTATTCATTCTATTTTATGTTGACTAAGTAAAGAAAAATAACTAGTTGTCATCACTAATGCAAATGACACTATTTTTCAAGCTGCTAAGTGATGACAATTAATGTTAGAAATATAATGCTACACTATGAATGATATATGCTCACCATATTGCACTTGTTTGATCATATCATGAATTCTTGTCTATAGATGTTTATTTATTAAGCAGAATCTATATACATACCTTTTTTTCTTTTGCAAATTTTACTTACACTTTAGGTTTATTTTAAATTATCATAATGATGAAAAATTCAAGTATATTATATTATATTCAACTACTACTAAGAGTTTTTAATATTTTGCCCTAAAATACCATCACAAGAACACACACGTTGAGGACAGAGATGAATCTTAGGGAGCCAGGTTTTGAGATGACTGCTTACACCAGACACCAACAAGCCATACTGGACTGACGTTGCAGAGAGAGAATAAAAATTACTGATTTGTTTAAATCACAGAACTTTAGGATACTGTTATCAATAATGTCATTGTTTAACCTATAGAATAATCCACAGCAAAATAAGCAATGAAAATACAATTTTGTCACTAACAAAACTAAAATATGTGCCACTGGCTCAGAGACAGTAACAAAACAAATACTACAGATTTGAAAACTATGAGTCTTGTTATGTCATGACCATTTCTTACAACTGTCACATGCAATTACTTGTAAAGAAAATCATTTGCTGTTAAGAGAGGCAACCTGGAGCCTGGAGACAGAAACTGCATGTCAAAGTCTTACTCTTAAGGCTAAGAAAGGTATAAGAAAGAGATTAACTCAGTCATAAATTGATAAAATTTTAAGCCAGACATAGGATAGACTATAATTCTTAAAGGGATTATTATTATTTTTGCATTTTGATTCAACTAGACCACCTATAAGCTATTAATAGAGTGGATTGGAAAAGTTAAGTTTATTTAACTCACAAAGTAGAACAAAATGTTCCAGATATTTGACATCTCTTATTATGACCTCTCAACAACAATAGCAACAACAACAAAAAAATGAAAGCCAGCCTATTGCCTACCAGTAACAAACAGATTAAAGAAAAATCTTATACTATTACCCTGTTTTGTCATAGTTATAATCATTCTTGTGAAAGGAAAGGTGGATTATTCTGGAGAGAATTTAATTTTTTTTTTTTTTTTGGTATCGGGGATCGAACTCATGACCTTGTGCTTGCAAGGCAGGTGCTTAAACTACTGAGCTAAATCCCCAGCCCAATAATTTAATATTAAGAAATATGATTAAAAGGTAATCTTGGTATCATTAATGGCACATTTTAAAAAGTATTGGACTTAACCCAAAGAAAGTTTTTCTTAAGGAAATGTTGTAGTGGAACAAATAACAAATTATATATTTTAGAACAATGTTATTGGCTCAATCCTAAAATTATGCTTGACTTTAAATAGCTGCACAGAATTTAGGGGGTTGCAAAGCTGGATGGTGTGTTAAAATCTATGTAATGGGGCCGTAGAGTTCAATGAAGAGAGAAGACCTTTCTAAAGGACCAAGAGTCACAGAGGGAATAATGGATAAAGGTTGGGGCTTTGGGGGTATTTTTATTGTTACTGTTATTGATGGCAGAAACCAAAACCAGTGTCTTAACAAAGACATCTGTTGTACTCCCAAGGCAGACAATTTTTGTAATTTCTGTTCAGCAGTGTTTCATTATGAATATCCAAGTGTAATATCCTCGACTTCGATTTTTTTCTTTCTCAGTGGTAAAGTCATTTTTGCATTTATCATCTACTACTCGTGCTTAGCAACTGTGACCTCATGGATAAAGAAGGGTGAGCCTGGCATCTTCATGAACAAAGAGCCAGAGAGTGAAGTTTGCAAAGTATCCTATTTTCTGAGAATGAGTGAGAAACATTCATTTAGTGTCTGGGGGAAGTACTTTTTTGTTTTCAATTAAATGATTCAAGAACTAAGTACTTTGTATTATTGTGAAGTAGAATAGTTAGTCATGGAGGAGGCCATTTTAGTAGCAAAAGGGACCAGTTTGAAAAAATAATAATGGTGATGACTGGTTTGTCTCTGAAACTTTGGGTTGGAGTCCATGGAATGAAATAGCCTAGTGCATAAGCTGGAAGTAGGTTTCTGTACTGAGCAGGAAGAAAATGTTAAACTGAACAGAAGAAATACCTTAATTTTTCTAAGACAACTTTTTCAGGGTTTTGAAATTCCTAGACATGCTTGAGAATCATTTGAACATTTATAGGAAACACAGCCTCTTCCACATGCTGACATGCTAATAGCTATTCAAGAACTATGCCTGCAATTTTCCCCACCCTCAAAATGAGATCAGGGTTTTCATATACTTAGTAAGCAGCATGCTATTATTTTGATTCTATTTCTTTTAAATTGTCTAGGGCCTAAGTGGACTAACCTAATCTCAGTTGCACTTTCAGGACAGGGAAAACATCATGAGCTCCAACTTGGACCCAAGGACATATGAAGTGTCACACACTGCCACAAGTTCAAAGAAGTAAAGAAATGGAATCAACTATTATAATGGGATAAAGGGGTTGATGTCTGTGGTTTTCTCTCAATACTGAAATTCTTCTTACTTTACCAATAGAGACAATCAGTAGTATATATCATTTGAAGAGATATCATCTTCTCTTACCATTCATAGCCTTATGATCCTGGATTTTAGTCCTACTTGTTTACTAGTCTGAATTGGATAGCAGAATTTATTACCAAAAGACAATTTGGGAAATAGAGATTTCTTATGTAAGCAGTTTCTATTTAAATTTACTATTTGGATTCAGCTTCAAGGGGGAGAGAACCCATTGCAGATACTTTTCTTAAATTAAATGTAACCATAGGGTAGCTTTTGTCATCACACAAAATCCAGATCCCTCATGCTGGTAGGCAAAAGAGACTCTCGGTGTTGACAGGTTCCATTCAAAGATCAGTCATCTTTTCTTCTTTCCATGAAGCTGTTAGCTGTGAGCTGTTAGCTGTGAGGAGGTCTTGTGTTAGATGCTCCATTCCAAATATGGCCATTTAAGGAAGCTTTATTTGGAAAAGCACTATTTACAGAGGTATAATTTTAGGTGCATCATAAAAGAAATTATAATTAGGTTTAGTAACATCCACTCCTACCATCCCATGACCAAGAGGGCAAAAATAAATAAATAAATAAATAAATAAATAAATAAAAGCTAGAATTCAGAGAAACACAGTCATCAATATTAGGAAATATTGAGAAGAACAATAAACTTCAGTGTAGTGGTAATGACATAACCCTGTAGAGAGAAGAAGACAAAGAAATAAATATCAGACATCTCTTGCATTCCTTTTAATATCATAAAAGGGTGTGCTAAGATCAAAGTCAGCATAAGGAAACAGGGTACAGTGTGATCTGAGCAGGTGAGTGGGGCAAGGAAGAAATGAACACTGAACGGCAGGCAATGGTGGAAGCAAGAGGACACATTTGCTCCCACACAGTAGTATCCAATCATGGATGGTAACTTATTTTTGTCTGTTAATGATACAGATAGCACAATGTCCTTCTGTATCGTAAATGTCTTTATTGAGTTCAATATCCCAAAGAATGAAATGCTTTTCATCAATAGATTGGTTACTCTGTCCTTGGGAAGGAGAGTAACTACAGGACAGTAATACTGAAAATTGTCTCCAAACAATCCCCTGACTCTTTTGGTGACTATAATATAATAATCCTTTATGTTTCCTATATTAAATAGTTTTCCTTGCAAACACTGACTACAACAGGCACAAAGAAAGCAATTGGGGAGACAAGCATCATTCTACTTATAAAATCTACAGATGCTGATATTCATAATTTCTTCAAGACAGAATTTCCCAGGCACATTTGACACACTCAAAATACCTAGGCTTGTTTTGTCACTTGCAGAGAACACCACTGTTAATATTGGAAATATATTTCATCTCAGTATGAAGATTTTGAGCTCGACCTGTCTGCTCATTATGAATTTGCAAAGCAAAGCTCTAAATGAAAAGATGAATGTTTTCAGTTCTTTCTAAAGTTCACCATCCTGATGATCACAGTAACCTTTAATTTGTGGGTTCTTGGGAACCAGAAACACTCATGTAATACAAACTGAGATTTTTCTTTATTTTGTTATTTGTCATTACTCAGTAAAATTCGCATTTTCAAATACATGTATTTTAAATTTAAAGAGATGATATCTACTATACATAATTGAGTAAAATTAGGTCTCCACAATTAATTTTTATTAATCTAAAACTAAAACCCAGTGTGTGATGACACCGCAGTAATCCTGTTCATTCTTGAACAAGCAGTGGGGAAGCCTAGCTTGGAAAGCTGAGTGTTTGGAAATAAATAAATTAATAAATTAATTGAAAATTTTCTCTTGGATTCAAAGCAATTATGCAGCATCTAATTATGCCATTGTACTTTTAAGCACATTGATATGTTATTAAGTATCAATAACAGATTACATGGGCAGTGGCATAATTAGTGAACAATAAATGTTAACACCAAAGAATGTTGATTTGACAGTAATATGAGAAATACTATGAAGCAAATCCAATGTCAAATAGTAAAAGACAAAAGAAAATCTACAAAAGTATAACTGACACATTTTAAGATAGCGAAAGAACTTATAGATAAATGAAAATTATTACAAATGTGTACTCAAGTTAAAAAGAGACAAATTACAAAGGGTCATTATGTTAAAATCATATATTAAAGTTGTCTGTATCTCTCATTTTCCACATTAGTCTTAATCATAATTTTTAACTTTTCTGACCACAGAATAACCTATGAAATCTACTAGTTTCCATTATGATGGTTTTCCACTCAAGACATTGTCCACGTATCAGGTAAATTACCTTAGCACTTTAATTTGGGAATTATTTTGTACCTAACTTAAAGTTTTTATCTGTCTGTCATTGCCATCAGATAAAATTCAAAATTCTAATCTATGATTAAATCACTCTTCATGAGGTTTGCATAGTTAAATGTTCGGTACACTTCAGTATTAGCAGTTTGGAGTAACCTTGCTTCCTTTCTCGGTTCAGGAAAAGTCTCTCCAGGAAAGTCAGACTTTTCCATGCCAGAAAAGAGTTAGCTAGAGTCGACTGCACTTCCATCCCTCGCTTTTGCTGATGTCCAGAAGCCTGGAGGACACTGAGCCCTCGCTCTGACTTAAGGGATTTTCCTGCAATAAATGGATGGCGACAATGACAGGATCTTTAGTGGTTCCTCTTGAAACTTCTTAAATTCACCATCCATTCAGGTAACATCATATTTTATACTGCGTTTTATATATTGGTATGGGAAGATGGCAGAGTGGTAAGCAGCAGAGAAAACAGCTTCTCTGAGAGTCACCATCCAGACACTGAAATATAGCATCATGATGAAGACAAGAAGGAAGGAAATGGATCTCCCAGACTCAGGAAAAATCTGAAGTGTGAAGCCCACCGAAAGAGTAAACAGAAAAACTTCAACGAAGAAGAAGATGGTAGCTGGCTGCGTCTTCTTCCTGAGACAGGACTTACTGCTGGAGAGGAGCTGTTGGAACCTGGGGCATACGGTCACAGTGATGGTGACAGTGGTGGCTGGCAACCCCAGGATCTTCTGCAGAGAGACCCAGCAGTGGAGGGGCATGGCGGACATGAAGCACTGCAGTGGGTGCAGAGTACTCAGTCCTTCCCCAGGAGAAAGGGATCAGCCATGAGCCACTTAGGAGTTGGACCACATAAGCCTGGAACCAGAAGTTCTGCCAGCTTCCTCTAGCAGCTCTAGCTGGACACAGACCCATGCAAATTGCTTGCAGTGTGGTGAACCCAGTGAGTCTGGTCTCAGAGAAGCCCTGCTAAGGTTATCCACTACTCTGCCATAAAGCAACCGCTGGCCTGCTAGGGTAGAGTGGCAGGATTCAGGACTCTGTCTTCACAGGCTGTCTACCAGTAAATCCAGGGAAAATCCTGGAAGTGAACTATGTTTTCCTTTTTCTTTTTTGTTTGTTGGTTTGGTTTGGTTTGGTTTATTTAGCTTCTCTTTTCTTTTCTCTTTCTCCTTTGTTCTTTTAGTTCTAAGTATGAGAGTGGCTCCTAACCTCCTTGTGGGTGTGGTTGTGTTCTGTTCTTCCTTTTATCTCTTCTGCCTCTTTTGTCCTTCAGTCTTCTGCTCCAGTTTCCCCAAATTGGCGGGGTTCACCTTTGTCCTCCAGCCTTTCTTATAATTGCTTTCTCTTCTTCCCCTTCTTTATTTTCTCCTTAATCCATTTTAAATTTTAACCCCAATGGCAAAATTGACACATTACGGACTTATATATTGCGTGTAATTATCTGTTTTGTTTTACTTTTTGTTGTACAATCACAAATCTAGTCCATATGGATAAAAGTTGCAAATGAATGTTTTTCCCCTTTGAGAAGGTTCTTACCCTTTCACCTTATTTGTTGAGGATTTTGTATCTTATGTACTCTTACCATTTTTTCCACTGAGGGGGAAACATGGTATTTACACATGTGAGTTTGATTTATTTCACTTATGAGTTATGGTCTCAAGTTGCTTCCATTTACTTATAAATATCTCAATGTGATCTTCTTTATAGCTGAGTAGTACTTCATTGTAAAGAAAATAATATCTCAGAGAAAAGGATGAAAAAAAAGAAAGGGAAAAGAGAAAACATCTAAATTTGTATGAACACACTTAGGATAGCTAAGATGATTGTGCTACAAATTCTAATAGTTCTTGGGAAAAACCAGTTAACATTCATAGGATAGGAACAATTTTGCATGTTTGTGTCTGGTGATCTGCTGCAATCTTTTGAGGATCACTATGTAAAATAACAACCTTACTTGTCTTCCTGTCATCTTGTTTTGAAGGCCTATATCGTTTTGGGCTCTTTGCTATTGTTATCTGTCTTTTTCGTTTCTTATTTTTCTAATAATTTGTTTTTGTTTTGCTTTGTTTTGTTTTTTCCGCTAATGCAGAAAGGGAAAGTGTACATGTAGAGGCTTATACATGCCTAGAACTTATACTAAACAGTTTACAAGAATTGATTGTATTATGCATGGTGAAATGAATAGCTGCTTTGAAGAAAAAGAGACATTATGGTATCCATTGCTGATTCCGTATAATCATGCTGTGTATTCCAGTAATGCTTTTATTCTTTGTTCAGAGTGATCTTTGTCTGTTTTGTATTGTTTAATTTCAACATACATAAAGGTATGGATAGCTATTTTGAAGAGAATGAGAGACATTATGACAGCCATTGTTGATTTCCCTCTTGTCTGGTTTTGAATGCCTAAAATGCCTTCATCATTCTGTTCTGATCAGTTTACTACTATTTTGTTTTGTATGAATTCATTGTGTGTGAAGATATGGACAACTATTTAGGAGAAAACAAGAGACAATATGATAGAGAGTGAAGATCTCCTGTTGTCTTGCTTTGAAATCTGTGTCTCTTATCTTGTTTTCTTCTGATCTGCTTTGTTCTGTTTTGTTATGTTTAGTTTTACCCTCTTTAAAATAAAATTTACATAAAAGAGTTGTAAATTAAGGGTTAGCTCAATTTGTTTTTTATAGGCTGTGTTTGATGCTATTGGTACCACAACAGCCAAAATTGACATAATTGTTCTAAACAGCTGTTGGCCCTGATAATCCATGACTAAGATTAACTAAGGCTCACAGACGATACTGTGGCATAGTGTCAAAGAACCAGGGACTAGGCCAAATGAACAACTTCTCATCTCCAACAAACTGAAGAGGTAAGATCTTCCAACAGACTCAAAACTCTAAAACCACCTACACCTGGAAGATGCCTCAGAGAAGTAAGTAATTATCACCTAAGGGTCCTAAATACTACCAATAGGTATACTTGTGACTGGGTTGAGGACTATGCATATCACTGGAAAGCATTACTTCTCTGTATGTCTAGAAGAGTATTTCTGGAGGAAGTTGGTATCTCAATCTGTGGACAAGTAAGGAAAATCCACCTTCAGTGAAGATGGATGATACCATTCATTCATTCATTCATTCTGTCTCTCTCTTCTTTTCTTCTCCTCTCACTTTCTTTTCTGAAGATGAGACAGCCATTTTTCCTGCCCAAGGAAATTCATGCTGTAGGTTTCTGAAGTACATAACCAGTGTAAGAGAAGAAAATCAGTAGCCTATGTTTTGAACAATAAGATCCTGTTGCATAGGATGACATTTGAAGTTTGACTAGAAATTCTTATTTTCTCCATGAAGAATTGAAGAAAGCACACATAAATGATGTATCACTTATGACTTTAGGCATTTGAAATAAAAGAATTAAAGGAAACAGTAGAGAGGTGTGAGTAGCCTAGAAGCTTACTAATTCATCCATATACAATCTTCTACAATTAGGAAATTTGGTCATACTAGGAATAATTCTATCATCAAATAGAGCTCTTTCTTTTCATGAAAATAGTTTATTAAATAATATTGCATGTTATAAGATGAATATCATCGGGGAGAAAGTAATATCTCGTTAAAATACAATTAAAATAAAAATACGATAAAATAAACATAGCAACTGGAAAAGACTTCACCAGCCATTTATCAGAAAACTATGAAAATTCTATACTTTATTGTTCAATAATTTTAAAAATAAGAACCCCAGATAGTTTTCTGAAATATTAATGGGAAATCATCACTGAGACACAAACACTAACTAGTCAAACTCAAGAAAATATAGGAAATAAATATCAAATAAGTCATAGCTTCTACTTTGTTTTAAGATAAAGTCAAAAGAGCTTTTCTTCTGCCCTTAAATAAATAATCTTCATGATTATATCTTTCCTTGATTTTATTAGGATACTGTGTTTACAGGGGAATTTTGTGTAACTAAATCAAAGGAAAGTAAAAATCCAGACATGAAAAGTTTTACATTTTTCAGAATTCAAGAGATTGTTATAACTGACACAAGTAAATTAAGAAAATAACAAATAGTTAATGATTTCTTAAATGTAGTTTTGGTAGTTTTGAATGTTAGTGTGATAGTTTTAAATCTTTGGATCAAAACTTTGGAAGTTTGCATCACACAAAAAATTGATTTTGAGTCTCCATTGGTAGTTCCAGGAGAGGATGTGGAGGGGGAAGAGCTATGCGAGCACTTTTTGTGTCATGAAGACATGGAATCTATCTGGCTCCTAGAATAACTTCAAAAGACATTAAAACCCTAAAGCACTCAGAAAAGAGCAGCAAATTATGCCATTCTTGGTACCAAGCAAAAGTCTGTTGCACTAAGTAAAAGGATAGGAGTAAAATCCATTAGACACAGTGGTCTGAATGTAGGAAATCAAGCAAGATATGCAGCAATGACAAATGTAGCCATTGCTCCATTGGGAAATGGGCAAGGAACTCCATTTATCCAAATACAGGATAAGAGTGATACATGTAATTTAAGAGAACATTCCCCTAAAATGCAAGGAAGAATCAGATTGCCATGGAAAGGAAATAGAAGCATTGAAAATGCAGATCCTATAAAAACAAATAAAAGAATCTTCCTAAAACTGAACTGAAACAGAGGAACCAGGAAAATTTTCTCAGCACATGTGGTACATTAACTGATAGTCAACTTGTAACAGCATAATGCTATACATTGAACAGTTTATACGAACTGAATCAGCATAGTGCTGGGTACAGGTGGCCCACCTGAGGATTGTTGCCAACACCATAAAAAGAGAACTGGAGAGGAAGAGGTGTGCCATTGATTCTCCTGGAAAGCCTTGTTATACTGGCTTTCGTCATATGAACTCAGCTATTTTCATTGTGGGAAGAGCTCAAGTCCTCACTGTTGCTCAGAATGGTTGTAGCTCTTTTAGGGGTAACTCTGGTCCTTTCCTTGAGCATTGCTTCTTTGCTCCAGTGCAGATCTCTCAACTGGTGGCACAGATCCTTCATTCTCCTGGCATAAACTTTCTAGCGTCCACCATTGACCTTTGGTCCTTCCCAGCGCAGATCCTTGATACGGACTTGCAGGGGACATTGTCATGGGTTCTAGGCCTCCACTTGAACTCATGGATGGCACTGCCAAGCACTCTAGGTCTTCACCTGGACTTATGAAATACATTTTTGTAGGATCCAGGCCCTCATCTAGATTCTCTAGGTCTCCAGTGTGTGGACAGATTTCCTACACTATTTTGCACTTGACCCTTTGGGTTACTATTATAAAATAATCCTATAAATTATGTGTCCTGTAGTAAATCTTTTCCTTGTAAACCCTGATTACAAGGGCATGAAAGTGGATCTCTGGTAGAAGAGAAGAGCATGGGGAGAGAGCCAGGAAGCACAACCAAACACTTATGACAGAAAAGTAGCACTAAGTAGAACACATGTAAGAGGCCAGGTCACATTCCAAACATAAGGTAACATCACTCTGCCACACAGACATTTCAGAATTTCACATCTGTGTTATCCCACCAAATATAGCTGGGATAACACAAAAAGCCTAATTTAACTATTCAATATATTGTTTAAACTCCCATAAAACTTCATAGACAAAAGGAGAATCTTTGGGTTATAAACTATAAAATTAATTATGTGTATATTGTCTGCACTTCATTATCTGCTCTTACTTAATGCATCATGTTTATTTAGTTTGTTTTTTGAGATAGGTTCTTGATATGTAATTAATTCTGGCCTTGAATTTACTATGTTACCCTGGTTGGCCTTCATCTCACAAAGATCCTCCTGTCTCAGTCTCCCAAGTGCTGGGATTACAGGCGTGTACTACTGTGTCTGGCTTGTATCACGTAACATTAGTAAAAGCCAAAGAACAAAACAGGTTGTCAAGCTATAAAACTGTCAAGAAAATTAGAAAAACTTAGGTATAGAATCTATCAGATAGGAACTTAATTTTAATAAGTAAACTATCCAATGAATAAGTGAATACTATGGATACCACACACAGACATATGGATAATTTCATCAAAATGAAGAAAGCTATACATGATAGAGAGTAAAGTGGAAAGACTAAATACCAAATAGGATTACACTGCACAAACTTGTCTTTCAGAAATGAAGAAAGGATAAAGACTTCCTAGCCAAACAAAAACTGAAGAAGATAATCACCACTAGACTTGACTTAAAAAATGTGAAAGGGAAGAAAAGGAGATTTTCAAGTTGTGTATTAGTCAGGGTATTACTAGAGTAAAAAGATAGAATACAAGATACACAAATGTGTAAGAAATGACAAGATTGGCTTATGATAGCCACAGAGTTGGATGAGGAAGCTTGCAGAGGGTGTCTGGATGCTGGAGGCCAAAGGTCTGGAGTTCACCCTAGTGTCTCATGCAAGTCTATACCAGCAGGCTGATGGATTTGCAACAGAAGGCCAAAGGGTCTACAATGGAAGGCTGAAGAGTCTATGCTGGAAAGCTGAAGAGTCTTCACTGGAATCCAGGAGATAACATCCAAACCAAAGGCGAAGACTGGAGCTTCTCCAAAGAATGGAATGCATTTGTGTTTGCTCCTTCCCTTTTATACAGGTGATGAGCCACCCCAGTGTGGGTCTTCTACACTCTTGGGTGTAGTGTTGCTAAACTCATTTAGTTAGGCTTCTAAATGTCTCAAGTTGACACAATCAATCAACCACTACAAGCTGGAAGGAAAAATGCTGACTAGTAACACAAAAACGTGAAAGTATAAAACTCACTGATAAAAGTAAGCACACAATCAAAATCAAAATATTCAAAAACTATAATGGTGGTACATAAATAACATAAATTTGCTATGAAAGTTAAAAGACAAAAATATTAAAATAATAGCAATAATGATATATTAGGGGGTACATAATATAAAAGATGTAAATTGTGCTATCAAAAACAAAAAATGTAGAGAAAGAATAAAAGTGGAAAGTATCTTTGTTTTTAAAAGATAATTTGTTACTAGGATGTAATAATCTATTATTAATACAAGATGCTTTAGTAAGTCTGATTGTAACCACAAAACAAACACTTGTAGCAGACAAAACAAAAGATAAAAAAGAAAATAATTAACCTGATGAATACCCATTAATAATTAATTTGAATATAAATGGACATAACTGGTCAATTAAATTATAGAGTGATATAATAAATGTTAAAGAAATTTTACATATTCAGCTACACGTTGTCTATAAGAAACTCACTTCACTTTTAAGGATATACCTAGCTTGAAACTGAAGAATATGGCAAAATGTATTCTGTACAAGTGTTCACCACAAAAGAGCAGAGGCAGTTAAAATTATATATAATAAGACATACTTTATGTAAAAACTTTTAAAATAAGACAAAGATGGAAACTATATCATAATAAATCAATTCATCATTAAGTTATGATAGAGAATGCATATGCGCCTAATACCAGAGCAATGAAATGCATAAATATCTGTGTAGAAGAAAAGACTGCAATATGATTATAATTCCATTTTCAACTACAAACATGTAATCCAGACAGAAGATCAACAAGGGAACAACCATCCTGAGTTACACTTTAGATCAACAAAAGCTGGCACACATATACACAGAACATTCTATCCAACAGCAAAGGACGATTCATACTTTCAAACATATGCAGAACATTCGCTGAGGTAGATAAGATGTTCCACCTCTAAAAAAATCTCAAAATAATTTAAGAATACCAAAATCAAGTGAAAATTTTTGTGACCACAAAGTGATGAAACTAAGCATTTTGGAGAATTCAAAATGTATGGAAATTAAACCATATGCTCCTGAGAAGCCACTGAGTAAAAAAAAGAAATTCAAAGTGAAAATTGTTTGAAATTTTTAAAAAATTCCTTAAGAGAAACAAAAATAGAAGCAGAACATATCAAAATTTGGGATTCAGTAAAATCATTTCTAAGAGTCCAGTTATAAAAATTTATGCTTATGTCAAAGAAGAAATATTCCAATTTAACAATATAATATTACACCTTAAAGAACTAAAAAAAGAACAAATTTTGCTCTCTTTAAAGAGAAAATAAAAGAGAACATCACAAATAAGTAAAATGTAGTCTAGAGAACTGATACAAAATATTTATAAAACTGGATTATTTTTGAAAATACAAACAAAATTTACAATCATTTTGCTACACCATAAAAAAGAGAAGATCCAAAAATAAACAATAATATAACAGACATCGCAATTGTAACTCCTGAGAGCCATAGATAGTAAAAAATCATTACAAACAATTATATAACAAAAGTATTTGGCAATCTACAACATCAATATCTGAACAATAATCAGTACAAAACAAAAAATAAAAACCAAACAATAATGAGTAACAAGATTGAACATATAATAAAAAGCTTTCCACCAAGGAAAACTTACATCTTGATGACTATGCTGCTAAATTCTACCAAGTATTTAAAAAATGACTTGCAATACTGCTTCAAATTTTTCCAAACTAATAGAGAGAGGGAGAGAGAGAGAGAGAGAGAGAGAGAGAGAGTCCACATTTATTTTATAAGACCAACACGATTTACAGATTTGATGGCATCTCTACCAAAATTCCATTTAACACTTTCATGCTATATTTAACAAGAATTTTCATGATTTGATTGCATGGTGCTTGAGCACAGACAGCAACAGAATATTATGCAGAAGAGCTTGCAATGCATTGCTATCTCCCCCTCAATCCAACCAAAGCCTGCATGTATTAAAAGCTACATAAGCTTGTATGACTTGGAGAGTAAAATGCAGCTATTAGTATTTCAATCTACTGACATGTGTGCCTATGAAGACCAGCATTTATTGCTACTGAGTGGATATGCAAATTTGCTTGTTTATTAAATTGGGGCTTGTTGGACTATTTCATAATTTAATCAATTAAAATATTAATAAAAGAAGTTGACATGTATATTATATTATGTATTTTATACACAACCCAAGACAATTCATCTTCACTAAATACAGCTTGGGGAAGATAAAATATTAAACTATGATTTACAGTTGATTTCAAAATCCACTACAAAGCTATGCAACAAAAATAGCATGGCACTGGTATAAGCTGAAATATGTGGATCACTGGAACAGAAGAGTAAGACAGAGATTAGCCCATGAACTTATGAGTAATTTATTTTCTGCAAAAATGGCAAGAATACATATTTGAGGGAGGACGTTCTCTTCAATAATGGCATTGGAAAAACTGGGTGCTCACGTATAGAATATTTAGACCTTCAATTCACAACAAATTCAAAATGTATTGAAAATGAATTAAAACCTTAGATTAAGAACCAAAACTGTATAGCACATAGGAAAGAGTTCTACTATTTGTCTGGACAATGACTTTTTTTAAATATGATCCCAAAAGTACAGGCCACAAAATCAAGAAGATATGGCTGTGTATCCAATTTATAAACTTTGGAACAACAAAGGCAATTATCAACAGTGTTAAGAAGATATTCATAAAATGGCGAAATGTAGTTTTATATCATACTTCCTCATAAGGGTTAATATGCACAGTATATAAGGGACACAATGAATTAAATAGTAATATAACAACTAGAATAAAAGATGACAAAGGACCTCAATAGTTACTTCTCCAAAAACATACAAATGATCACTAGATTTACTTTTTGAAAAATGTTCAGTGTCATTAATTATTAGGGAAATATGTATAGAAACCACAGTGACATATTACCTCATACCTATTAGAATGGCTACTGTCAAAAAGTCAAAAGATAATAAATTTTGGGAAGGATATGAATAAATGAAATCCTCACACACCATTCATGGGAATGCAAATTGGTACAGCTATTATGGAAAATGCGTAGTCTTCTCCAAAAACTAAAAACAGAAATACCATATGAGCCAAAAATTCCACTTCTGGAATAAACTCCCATGTTTATTTTAGCATTAGGCACAATAGTCAAGACATAAACCAACTCAAGTGAATAGATAATGTAGTATATACATACAATGGATAGTATCAGTTTTTAACAAAAAGGAAAGAATTTTGTCATGTACAATACCACCAGTGACCCCGGAGGTCATTATAACAGGTGAAATAAACTCAGCCAGAGACTAATATCACATTATCCGACTTCTATGTAAAATCTAAGTCACACTCAGAGAAAAAGTGAGTTATTGGTAGTTACCAGAATCTCAGGGAGTGGGGAGAATGCTGACATGTTAGGAAAAGGATCCAAAATTTCAGTTATATAAAGAAATAAGAGATAAACTCTACAACATGGGGATTGTAAGAAGTACACTGTATGCTTGAACATTGCTACAGAGCAGATATTATTTTCATCACAAAAATTTTAAATTCATGATGAAAGATATAGGTTAAACAGCTTATGATTTTCTATTCTACAATGTACATATATTTATAATAAATCATATTTTTATCATATATATACAAAATACATGTTAAAATTAATAAGTAAACACATACAAACTAAAACCTTAAGAAAAGTTACAGGGTAAGCAATCACAAATTACATAATAATTACATAATTATGTAATAATAATTACCAAGAAATCCATAGTTATTTTTATAGTTACACCAACATATATTATTTATAGACAATAATAAAATAATACTGTATATATGTCATTATATTAACATAAAAACAAAAACAGTGTAGTCAGAGAAAATGGAATTGTAGAAGAAAAAATTGAGTTGAAGAAGAGAAAATGTAAGCATAAATTTATTAATTTCATTTTTGCTTATTGTTCAAACAATGAACAGTATTTTTAAAACAAAATGTTAATAAACTATAATGAACTAAATTGTACATAAATTTATTCTACAATAAACATACTGAATAAAATATCACAATAAGTAAATATTACAAAGAACATAAAATATGAAAGAATAAAAGAAATTGAATAAAGAAAATATCACTTAAGATATGACTGCATAATTGAAATAGAACACATTCATTAAATCAAAGGAAATATTTTTAGTGGTATATTAAATTGCATCATACAGTGGAAACTTTCTAAATATATACACTCATTGCAAAGAATGAGGCAGTAGTATGTATACTGCACAGAACACCTGTTATGGATTAAAAACTGGTGGTCAACTTAACACCAACGGAACTGAATCACCATGGTACTGAGCGTAAATGACCCACCTGAGGAAAGTTGCCAGCATAAATAGAGATGTGGAGAAGGAGAAGCTATGCATTGAGGTGTTGTAGGTTCTCCTATGAGTTGCTGTTTGAGCCACTGGTTCTCCTGGAGAAGCTCTGGTCCTCACATGGAGCATTACTTCCTGGCTCCGGAGTGGAAGACATGTGCCGCTTGGTCTCCAGGATGAACTCGTCACACTGGCTTCCTGGTATGTACTCGACTGTGTTTATTGTCAAAGGAGCTTGGGGCCTCCGTGTGGCTGAGGATGGCTGTGGTGCTTTTCAGGACAGCCCTGGTCCTTGTTTTGAGAGTGACTTCTTGGCTCCAGCGTAGAAACCTCAACCTACCAGCACAGCTCCTTCACCCCTCTGGCATAGACACTTTCTGATTTCCACTGCTGACCTTTGGACCTTCTCAGCACAGATCTGTAAAAGAGACTGCTGGCATGAGTCCTTCTCGTGGGCTCTAGACCACCAGTTGGACTCATGGGAGGCATTGTGAACACTGAGTCTTCATCTGCACTCATGTGGGACATTGCTGTGGGATTCAGGCCCTTCTGATAGGTGACCATCATAAAAACAATATTGTGAACTCCATGTCCTGATTCTAATTGTTCTGTGCACAAACAACAACACTCAAAATGAAAATGTTAAAATGAGAAGTGATGAGTCTGTTCTCATTTTTAAAAAATCTTGTGTACATGCATGCAAACAATATTTCTGTAAAGACCTAGGGGACATAATTGAATGTTGATTTCCTTTGGAGATAAAATTTGATAGATTAGAGAGAGAGCTACTTTCATGGTGTTTCCTTTAAAATATTTCAACTTCTATGTATACACATATTTTGACCACTCAAATATATTGTATTATTTATAAGAAGAAAGTTTTCTTTCCTCTATTTGCACCCTGTTGAGATTTTTTCAGACAACTTAGACAAATTTCCAATTAAAAAAATCATTTGTTTGTTATGTCCTTTGTTCATGAGGCTTGAGAACCTGAAAGTTTTGTGTGGGCTGGAACCAAATATGTACTTCACCGCACAGAATGTTCTCTGCAAGTAGTCTCATAATTTGCATACTTAAAAGAATGAATAAACATCACCGCATGAACGGAAGAGTAAGCGATTCAATCAAGCAAGACATAAAAGTTAAAACTAAAATAAAACATTTGCCGACCCAATTTGCAAATCACTTCATAATTGTAACAATCCAACACTTGTATAAGTATGCAAACAGAAACTTGCAAATATGGCTGTTAGAGGGTGAGACATAGTCAGGGAAATATTTATAAAATAGAAATATTGGACATAAAATTTCAAGCAATAAAAGGTTAGCTAAAAAAATCAAGTACAAACTTATGATGAAGTATTAAGCTGACATAATCACCATTTTTTACAACAGGACATGAACGATCTCAACTCTTAAGAACTGATTATCTTATATTCCTAAATGGAATCTCCAAAACTAAGAAAAGCAGTGCATACAGGCACAGTAAGTTGCAAAAATACTGCACGTATATAGGGCAAGAATATCAGAATGATTTTATCTTAATGTCAGAGCTTTTTGTTCATTTACATATCTTCTAAACTTTTTTATATTTTTTTTTTGTACCGGGGATTGAACTCATGACCTCGCACTTGCCAGGCAGGTGCTTATGCCACTGAGCTAAATCTCTGACCCCCATAATTGACAGGAAGTGTTTTGTTTGTTTTTCTTGTACCTGGGATCGAACTCACGACCTCATGCTTACCAGGCCGGGCCCATAAACAGCTAAGCTAAACTCAAGATCTGAATTTTTTGTAGTGACTAATATGTATGACTTTTAACTACAAAAACTTTTAACAGGAAAAATTACAGCCCATGTCTAAATTGACAAAACAACAAAAAATAAAACCTAAAAAGTAATGCAGTGTTATTTTCTATGATAAGACCCAGCTCCATTAAAAACAAAAACAAAAATGAAAATGAAAAACAAACAAAAACATTTTAAAGCATTTCTTTTCCATTTAGGGAGTGTATAATATCCCATTTAGTTTAATTTAAACACCACAAGTTTGCCTGATAGTTCTGAATTCAAATACAGCTCTGCTTCCCAGGGAAACTCAGGTTGGACCCCTTCTCTGTACCAGGTTGTGTGCTTGTGTTCAAAAGAGAAGCAACAAAGCTATCTGCGAGGATAAATTCCTTTTGACTTCTCCAAGTTTCTGCTTCCATATCTGAAGTGGCGATACTGATGCCAAGTTTAAAAGAATTTGGCAAAAATAATGCTCCCAGCAATGCCTAGATTCTTGGTAAATGTATGTACACCATACATGTACAAATTATAAATAACATAAACTGCCTGCATGTAAATATAGACACAGATTACAAACCCACGAAGTCAAAGACTCATAATCTTATACTGACAAATGCAAGTGCATTTTAGAAGCTACAGTTTTAAAAAGAAAAGTCTGGATTTACTGGAAGTGGGACACACAAGGCCAGTGTATTTTCTGTTTCACCCAAGCAATTTTCAGAATAAACAGAAGGGATTTACAAAATTTAATTTATTAATAACATGCAATTTATTTTTGGTTCAAAACTAGGTTTATTCTTTTAGGATGGGCAGAAATACGCAAAAAAAGAAAGAAAGAAAGCCAAGATTTAAGGAAAGATTCTGAAATAAAATATGCACACACAGACTTGAAACAATCTGGTCCTAGGGTAACAAAGTAACAGGTTTTTCTCCACACATTTCCCCCACCCCCAGACAGGCACTGAATCCCCAGTATGCAAACAAAAGGGCCATATTGTAGAGGTGATTCATGCATCTGGGAAGATTAAAGCCTGTACCGCCCAAGCCAACATTTAACCACCGCCTGTAAGGGAAAACTCGTTTCTCTCTTTTTGAGGAAAGTGGCATGTTTGTGGCATATTCTTTAAAGTTTCCATTTTTAAACGTTAACTAATATACCTCAGAATACCCACCAACTTTCCTTTTTTATTTTTTATAGAAACCCAGTTTTTCATAAATATCTGTCTGCACCATCATCTACATATGTGCTGCTATCTGTCCATAAACTCAATCACAGTATAATTTAGTCTGTACGGGTAAATGTAGAAAGGCTCTCAGATGGCTTAGAAGAAATAGAACAAAATTAGTTTGGATTTTTTTTCCAAACGGATTGTCACAATCTGTGCATGTTATTTCCCCTATCGTTACATTTATGCAACATTCAAATTCCCTTTCCTCCTTTATCCAGCTCCTATTTAAAATAAACAGGGGAAAAATTAAGTGGGTATAATCACCTCTAGATCCTTTATAAACACTATACAATAGCTAAGAGACAGTGATGCGTGGGAGGCTGTTATTGGTTTAAAACTGGCATGTGGCATTGTATCTTCGACCGTGCCTAGGAAAATCTCAGTCAAAGCTCAAAGCACAGATAGGCAAGGGAGAAATTTTCTTGCAATGCTGTTTTAGCATTCCTGAATCTGCTCTCTGTCAAAATCCTCCTACAGAGTAACCTCCATTTTTATATCGCTGCCAATAGAATCCAAAAATGGTATTAAAGCAGTTTATTTACAGAATTGTGCTTAGTTGCACTTGTAAGGAAGTTTATGTATGTCACGATATTCATGCGTTGTATTAAAACGTGGTTATCTGCTTTTAAAGAATAAAGAAAAATGTAACTGTCAAAATCTCAACAGAAATACCTTATGCCTAAGAGCTCCAAGAAAGTTTCCAAAAATGGAAAGTTTTGAACTTTCTTCTATTTAATATCACTTTAATAAAAGTGTGACAGTTTGGATTCCAGCATTATTTTCTCAACCAACATTGTAGTCAGAAGTATTTGACATAGATTTAGAAATGATTCTAATTCTTCTAGCATTAATCAGCCTTTTATTCACATTTTTCTGATGTGTAGTTTCCTGAGTTTCAGCTATCCAAAGGTCTTTCACTCACTAAAATTCCCATGGGCCAGAGGTCTCACTTCCTTCTCTCTGTCCCTGTGTTTAAAACACAATGTTTAAATAGATATAGATTTACTAGATCATCTTTTACATAGTAATCTAGTTTAGAATCCATATTCATGACCTAGATATGCAGAAAATCTTTCTCATCAAACAGAATTTACTTCTAGCAGAAATTTCCATTTCTTTTAGGGAATAGACAAACAATCATTTCAGGTTCAGTACAACCTAATCATTTCCGGGTTTATACAATGTTATTGAAGAAAATATTCAGAGTTTTAGGGTTTCACCATATACCTCCTCCTCATCTTTCCATGGACAGCATTTGAGTTTAGAGGAAGCTGCTATAATGATTAGGTATTGAGTGAAGTCAGTGAAGGAATAAAAAATATCCAATAAGTATCAGTGCTGCAGTGAGGTTCTCTTGCACCCGGATCCCTGTGAGTACTTGTCCAGCCTTGTGAGCAGCAGGCTCACCAGTATGCTGTTCCCGACTGCAGGACAGGACAGTGAGACATTTCCTACTTGAAGACAGCTCCTGGAAGTCATGTAGAATATTTCTGCTTCTATCCAATTGGCTGGAACTTGTTTCACGGATCATATTAACAGAGGCATTGAAGGAAGAAGATAATTTCCATGAAATTGGCCAAAATAGCATATAATAACATTTTTTAAAGAGGAAGAATCCACTCACCTTAAGAAGTCAAATAAGACATTTTAGACCACCTTTCCCATCAAAATAACTCAGGGAGCATCTCAGTTACATAAGTAACTAGAAGCAAAACCATTAAAACACCTTCTCCAATCAATATTGCTAATGACTAATTTTACCATAATTTCATAACTTGACTAAACTGCAAACATTATGGTGAAACCTGGAGTATTTTCAGACAGTTTTTGAAAGAATTTTGAGACCTATGATCAAATGAAATGAAAATACTACTCAGTAGATGATATACATTCACATCGAGTGGGTAAGCCTGAAGATAATAGTGAATCATTTCTGAAAGGAAAGTTTGCATGACTTAATTCAGTTATTCTCTGACTCTAAATAACAGAAAAATACTAACAGACACCGGATACTGTTCACTGGTTTGCCAGAGATGTAGGATTCTGAGGCCATTTGTTCTCCCTGTTTGTTATCATTGAAGTTTTATCTTTAAACACTTAACCTCAGACTCTCAGGTTGGGTTCAAGCATAAAACAACAGCATTCAAAGCCAGAAATTAGGGTGATTGAAAAGGGATCTTTCTATTAGCTTCTCTCTTCTTACCAGTAATTGAGAAACTTACACAGACGCCCCCTAGAGAATTTTCTGTTTCCTTCACCAAACTACAAGAAAAGGTGAGAAAATAAGCACTTGAATGACTATCTTGAAGTTCTCATCACTCATGTAAGTCAATAATGGCTTGAATGACCTTGTAGAGAGGACCACGTCACCACTCTAATAAAGTAAAGGCTTACAGATTGAGTAGAGGTAGAATGTCTTTTGAGTAAACATATAATGGGTTCTGCCACAAGTCTGTAAACCTTGAGATCATGGCATTTATGTGCCTGGACAATTCTTGCTCACCTTTACAATTATTTCTAGTGTCCACTGCCAGGGTAGGTATTTCTTTTCATCAATGAGCCCATCTCTCTGTTTCATAAACGTTATTCCCTTTCTAGTGCCTCTTCACTCAAAATTATAAACATGACCAAGTCTCTTCCATAATAAAAATAAGACGAACCTTCCCTCACGGCATTTAGCTACTTTGCAACTTCCTACTTTGTCTGAGACCAGGCATGTAATTCTCATCATCTCTGCTCTTCACCCTCATTTCAGTTTCTAACCCAAATCGGTCCGACCGCTTTTCTACAGCTACAAAAACATCTTATTCTACAGGCAGTAGTGATCAACAGTCTTCATATATCAAAGGAAATAATTTTCTGTCCTTATAGGCTCTGAGTCTCTGTTTATCATTTATTCTCAAGCTTCTTTTAGCTTCTGATAAATTACTCTTCATCAGATTTCTTTATATCTCATCTCCCTGTCCATATCCCAGTCATTTTAATGATTTATACCTTCTATTTTTATATCTCCCCAATTGATGTGAAATGCCAATATGTTAACACTCCTCTACATTGAGGAATAAATAGAAATTAACATTCTCATATTATACCACTATAATAAATTCTAAACAATTAATTTTTGTTAAATCATTAAATTGTCTCACCAATGTTTCTAATTTGTATGAAGTACAACTATATACTGTCTACATGAACTTACACACACATTCTAGGGAAATAACATAGTAATATTTGAAGGAGTTATTTAAGCCCCCAAATCTTTATCAGAATTGAGCATTTTCCCTTCCCGTTTATTCTGAACTTCCACAGACCTCTGCCAAGTTCACAAGAGAAAAAAATCACAAACCTCTAAAGCAATAAACTCTTTTGAAATTATAGAATAAATTTATTCTGTCAGCTCTTCATTCATTCGATAAATATTTACCAGATATCTGCAATAAGACAGAAAATATTCAAGACACTCTGTATAAAGAAGCAAATAATCAGTGAAAGATTTAAGATAGAAATAATAGCAAAAACTAGAGGCAGGGTCAAGAAGAAGGAAGAAAAGAAGTGTAATAGCGTTTACTAGCGTCAGAGGTAGAAGAGGGCAAGACATCTATCTATTTGACGCTGGAGACCCTAAGAACTCAGGGAGGGCTTGAAGCCCACGGCAAAGCCCCTGCAAGTTTCTGTCAGGAGCCAAAGATCAGTGATGGGAGGCAGAGGGATCTGCACCAGGAAGACCCAAGGAGCAGTCCTGGAAGCTGAAGTGTCTATGTCAAAAATCTGAAGGATCCAAAACAGAAGGCTGAGGGATCTGCCCTGGAAACCAGGAGATGATATCCAAGAAGCACATGAGCAGTGAAGATTCACAGAAGACAGGAAGCAGCCTAAGCTCCTTTGAAGGAAAACTGCCGAAACTCTTCCGAGGAATACGAGCCACAGCGAAGCTCTTCCGAGGTAGATCGTCTGAAATTTTTCCCTCCAGTGCTCCTTACAGAAAGCCATTCTGACCATCATGCTGACTCACCCCAGCTGGGTGTTTCCACTCAAGGTGACAGTGAGTCAATTAACTACCAAAAGAAGCAAGAGAAACATAAAGAAAATGAGGAGGAAAAAAGCGTATTAGAATCAAGCACAGTGAACAATTTCTACTCTTAAATTAAGTACACTGAAAATCTTAGCACTCTGCAGACAGAGACAGGACCATTGCAAATTTCAGCTCAATCTGGGGCAATCCAGAAAGACTCTGTCTCAAATTAAAATTAAAAAGACTCTATTTGTAGCCCAATGGGAGGCTCTTGGTTCAATCACCAGGAAAAAAAAAAACAAAACTTTAATGGACACGTGTTCACTTCAGTAGTCTGCACATTAAATATTGAACAATCCAGAGAAGTTTCACTTTGTTGTATCATCAAGAACGCTTTCCAAATAAGTGAATATAGCTACATCATTTTTACAATTAATACCCAAGTCTGTTCATGAAAATCTAAGGAATATTTTCACAAGAATATCACTGAAATACTCCTCAATGAGATATCAATAAACAATTCAATAGTTAAATAAATTATTTTAATATAAATAATTTGGTGATGAAAGGATCCAGTGTTAAATATTTCTTACAAATAATTCATCACATTAATATGTGTAAAGGGAAAATTCACAAAAATGCCTCAAAAATTCACAAAAGTGCCTCAAGTTATCGAATGAATGAAGAGCCAAAAAAATTCAAAACCTATAGTTAATAAAAATCATCTAGTAAAATAGAAATGGGTAAATAGCGTGAATACCACTTACATCCAAAAGAATGGTTAAAATAGAACAAAAGGAAAATTAAGTTTAGGTGAAGATGTATACCCAGTGGAGTTTTCCTACAATGGTAGAAGGCAGATAAGTAAATTAGCATAACATCTTTGGGAAATGGAATACTATGCAGATGAGAAATTTCCTTTTTGTGCATGTCCGTGTGTGTGTTTGTGTGTGTGTGCGCGCGCATGCATGTGTGCACATATATGGTACTGAAGATTGAACCCCAGGCCTGAGCTCTACTTCAAGACCCCAAGTTCTGGAGTATAAGCACACATGACTAGGGCAGGCTTCTACCTTTAAATATATGATTGACCTTGATGGTCTTAATATTTCCTTCATCTTTTTCTAATTTTTATTAATACATGTTTGCAATATACAATGATTGAATTTACCACGAGGAATTGGTAGATAGGATTCTTCCTTAAGACCTTACCCAGGCTGCTGATTTCATTTTCCTTACACATTTACTTTAAAAAAACTTGTAAATTTTTATCCTTTGAGAAGTAAATATGTTTAAATCCTCTTGCCAGTTTCACTGCCCAAATCAAGCACCTTCAAGCTAACCATTTGAAATAAAATCTGGCACCAACCATTTGAAAAAAAAAAAAAACAATTGAGTGGGAAATCTATTTCCAGTCCTTATTGGAGAATAAGAGGCTAATTTCACTAGGTACCTATTTCTGAAGTAAAGATCGCTGAATATGGTCAATTAGCAAACACAAATTTCTAAGAGAGTCCCATGCTAGCGCTTGACAGCTCTCCCAGCCCTCGTGTTTACTGCAGAGTACAGTTAAGACTGTATCTGGTCTTTGTACCTCATTGCAACAGCTTTGAATAAAGTCTTTCTTACTTGTACAACATTGGCTAGTGCAAATTTGGACTTGAATTCCCCTCATGCACTAGAATGTTTATGGGGAACCATTTAAAATAACTTTAAACTGGAAACCAGCCAAGTGTCCATAAACAATTAAGTGGAAATGAAGTTCATGGTATATTCACAAAATGATTACTCAGCCTTAACAAAGAGTAGTTTACAGCTACAGATAACAGCACAAGTCATATTTTACAAACATGATATCAGACAAAAGAAAATAATTATAAAGAAGTATTTATGGTTTGATTCAATGGATGTAAATGATCAAACAATTGGAGTTCATTTATGGTATTAGAATTTAGGTAGTGATTATACTTGGCAGGGACAGTAAAAAAAAGATTACTTGAAAGGTTCATCTCATACTGTCTTTCTTGATCAACGGGCTGGTTATCAGACTTTATTCAGATCATGAAAATTCAGCACAATATGTGGTTGTGAAAAATGTACTTTTCTTTATAGATATTACATTTAATGTTTTAAAAAGTCACCCAGGGATCTTGTTAAGCATACAGATTTCAGTGCTGTGCTCCTAAGAGTTTCTGATTTAGAAAATCTAGGATGGGACTAGGAGAGGATCATTTTAACAAGCAGGTGGTCTTGGCACACTTTGAAAAATATCGCTTTTAAGTGCTGTAAGGTAATGAAACTCTAATTACAGAGTCTGTCATGGAACCAATGAGAAAAATAGTAGTAACATTTAAGTGCAAGCAAGGGAAAATTATTGAACAGAACTCTACCAATTCTAGCACTTTTGGTACATTTGTACCAAAAGCTTAGAAGTAAAAAGAGTTTTTTACGCCACTCTTAGACAAACTAGCATACCGTTTTTGCAAGAATTTGCTGACTTCCCATGGCTTAGGAATTAGTGGGACTGATACAGCACTGGAACAAGCAGAATATTCTACATTTAACAAATTTGAAGATGAGCCAAAGTGATGTAAAACCGTGCTCTATATTAGTCATCCTGCCGTCTCCTCGTTGCTAGGGATGACTCAGTCACTCTGGTATCCCTTCTAAGCTTGTGCCCATTTCCCATATATCATGGTGAGCATGAATTTGTTGAAATGTGTTGTGAGTTGAGCATAACCAACCTATGCTGAAAGGTTCTATTAATTCAGAGCTTGAGGGCAGAATCTCCGTAAAACAATAGAAGCAAGGAAAATACAGTTTAACTCTTCCAGATCTAACCAAATACATATATGAGCCATGCTGGGGCACATAGGAAAAGAGATGACTAAACCAGATGCTGCCTTATTTACTCTCTAATGATAAGTAAATTACTGGAACAGTTTTACAAATACTCTGAAAATAGCTAATAAAATTATGCATGTCTACCAAGTATAAGACATGAAAACCCGTCATCACTGGGACAGGGAATAACAAGAATGGCCGAACTTACTGAAGTATAGATTTAAAGAACTATGCTTATTCCTTTCTCCAAGCATCTCTCTTATATCACAGCCTGTATTTTCCCTATGTAGCAATAGGTGTTGAATCACTTAATAGTCAATGGATTTCTAGTCTGTGCTTTGACACATTTTAAAACTAATGGATTTGTGTTTGCTCCTTTTAAATCCTCAGATATCTTCCTTGAATCATGTGATCTCCCCAACCCTTTGCTGTCAGTTTGGTTTTGCAAAAAGTAAATCAATACTGTGTCTTAAAAAGCCACAGCACTATTGTCGGTAAATATATAACATTCAGTTTCTTTTGGTCACTAAATGTTGCTTGATATAATACCAGTGCATCCTCTGATACACCAGGGGGAAAAAAGATGCTATTTTGAGCTATGAACCAAGGATTGATTTCTTTTCAGATATAATATATATTTTATATATTGCATCTAACTGTATTGTCAGAATTCATAGGAACCTCAATTTTCTCATTTGTGTGCCATGTAGGTATTGCCTTTGTTTCTTTAGCTTATATTCTGGTAAATTCCAACTATAGTTATTCAATCAAACTTAGATCTTAATGCTTAATGTGTATGTTCCAAAACACAATCTTTATCATCGGAAATCCTATGTGGACTGTAACACATTTTAACCTTTCTGATCTTTTATTCTCTGACCCATCAAATGGAAATATTAGTAATAAACCTGTTTTTTTATATTGGTAATCAAGGACATAATGCACCTGAAACTGCAAAATGAAAGAAATGTGCAAATGCTAGTCATTTAAACATTTTTCGGAACAGCTAAGCAAAGATTGTGTCATTAGAAGCCTGGATGATTTGCCTCCAGGTGTTCCTGTTTTCTGCAAGTCCTTATATAGGTGCAACTCACAAAAGCATCATTTAGATTAGTTATATTACTGCCCCTGCATCCAAGAATATGAGATCTTCAAACGAAGGCATACACAGTGCCACAAAAAAATCTGTGTTCCAGCCTCAGAGATGCCAACATACCATTCGCAAGTCAGTTTTTCATTCTTCATGACTACAAAACTGCTCTGAAGGGTCCTTTGGCTCCATGAAATGTCATCTACATCTCCTCCCCATCACTTTCAGAAGACTGTTGAAACAGTAAGGACTTGGATGAGAAATCCAGTTTATCTTTACTAAATTTATCAGTGGATAGCCCCTATTTCATGACAAGAAAGCTGTACCTTTTCAGTGAACAGTTAAACATATTAAAGTTGCCTCAGCTTAAGAAAAATGCTTTCCCTGAAAACACATTGATCAAGTAGAAATTTACCTTCCTCCTCTCCTTCACAGCCAAATGTCCTTACACATTCAACATTTAATATCTCCACTTCTTCCTACTCATTCTCAGCCCACTGCAATCTGGCCTCTTCCCACTACAACACCAACAGATCTACTATTTTTAGAACAAATGAAAACTTTTTAGACCTTAGTTTCCTCAGTCTAACAATATCTTTGATTTTTGTCCTTTTTATTTTCAGATAGAGATGAACTATTGATATAAAATTTGCATTAAATATTTAATGAACAATTCAGTGGCATTTGGTGTCTTACTTACATTTCTCATTGCTGATATAAAATACCTGAATCACAAAATTAAAGGAAGAATGGTTTATTGTAGTTCACAGTTTGTAGAGGTTTCAGTCCATAGTTGGTTGGCTCCAAAGGCAGGAAAGCATAGCAGAGTGAAGCAAAGTAGCGAAAAAACAAACAAACTAACCCCCCCCAAACAGCAAGAAATCCCCTTTCTGTCCCTTATATGTTATCCAGCCTGCCAATCTTTAGGGCAGGTAGTGCTCACACCCAGCGACAAGCTCTCTAAGTCCTAGCATTACCCCATGAATCAATCCCAGCATCTCATCCTTGTTCCCAGCATCTCATAACCTAGATCCAGCCACCTCTGAAAAGCCCCTCCTCCATGATTGCATGAAACTTTGAGGGGATGTCTCGATACAAGCCATAATACCTGGCATGTTCTCAGAACTGTGCAACCAACATGTCTATCTAATATCAAAACATGTTATTCCCCAAAGCAAAATCATTTGCCCATTAAATAATTTCTCATTTGCAAATCCTACTCCTAGACTCTGAAAATCACCAGTCTACATTTTGTCCTTGTTTTTTTATCTGTTCTGAACATTTTGTACAAATGATATTATGAGAAATGTGTTTGTTTGTTTCTGGAGTCTCCTTCTTGATGTAATGTTTTGGAGGTTCATCCACATTGTATCATCTTACTATGATTGAGTGATATCACATTGCCTATACAAACCATAATTTGTTTATTGTATTAGTCAGATTTCAAATTGCTAGACAAAATACCAGACATCTATCTGGAAGGGATGCAAGGTTTATTTTGGTTTAAGGTTTTCAGAGGATTCAGTCTGTGATTGTTTTGCTTCAAGGTATAAACATCATGGTGAAAGGGATATGCTTGTCTTCATGACAGAGAGAGTATGGAGGAGTCAGGAGCAAAAATATACCTTCTTAGGTCATGTTCTCAGTGACCCACCTTCAACCAGTCCCCCTTTTCTGACAGCACAGTCAATCCTGAGATCATCAATGGATCTGTCCACTAATGAGAATAGCACCTCATGATCCAATCACTCCAAAGTACTGATTCTGAATACTAGCTATCATGGGTGGACATTTTAGGTCAAAACATAGAATTCAGCACCTGACTTCCAAAAGGTTCATGACAGTCTTATTATGTATAATTTATTTAGTCCATCTCTAAAACTTCACAAACTGCAGTTCAAGCATTACTTAATGTTCATGTTCAAAGTCTCCTTTAAAACTCAAAGCAAACTCCTAGCTATGAACACCTGTAAAAATCAAAAAATTAAATACTTCCAACATACAATCATACAAAGTTAACATTTTCATTTCAAGAAGGAAGAATGGGGGTATAGAATAGAATCAGATCACAGCAAGATGGAAACCCAGCAGGGTAAACTAGAGCTCCATGTCTAGTAACAGGGCAGGTTGTGGTGAGATATGAACTCGAAATGACTTGAACAGCTCTGCTCCTTTTGTCTGTCTGATTGCAACCCACCTGGTTTCCCACTTGGGCTGGCTTTGATAACTACACACAACTTTTCCCCAAAGAAATTCCACATTCTTGGCATCTCCAACATCCTGGTATCTCCACTGCACCTTCAGGGACACTCTCACAGCCTCAGTTATTGTCTATCTGCAAACTCTGGTAGCAACTGTGACCCAAAACTAATCTTGGCCTGACCTCTAAAGGCTTCTCAAATCTGAGTGGAAAATGTCCCCACCTGCCCCGACTGATACTCACATGCAGCATGCCTGAAAAATCAGCACCATGTGGATGGTACCAAAGTGCATTACCAACTTATGCAGTAACCTTGAGCCATTGGAAAATGGCTCTAATGACCTCTGAACGCTTCAGGGGTCAAATTCAGAGAAAGATTTCTTCAGGTAGCCTGAATGATTGTGGTGCACTGGGTCTTTCTTTTCAGTAACCACTCTCCTGTTGGCTCCACCTTATGTACACTTTATTTCAGGGCTAGGTGCATTTTTCTTTCTTTTTCTTTTTAAATTTTATTTTCAAGAGAGTAAATCCAAACAAAAGAAACCAGAATAAAGCCAATCAAAATAAAGCAGCGAAAGTGACACAAGATTTCAAAACAAGATAATAGAAAATCAATAATGGCTATTAGGTGCATCTTTAAGGAAAATTATTAATATATCATAATGGTAAATAATAATTATATTTGTTCTAGGGAATTATGGCATATTGAATCTTAGTCTTTTAACAATCTGGCTCTGCCCTTTGCTTCTTGATCTCATAGTATATTTGGTTGAAAGCAGCCAACAGTGGCCACACTGCTGTCTGAATATTGGGCACTCTTGAAATTTCTTCCACCAGATCCATTAGTTTCCAGTACAGGACTCATTTCCCTCTGGAGCCTCCTGAACCTGACATGTAAGGTCTACTTCCTATCATTGTGTTGCTCTACAATCCAACCAAAGTCCTCAACCGGGGTTGACTTACAACAATCTGTCTCCACTACTGCACATCTCCAGATCTTTCCAAATACACTCACAAACTGCTCCCAAAGACTTCTAAACGGCATGGTTATGTATAATCACAACCCAAATCTCAGTTCTCTGGTATCAGTTTTCTGTATTAACCACTTTCCCATCACTGGGACAGAAAGCTGGGCAGACGTAATTTAAAGGAAAGGTTAATTTTGTTTCATGTTTTAATGGAGTAAATCTGTGCTTAACTGGATCCAAAGCAGAAATAGCATGGTAGAAGGCCCTGACAGAGGAAAGCAATTGAATTTATGGCAGCCAGGAACTAGAGAGACAAGGGGAAAAAGTAAGGAACAAACATAAACACTTCCAGGTCATGCCCCAGTGACCTTCCAGCCAGGCCCACACACTAACATTACGTCCAGCCATGAACCAATGAATGACATAATGCTCTACAGAGATTTTATCCCCATGATCTAGTCACCTTCCACAAGTCCCACCTCTGAATGCATGAGAATTTTGGGGGATATTTTGGATATAAACCTTAACAGTTTACCCATTTGTTTCCTCTCTTCTTGTGTTTTAACACACAGGCATGTTTTTTGCTTACTTTTTTCAAGCTCAACACTTAGAATAATTTTTAAGATTCACTTATAATGCATCATGTATTAATGCATTATATAAAGCATTGACAATATTATAGAGAGTATATATTATCTCAGTTTCTCTAGAGAATCCTAACCAATGTACTTGTCAAACACATCCTTGAAATGCATCATGAAAGGCTGATGCTACTATGCTTTTCAAATGTTCCTTCATTTCCTTTCCAGGAAATGGCACTTTCATATGTCATGTTTTCTAAGTTAAAAAGAAACATTTTACCTCTCGTTTATTCGGCTCCCTTTTCTGATACACCTGATCACCAAATTTCATTCAGTTCATCACTTCAATATGTCTTCAATCCAACTACAAACCTCATCAACATTAGTCTTATCCAAGCTACAATCCTATATCATATGGCTTAAAAATATTTTCTCATCTAACAAGCATGCTTCTAGGTACAGTTTATTTTACACACTATAACCAGAGTGATCTTTCTAATATATAGCTTTTGCTGTACCAATAAAAAAAGAATATCTCCAGTAGTTCCATATTACTCCCTAGATTAAATATAAACTCCCTAAAATGCTTCTTAGACCCATCAAAAACTGATTGTGCTAACTTTTCCCATCTTATTCCTGGCCAATTTTCCAAGCGTTCTGTATTTCATGCATGATAGATTAATTTTTGCTGTGGAGAAGGCCACATTCTTTCTGTTTTTTCTTTTTTATAAGGTCTTTGTACTAGCTGGTTTCTGTTTCTTTCCTCACACAAAAATCAAGTGCTTGCTTCTGTAATTCAGAATCCTTCAGTATAGGTTCCATTCTGGTCCTGTTAGGTATATACCCTAGACTATTGTTCAGTATACTGTGTTCATTGCACTGTCTTACATGGGGCTGAAAATCCCTGTTTGTATTTATCAGACACTGCATTATTATGGTGCACCTTTTTTGAGACTATCAAAACACATAATTCTACTGCAGTTCCATTACTTTTGGTGAAACGAATTTTCAGAGTTATATATTCCTATAGTTTATTTATTTATTTATTTATTTATTTACTAGGGTATGGTTTTATGAAGTCATTCCTGGACTCCTACTAATCCTCTCAACTTCACACCTCTGAAAAACAAGGGAAGTTACTTCATGGTGCTTTTGCAAAAGTGGGACAATTGAGAATTTAAATTGGAAGTTTAGAAAGGAAAATAGAATTGTGCTATGCTGTATCTATTATCTAATTGGACTTCAAAAGAATAGAAATTGAAAACCATTGGTAAGTGTGCTTTATTGCCAGAAGAAAGTATTTTGTGAATATCTTTCAGACAATGATTGATAAGAAATCTGTAATCTGCATATTAGTAGATAACAAAAAAATTTGAATTCTTCTCTCCAATGTAGCAGTGTTCCACTCAGGGGAGTGATTAAGTCATAATGTTTTCCCTAATCAATGGAATTAATGCTACAGGAAAAGAAGCCTAGAGGACTTTGTCTCTTCTGCCCTGTGAGATAGGCATGAGAAAATATCATTTGTTAAGCAGACACCAAGCTGGTGCCTACCTGGGTCTTTCGGTTCCCAGATTCCAAATTTATAAGAAATGAATTTGTTTGCAAGTCATCAAGATTAAGATATTGTACCATAGCAACCCAAATGGACTACTCATGACTTTGTAAATGTTATCAATCAGAAAATGCAAAAAAAATTAATAAAATATTTTGGAAATTAACTCCAAGAAAACAGAATAGAAGACTGTCTAAATCCAAAGCACTGAGGAAGTGTTAATATCAGAGTGAAAAAGAAAGAATAGAATTGGGAATCAATACTCTGATGTCACTGTTCAGTCTGAATAAAGTAATAAAATAGTGAAACTGATGAAAAAGAAACTGTACTTTTTTTCCTTAAAGGATCCACTTTTCAGAATCACCCACAAGTGAGTTTGAAAAAGTGTAGTGTTCTTGGCATGTGAAAGAAACATAACAGCACTGTTTTATTCTTTTGAAGTCCACAAAAGGCACATTAACATATTCTATAATTCAACACTTAAATTGTGTTGGATCATATAAATCTCTAATGAAATATATCTTACCAGAGATGTTCCATGTTGTCACTGGAAGACCCTGTATCACTACTCAAGTGGCCTACGTTGTAGTCCAAAACTTACAACTATGTAATTTGGAGCATACAACTATGCAATTTTGGACAAATCATCTCTACTCCAGTATCTCTGTGGCTCATTCTCCTCTTCTATGAAACATTAAGTGGTTTGGACTAAATGGTCTCCGAGGTCTCTTTCATCTCAAGTTCTAGTGTGGAATAAAATTGAAAAGCAAATGTACTTTTCACTAAAATAATTACTTGCTATTGAGGATAATTGCTTCCTTTTGGTAAAAGGACACGCTCATTATACTCATTTTTATGTGTGTAGCACTGTTTTCTATTTACACACTGTGACTATAAAGCTATGTGATACTTTCTGAACAAACACAGAAGCACTTACTCTTGCAAATGAATCTGGTTCTATCTTAGGTGGATAAGTCTAAAGCTTGCAGACTGATTCTACCGTTGCTGAGATTATCAGGTTGAAACCCTTAAGATTATCTTCTGAACTGAAAATGCATACTTTTGAATTTTCTGCATGCTTTATGCATTTGTTCACTTATCAAAGATATCCTCACTAGAGATAAATCATAATCTTTTGACACTTTTGATATTTTTTTGTAACAGGAAAAAATCTTTCATAGCCAGAAGAGGACATGAAAATTCAGTGACTAAGGTGGATAATAGAGCATTTGGTTTCTCAATTGTGCAGTTTAGTTATAATATAAAAAGGTGGATTTTTTGAGTGACTTATAAAATAGTAATTTTTTAGAAAATCTCAAAAGAGTAATTCTGAACGTGGCTTAAAATGCATCAGCATACTTAAATATGTATTCTCTCAGGGAATGCTTTGAAGTATAACATTCTCTGATTATGCAAGTTCTACTCTGGCTTTTTAAAAAGTCCATTTCATTATTTTACAAACAGATATATTATTATGATAATAAATATGAAAATGAAATTTATGGAATTCGTGTTGCAATGAACAAAACTATAAGATATAATTTGGTATTCTTGAAATTCCGGTTTCTTCCATAATCCTCTTCTTAAAACATCTTCATCTCCAACCTCCAGAATAAACATATAAATAAGTTACGAAAGGAACAGTTGAAAATTCCTTTGGCAGGGCTCTCTCGAAGTTTCATGCAGGAATAGATAGTAAATGGAAGCTCATTTCCTGTGGCTCGTACTGGGAAACTTTCAGGTTGTTGTACACTGTAGCAAGCCCTTCATCAGCCTGAATTAACCTACCTTGAAAGCAAAATCACATTGAAAATATAGAGGAATGTTATCTCTCATTTTGATGTGTTTATTCTAATTTGATTGTTGTGATAGTCTAAGTATGTCTTATCATGAGACACAGAGTGAGATAGTGGTTATTCATTTTCTACTTGTTTTGCTGTGTTTCCGTGAAAGAAGATATGAAATTCCTGAACTCAACCAGCCATGCACACCGATTTCTTAAAATAAGATAATACAGATTGTTATCATCAACATTTTTGATCTCCTAAATGAAAGTCGATTTTTACAGTTTTGAGAAATTTAAGAAATATGTAGAAATATCTGAAACACAACTGAGTTATCTTCTGTTCTCAAATTTTATTCCATTCCCCTGTAGTCTAATCCTTTCCATTTTTCCTTTTTTATAAATTTTTTACTACTTCTAATTTTTTGACTATTTATTTATTTATTCTGTTACCAGGGATCAACCTCACAACCTAGCGCTTGCCAAGCAGGTGCTTATGCAGCCCCCATTCCCATTTTTCTGTCCTTTATTTGCTCGTTCATTTAGCCTTTACATTCTACCATAATTTTTCCCCCACACCGAAACCAAATTAATTTAAATAGAATTTATTATTATTTTTAATATGATTTCCTAACACATTCCACTTTAAATTTGACTCAAGAGGAAAAAGAGTTGATATATTTCTTATTTGGGTTTTAATTTTGTATCATTGTCAATAGGGTCCATATCCTGTTATAAAGATCAATCATAGGTTTGTAACTATTTTCTAATGGAAAAATACGAAATACTTGTGGAAAATTTAATATTCAGTAGCATATTTTTATGAATTTCAAATTGGCAAAAAGCAATAAGTGTACAAATTCTCTATGACGAAACTGATCTTTATGTTTATATAAAATGTACCAATAAAATCTAATTGGAAAAGAAAGAAAAATTTGGTGCATGATTGGTGCATAATATACAATCTTTTGAACAAATTCTCACAATAGATTTTATTCATCAATTTCAGCCTGAGAGCAGCACTTAATCATATCTAGCTTCATGTTGATCCTCAAAGTTAGTTTCTGAGCCATCAGTTTAAAAATCGGTTATATTGAAAGAGACTTCCTATAGTTTTACCCTCATTCATGGCTTTACACTCTTCTGTGACTGTTCTTTGGTGTTGAATCAACTTGACTTACATGAAAACACAGGCCTCTCTCACCTTTAGTCCAAGACTAGCTGTTTGGGTATTGACATCAATTCCTTCAGCCTTCATTTTCCAATTGTCATTTAGACTTGCCTATTTTGAAGTATTCTCAGAAAAGCAGCAGGATTCAGCTCTCTTTGCTCCAAAACTCAGTCTTAGGTGAGTTGTTTGGTTGACTTTGTGATAACTTCTGTTATCTCTCTTTTTGTGATTTTTGTGCTCATGATATGCATGACAACATGTTCATTTTGCTCATTTTCTTATTCTGAAATATAATTAATATTGTAATCCTTGTCTAGTAATATAAAGATTAAATATTTTAATGTGTTGCTGCTGGACACATTCTTAAATCTTATTGAATTATTAGTGTCCTGATATGTAACACTTAATTTTAATTGGCAAATATTATAAGCACAAAATAGGTTTCATTTATTAATACGTTGTTTTTATTTTCTCAGAAAATAAAATTGGCATCCATAATTTGTCCAAATTCCTGTGTCAATCCATGTCTTTATTTCACTAGATTTTCCATTTCAGTGACAACATTATTCCTTAGATACTGGAGAATGAAATATAACCAACTGTTCCTAGAGCCCCTTCTCTGCCTGTTGCCCTGGAGAAAGTGAAAGAACTTCAAATGTCTATAACGTATCTATGTATCATCGCATATTAGTAAGTATTGAATACATTCTTTTCATTTTGCTTTTTTATATCCCTTTATTTCACAGTGTTACAAATGTGGAAATTATCTGAGTTCACATTAAACCCAACAGTATTACAGAATGTTAAACATTAACATATAATACTTATCTGATTTAAAACATTTTATTTTATAATTTATATTATCTGTAGTATTATTAATCACAGTGGTATATAATTTCCACATCTTAAGATTTAAAAAAAAAAAAAAACAGGCAATAATATTTGTTTAAAAGTGAGGCTTCATGAGCCGGGGATTTAGCAAAGCAGCTTAAGGGCCTGCCTGGCAAGCAGGAGGTTGCGAGTTTGACCCCCGGTAACAAAAAAAAAAAAAAAAAAGCGGGGGGGGGGGACTTCAAGGGAATTCTGATTTATATAATTGAATGAAAAATAGCAAGCTAATTTTCTCATAAAAGTAGCCAAACTTAACAGAAAAAAAGATATGTAGAAGGCAGATGAGACTTTAAAAAGAGAAATAAAATGAATGTTCATTAGAAGATAAAAAGGAGAAGCAATGAATATTCAGAATGATCTGAATCCACTGCAGTTTGAATCCTTTTGTGAATATCTCAATTCTACATTGTTCAAAAAATTTTAAAGACAGAATAAATCTGTAACTAAAATATGTTCTAGAATTTCCTTCGACTGGTCCTGTGTTTAATGGCATTTGTGGCATCTTGAGTGGACTGGTATTCCTGGTCTAAAGGAGATTGATTTATGAGGATTAAGAAGCTTCTGGAAAAGCACTTACCTGTGACTTCTTCAGGGTTCCCAACATATGTGAGCACAACTGGCCAACACAAAGGTAGACTCACAGATGCCCATTTGGAAGAAAAGGTGAAGAGCAAGGAAACTTTCTAGGAGAAAACATGCTGCTGGAGATGAAGGAACTTTCTCAACAAATTTAAAGAGGTTTGTAACAAAGATTTAGCAACTAGAAAATAAAACAAGATTGTAGGGAAAAAAATGTTATTTGTGCCCATTCTTAGTCCCTAGATTCTTTCTTGGGTTTTAGGAAAAAATTAAGGATAACAAAAAATAATTACCTTAATATTTTGAAGCTCAGTTATGATTGGAATAGAGTATTAATAACTTGGAGGGTCAGGCCTGCTTCCAACAGCAAAGTGTTGTGTCTCGCAGGGACTCTAGAGAAACAACAGAAAGTTCTCCTAGAGGCCAGGAGGTGAGAAACGACACAGCTCAGTAAAGCAGATGTACCCAGGAGCATACAGGAGAGGCTCTCTAGAAACGGCAAGAAACCCTGAAAGACAGTCATTGAGCTGGGGAATCTTTACATAAAATGATATTTCCTAAATTTTAAAATGGCTTAAAGTCTCCCCATCTATGATATTTCCAATCCCATCAGTTCCTTAATACAAAACTGACTTTAAAGTATTAAACATTATATACTACAAACATGTACTAACAAACAAAAATAATATAAGTAATTAACAAAAAATTATGTCAAAACTGTGAAGAAGGTTCTATAAAAGCATTTATTTGTTTCCCAGCCTCCTTCAGGATCTCTCATCTTGTAGTTTTCATATCAGAATACAAAAGGCATGTATTGGACTAGGATATGGTTACATGGTCTCCTTTATTAGCAATAAGATCACCATGAATTTGGTAATTGTCAAGGTTCTGAGGTTATAGAATCATAAACTTGATCATATGTTTTTCATAGGTCTGAAAACAAGTATTAAATTTAATTTATTTAATAACAGTCACTATTAAATTGTATGTGTGTGTGTTTGTATATATATATATATATATATATATATCCTTAATCCTACTGAAATTTTAATTAGGTTATTATGGATTTTTATAGATTAATATAATAATTCCTGTGGTACAGATAAAGAAAATGAGGCATGAATGACATTAACCCTACCCGAAAAAAATACTGGATGTGGAATTTGAACTGAAGTAGATTGGTTCCCAAAGCCATGCCCTTCCCCTGGATAATGTATTTCCTGGATAAATCTCCAGCTCTTCTCAAGATTGTATCAACTTCCCCATTCTTCCTCTGGGATAATCTCCTCAATTTTATTTAATAGCCACCATAATTACTCAAGGATTTGAGGGTATCCCAAGGTTCCAAAATAACTAACAAAAAGAGTGCTGTTTCTGAAGTCCATGGTCTCTGCACATTTCATGGGACATTTTGAAAAAAATAATGATTGCAATAATAATGGAGGACTGTGTGAGAAGCTCAGTTTGCATTTTTAAAGATTTCTCGCACAAACTCCCAGGCCCTCAACCCTCTAGCCCAGTTATTTTACTTTATGTTGTTGGAGGTGAAAAAGAACTGAATTTAATTTCCCTTCCAAAATACACTCTGTATTTTTAATACAGAAACACTTCCTACACTATTAAGAGTGAACTACAATAAGCAAAATGATTTCATGGTTGGGAAACTCTTCCATCCCCCAAATCTATAAACTTTCAAAAACAAGGCAGGAATTCTAAATGTTTTCTTGTTAAACTCCATAAAGTTTACTTTAGTAAGTAACTTACAAGTTATAGACACATATTACTGTTGAAGGAAAAGTAATTTGTTGTAATCATTTTTAATTATAGTTATTTTTAATTATCTTTGCTGTATGTGTAAACGTTAAAAATACAAACAGTGCTGCTACAGCACAGATGGTTGGTGCTGTTACCCAGGCTGTCAAGCATCATTTGAACACCACTGCCTCTTTTTTCCTAATTGTAAGGAAAAGCAATAAAGTTGCTTCTTGGAAACTGTTTTCATATTTGAGAAAACTGGCTGTTACTAAGGATGGGAGACCATGTTTCAGAAACCCTTGTCAGTCCTTCTCTCCCTCAGCAGTGCTGTGAATTCCTTACCATTTGAGACCCTCTTCCCACAGAAAGGTTCTGAGGTACCCCGTGGCCAGCCTCAGAAATGCCCATATGGTTGGTTGTGCTCCAACACAATCAAACAGCCCAGGCCTGAAATGGTTTTTACAAAGACCCTTTTTAAAATTTAATCCTGTGAAATGACAATATGAAGTATGCATATGGACCTGTGTTTCTAATATCTGTTTTATGAAGTCTACAACCAATAACCAAGGTATAACTATTCAGCATTCTAAAGTTTTAATGATAGTACTCACTGACAGGAACATATAAAAAGAAAATAGTTATATTTGGGGGACAACTAACGTGAGAAGTATTTTATCCGCCACCTGGTGGTCAGCACTGGAGTGGGCCTCATTTGTTGGAATGGCCCTCAGAAAACTTTGCTCTGTGCATTTAAAATCAAAAATCAAAATCCACTTTGTAATTCAATGTTAAATCTTTCATATCAATGGAAAAGAAGAAACTGTGCTTGGCTAGCTTTGATATTGTTCAAATATATACATATATTTGAACCTTCAAGAAAAATGCCTATAATGTTTATTCCTCTATTTTGTGGACTGTTTGGATCCATAAAGGCATATAAGTACTGCTATGTTCTAAACCATGTGTTCAAATCTAATCTCCAACATAATGGAAGTATAGCAACTGGAAGGTGATTAACCCTTGACCCTGGAGCCCTCTTAAATTGGTGTCCTGTAATGAAAAAGCCCCAGAGAACTGTCTTTGTTCTGCAATATGAGGAAACAGACAGAAAGTCATCTATGAACAAGGAAACAGGCCCTCACCAGACACTGAGGGTGTCTTTGCTTGGATCTTAGACTTTCTGGCTTCCAGAACGTTGAGAAATAAATTTCCATTGTTTATAGCAGTCTATGACATTTCATTATGAGAATCCAAACAGACAAAGATAGGTACTAATCTGTAAAATGGTACACAAATCCAGAGATAAATATTGAGATGATCTCTTTTCATAGGCAGATATGAGATATATTAATACATTAGGACAAAACTGATTCAGAAGTTTAGGAACAAAATTCTAAATTCAAAAAATTTACCTTCTCTTCATACAAAAATAATTTTTAGCAATAATATGGAGGTGCTGAAAATCAAATTTTAATTTATTATTGAATGTGTCAGACAGTTCTAGAGTTCATGAATATTTTTATCACAAAAACAAGTTAGCGAAGACAGCTCTATAATTTTGTACCAATTTTATGATAAAGCTGCCCTTATAAAAACCATGGTACTTTGCTCAAAATATGGATGGGTTTCACAACAGAATCGTCTCAGCTTTGGGAATGTGACACAGTCTAGTCCAGTCCAGATTTCGGTTAATTTGAACACGTCCCATCATGAATAAACTAGAAGTGAATATATTCCATCCTCTGTTATTTAAGTGACTGTTTACTACATGACCCAGAATTTGTAGTCCTAATTCTGTGCTATAAAGGTTTATTTCAGTTATGTGAGGAAGTAACTTGTAAAGATAGCAAAACTAAAACATATTCTTTAGAAACAAAGGTCCAACATGAACCCTATGAACTTCTAAACTATCCTTTACAATACAGCTGCTTATAATGCATAGAATTTTTTAAATAATTATACATAATAATTGCACATAGTTATAGAGTACAGAAAGTGAGTAATTCAGTATATGTATACTACGGATGTGATCAAATTGGGGCAGTATATGATTAAACTTTTATCTTTTCTTTGTGTTGGAAATCTGTGTTCATTTTTTCTAATTCTTCATCAAATATATAGTAACTTGGAAAGCAAATTACCCTTCTGCACTGTAGAACACTAGAATTCATTCCTCTTCCCAGCATAGTTGGTACTCTTTGTCCAACCAGCTCACATCCCAGCACCCATCCTGTGCCTTCCTTAGACTCCGGTGATCACTGTTTTACTATTCTTCTATAAGATCAACATTTTTAGTGTCCCAGTGTGAGTGAGAACAAACAACACTTGTATTTCTGTCTCTACCTTGTTTGACTTAATGTAACAACCTCTAGTTGCATCAAGTTACTGCAAATTACAAAGTTCATACTATTTATGGTTGAATAATTTTCCATTGTGTATTTACAGCACATTTTTTATTCATCTGCTGATAGACATTTGAGTTGCTCGTGTACATTAGCTGTTGTGAATAGCAATGCAATAAACATCACTGTCTATTTGATATGATAAACATATTTCTTTTGGTCCTATACCTTCATGTGAGATCGTTGAATCACATGGTAAATGTATTTTTAGTTTTTTAGGAATCAGCCTACCGTTTACTATACAAGCTCAACTAATTAAGACTCCACCAACAACATAAAACAGTTTCTACTTCTCCCCATTCATTCCAATATTTCTTTTGATTTTTTGATATTCCCTATTTTAACTGGGGAAAGATACCTTACTGTGATTTGCATGATTACTGATATTGAAAATTTTGTCCATATACATTTTTGGCTATTTGTATATCTTTCATAGAAAAATATCTGTTCAAATTTTTTGATTATTTTAATTATTTTATTATTTTTGTGGGGCACTGGGAGTTTGGTCATTGTAATTGAATTATATATCTTTTTGTTATTGAGCTTTTTAATGTCCTAATATATTCCATACGTTAATTCTTTTTTGTGTAAATAATTTTCAAATATTATCTTCCATTCTTCAGACTCATTCTCTGTTGATCATGATGTTGCTTGTATAGAAACATCATATTTTAATACAAACCATTTGTCTAGTTTGCTTTTTATTGCCTATGCATTTGGACTCATCCAAAAAAAGAATTATTGTCTATACAAATGCTTTGAAGTGTATCTCTTGTGCTTAGTTTGTTTGTTTTGTAGTTTCTGGTCTTATATTTAAATCTTCAATAGATTTTGAATTAATTTTTATAGCTGTAGAGAGACAGAAGTTCAGGATAATTCTTCTGCATATGGATATCCAATACTTCCATCACTCTTTATTGAACACGTATCACATTTTCATTTGTTCCAAGCATTTACATTTAATGGTCATGTTTTTTAAAAAAAGTTGTAACAGTAGAACATTATATTTAACTCAACACTTTATTCAGACCAAAAAATATTCAAAATTATACTTACAGAGATCATCAGCTCATATTCAAAAATAAGAACATACACAAGAAAAATAATTAGCATGCTGAATGAAGACCTCAAAGTGACCATAAATAAAGTATGTTTTCTACATAATGTAGTAACTATATAAATTCTGATGAGTCTTTGTACAGGTATTTAACTATTTAGTCTATTACCTTCTAGAGTTCTCAAATCTAGGCATGCACTTGTGTATCCTATTGTTCTTTGGGTACTATTTTATAATCCATTGTCCTCAGCTGGTTCCATCTTATACTTAACTCCAAATATTTCCCTGATAGAGCAGATTTTGAATACAAGGTAGCAAATGATGCTTTCAAGTACGCATTTCCAGATTTTCACCCAAGAAAGTCAGTTGTTCTATCGTTGTATAGTGGCCTTCACTTTTTCACACCAATCCATTTTAGACTGGGCTTTCTCGTCTTTGCTTATAACTAAACAAACCCAAAACCAAGCTCCAACTTTCACTGACTATACTTATTTAGGGTGTTAGTTACGACTTACGATGTAAAATCTTACCAAAAAATTTACTGGGTAGAGTCAGAAGTAGAAGATAACAATAGCCTTCTGCCAAATCAGAGGCAGAAAAATGCAAAATAGCCATCTGCATGCCGGGCGGCTAGGAGATCCAGTCCAAAGTTAAAGACCCCGCCCTCACTGTCGATTCAGGTACGAGTCTGTATTGGAAGCTCAGAGTCTGGGTTGGAAGGCTGAAGGGTCTGCAACGAACTAAAGGAGTGGGGATGAGGGTCTTCCCCACTCCGTTTGCTACCCTACATGCCGGTCGTTCACAGACGCATCAGGAGATTTACTAATCTACTAGTTTGTGCCATGTGTTTTAACAACCTCATCAATTTCGTTCCATGAATTGGAAGTGAAAGAGTAAAAATGATCTTAAAATATTTATCTAAGAATAGTTATATGATTACAGATAGGGTTATCTGTACCATATGGGTTATGGATTAGATGGAATACTCCTGATAATTTAGTTTTCTTCCATGCAGAATTTCACTTATTAGGTGACTTCTAGAAACCCCACAGCCACATTTCTGGTTTGCTCTCATGAAGTTTATAGGATGTCAGTGGCAAGTGCTTTTGTTAGAACCTTTCTTGACTCAGGTACATGCTATATATTTTTGTCTTACCATATAGTGTGCATCTTCAAATGGTAAATCTTAATCTGTAAAGTGTGAGGAAATAAAAATACCCTTGTATAAGTAATGTCCAATGTAGACCAAATTATTTCTGCATGTGTTATCTCATCCTGAGTACTCTGAAGGCAAACAGGAGAGTTTGAACACATGGATCACAGGAAGGCCTGCATTTCTTCGAGCCCATAAATAATATGAACTTTGTAATTCTCATGTCAGTGAGCAAAGTCCAATTTGTAAATATGAAGCCATCTGTAAAATTTTGTGTAAATCAAGAGTATTCATCTCTTAGGAGTTGCTCAATGGATAAGAAGGACAGGATTTTAAGATTTTGATATTTGGTTCTCCTTGAAGAAAGAGTATATTATAGTTGAAGGAGTTAGCCCTGGATAAAAAGAGTGAAAGACACAGTTATGAAGGAAAATGTTGAATAAAGATATGTAAGATTATATGCTTATGATAAGAGTCTCCAAAGGCACTTTAGGATGATGAAGGTAGAATTTAAAAGAAAAAAGTCGATGGTCTGATGTCTGATTCGGAAAGTAACTGGGCACAGCATCATTCTGGAACAGGAACGAGATGTGATGAACCAGTGTTTCAGGAAGATTAATTTTGTAAGTACTATAAGAATAGATTGGCATGAAACTGAATTGAGAGAAAAGAGCTAGGAATCTGCTCAAATAACCCATGTGTGAAGTTATGAGAGCCAAGACAAAATGGCAACTACTGAAATGGAAACAAGTAGAAAAAGTAAACGGTCATTGTACGGAGCGTCAGCAGCCTCCAACTTTAATGTAAATCCAGCTGAGAACTAGAGGTTAAACCGGCTGTGTGGCAGCTCCAGCCATGCTTATAATAGTGCATATGTCATTATCTATCTCCACAGATAGAAGGGTTTAACCAATAATGAACTTCATGTCTACAATTCCCTCCAATCCTGAAATAATCTCCCAGTTGCTATAATTTGTGCTCTGATGGTTTCATGAAAATGGTTATTTCTTGATTCTAATTACATTGGTGGTTTCTGAAATAAACAAGTGGCTCTATCTAGTCTGTGAATTTGTCTTGCATTGGCCTCTTCTTTGTGAGGTACTTTGTCTCGTACCGTAGGCAGCATATGCCTGAAAAACTCCAAGGTAAGATGCTACCCCTATGAAAGATCCTAATAACTGATATTGTTAAAAAAATATATCAAAAATTCATACTTGAAACTTCCAAAAGCATCATGCTTCCTAGTTCTGGTGAAATTGCTGGTTGTTTACCAAAATCTATTTCCTCCTCTTCCAAGGAACTCAACTTGACCATGATTCCCTTAGGTGAAGCTATGCGATGAGTTTTTGCCAATGAATTGTCAGAAGAATTGATGCCCATTATTTCCAGACAGTGCCCATATAATCACCCAAATCCACTCTTCCACACTCTGAATTTCATAGAATTCTTTCTATGGATTTCAACTTTATGTGACCTTGGAAGACACATGTCAAAGTTCTCAGGACATCAGTCAGTCTGAGACCCTGAAAGGTTGTACAAATATCTCCTCCAAAGCAGATCTGTGACAATCTTGGAGTCTTACATGAAAGGGATATAAACTCGTGTGTTTAAGCCATTATAAAGTTTAGGGTATATTTGTTGAAGCAGTTAGCCACATTACTACATGAATACCCTGGTATTAGGTTTCCCACTGTCATTCATTTCTTAGAAAAGATGGAAAATACGAGATTAAGCATTAAAGCCCCCCAAAATTGGAAGCAATTTTATAAAGTGTATATCTGATCTTCCAAGTTGTGTGGTTCCTTCTATGAACCTAAAGCTTGGCAACTGCTATCTGTTCTGTAATATAGCACTGAGTATGTTATAAACTGGATCTAGAACACCATTTCAGTCAGTCTGATGCTCTGGATCCCAGAATGCAAGTAGCAAGAAGCAGATCCAAGAAAAGATACAGAAGTAGGTTGACTAGTGAATCAAATTAAATATACTTAAATGATAGATAAGGGAATAGTAATAACAGATTCTAAAGTAACAGAATGAGTCAGGTGTAGATAGCAAAATTGTGTGCTTTTAAAAAAGAAGACCTACTTGTGATGACTGACATATTAATCGCCTTTCTTTAATTATGCTCTAATCTTCTGATGGAAGGTATGTAGAATACACAAAGTTTTAACGTAGTTTGATGAATTCTTGCAATGTAAATACACTGCTGATCCATTCTCACACCCAGAGATAATTACTCATCTGATTTGTTTTTACTATTTTCAGCTTTGAATTGCTATATTGTTGATTATTTTTATTAGTCCTAGTTATGTTCTTTAAAATTACCAACACTAAAATAGGAACCAGAGGTAAATTCCCTTGAGCTGAGTCACAAAATTTTCACAGCCAATCAATAGAAAGCCTTCACTGATGTATATTTCCACTCATAAATATTTCACCTTATTTATATATTTGATCTATTAACATTGAATCAACAGGCAACAATACTCTAACAGGTTACTAAGCAAAGTTTATGTGACACATGCACATCACAATCCTTAGCTTAAGGGCACTTTATTGCTACACTTGATGCTATTTTAAAGTTTGACATCAGCAACAGACAAGGAAACTAAAAAGAGTGAAAAATATGACACTAGGCACTACACTAGTTTACAGAGCAAAAGGGGAGTGAAGACGAAAGCATGGCCTCTAGTTTGATTTCATCTTGAAGCATATGCATTTGGTGACTCAGCCTTTTCACCACACTGTTCCCATCTGCAGAGAAGATGTACAAATGATGGGAGCAGTATTGATTTTGGGGTCAGAGATGAATAACAGCAGGTAGGCAAATTTACTAATGTGGATTTCATGGATAACAGAGAAAGGATAGACTATTTGGCAAAGAATTTTAGTCTACATTGGTGAATTACCATAAAATTGGTGATAATTTGGACAGAATTTAGTGTATTATGCTGCCAACCAAAATTACATCTGGTTTTTGGTTAGTTTTTCTCTGTTTTTTGAAAGTTTTTTTTTATAGTGCCAGCATGATTTCTTCCTTATTGATAGAATTCACCACAGAAATGTTTGGAATTAAATTTTGATTTATTGATGGCTCTCATCTGGTTTCATTCGTTTAATACATATAAAGCTCATTTTATCTTCACCATGTGAGTTTGGGTAATCGTGATTTATAAAGAAAGTTCTCTATTTCATCTCTAATTGTCAAGATCATTGGTATAAGTTTGTTAATGGCTTCTTTTAATCTTTTTGATGTGAGGAATATCTACTATATATAATGTCCTTCAGTCTTCCTACTGTTAATTTGTGTTTAAAGTGTGTCATTAATTTTGTTACCCCTTCAAAGAATCAGGTTTTGAATGTGTTAATATTTTTTCAATTTTTATTTTATTTTCATCATTTTTCTATCAATAACATTATCTCTCATGAGAAATTCATCTTTACCTGATGTTTAAATATGCTGTTTTTATTTTTATTTAAATTTAATATATGTGCTAATTTCTTGATTTTTTTGTACCTATCTGCTTGAAATATCTTTGTAATGTCCCGGTTGCTAAGATCATTTGTTGGTTTCCTTACTTGTTTGCTTTTATTGTCTTATGACTCCATATTTCTATCATTCTTATTTTGTCTTAAGAACTTTTATAGAATTTCTTTAGCTTTGGCCTAATAGAAAACAATTGTCTTTATTTATAAAAAGCCAAAAATATTTGACTTTTGTTTTGTTTGGCTGAGTTTTTGTTGGAAATTGTTTTTCCTGGACTTTTAAAGTGGAACTTTCATTATATTCTATTTCTTAAATTGCTCTTTCTTTTTTAAAAATTTTATTTAAAGAGAAAAAAAGCAAAACAGAAAAAAGGGTAGAAATAATACAGACAGAATTTTTAAAATTTTAAAATTTTAAAATTTTAAAATTAAAAAAAAGGGTAGAAATAATATGGAATTTTTAAAAAATAAACATTAAGAAATCACTAGTTGATAAATTACACATTGTCTTCTTAAATATAGTTGTTCAAGTTACAAAATTAAAGCATGCAAATTAGACATTCAAACAGTGAGGCTGCAAACAGTTCTGTTCAACGATCCAACAAAAACTTAGCAACATGGTTATCAATCCTACACACTTAAAAATACATGCAGTTATATCCTTTAGAGCACTTTCTTTTCCTCCTTTTGCTTTTAAAGTCCATTATCTGTTTAGTTATATCATGGTTTAGCTTGCTCAGTACCTTACTGATCTGTTTTGTTGTGGTTATTTACTTTTTAATCACCTTATATAATTCTTTTACTTTGTTTTTGAGTTTCTCCTCATCCATTCCCTATAGATCAGCTGTGGTGGAGCTGGGAGTTTTTGGAGGTATTTTGTTACTTTGTTATCTCTCTCTCTCTTTTTTTTTTAATTTTGTAGGTAGTAAAATACAACAGAACAAGATAGAACAAAGCCAATTGAGACAGTACAGTAAAATTGGTACAGAACTTCACAACAGGTTACCAGTATAACAGTAATAGGTACCATAGTATATCTTGGTATTTTCATAATCGTTGTTCTTTCAATCAGGTATAGCAAAATCAAAGGAAATACAGAACATTATAGAACTTATCAAAACAGAATATTGAATAGAACAATACAATTAATTGGCACAAAGCAAAACAATGATAACAGTATTTGTCTTCAAAGAATGGTAGAAGGAAATACCCGCTATTTGCTAGACTGCGTATGCTCAACCTCCCAAGAGCTGCTCAGACCTCTGGCTCCAATTTACTAATGGGTCGGGGGTGGGGGGGATGGTGGTGGTGGGATGCTTGATTCTTAGCCTGAGCGCCAGTAGGCTCACACCACTTACCAGGGCAGCGAGTTAGTTGCTTGGTTTCCTGGCACCCTAAGTTCCTACATAGTGGGGATCTCAGAGACACTGGCGGTTCTCGCCCTAGGCCAGGCCACAGCCACCCACCAGGGCAGCAAGCTGGTTGTTTGGTTTCCCAGCACCATCTTAAATTGCTCTCTTAAAAGTGTTCTGTATCTCTTTCTCTGTATTTCATTGATATTTTTTCCTCTGGGTTTATTAGTCAGTTTACTATGCTGTGCCCACAAATATATTACTTCATATTTTCCATTAAGCATCTTTAGCCAGTGTAAATGTTTTGTTGTTGTTGTTGTTTTTAGTCAATTCCTATTAAAAATATTTTTCCTCACACATCTCTTACAGAAGCTTTGAAAGTTCATGAAAGGTTAAAAATGTTATTTTTTTCTGCATGTCATTCATCTTTCAACACTTTTTAATCTTTTGTCTTTTTTTTTTTGAGTTTCAGAGATTTTGTTTTGTTTTGTTTTACTCATTTATCTTTTGGTTGGTCATAGTCTAAATACTCCAGACTGGGTAATTTAGGAAGAGCAGAAATTTATTGCTCATATCACTATAGGATGGGAATTTCAAGATGAAGACTGTGGTATCTTGTGAGAGCTCTTGTCTGCTTCTAAGATGCCATCTTGAAAAACGTGTCCTCCAAAGTGAAGGAATTTGGGTTCTCACAGGACAGGCAGCTGGATGAAAAAGCCTCAAAATTCTGTGTCAAACTATTTTTGCAAATTTTTTTTTTATAAATGCTAAGCTTTGAATATTGTTTCTTCCCTTTGAAACTCACTCTGAATTTTAATCTTCATTACAAAACAATAAGAGTCGTGACCAAGGAAGAATGTAAAGGGATGCTCAGAGCCCTTCTCATGAGTAGATTATTCCCTTCACATGATTAATGGATTAATGAGCTAACAGATTGTCTGGAGAATAGATCTGGCAAAAAAAAAAAATAAATGTGTGTAGGTCTCTTATGCCATTTTTTCTCTAACCATGTTTTCAAACTGGGTTTACAAGAAAACCATCTCAAGATGCAGATCATAGATATTGTACTAGGACCATAAACAAACATAATGTTCCCGATTGGTGATATTGTGTTATTAGTAGCATAAAATGTACTAAAACAGATATGAATACATTTATAAAAGCAGAATCTTTATGATTTATACACCACCCAAAAGTCCCCACTTCCAAAATCTGTCACAGGTCAATTTTTTGCACATAAATTTTAGGGAACATATTCAGATCATTAATTATTGGGTTTTTCCTCTGCCAAATCTACTGTTGAATCTGTTTCTAAATCCTATTCCCAGTTAATTAATTTTGTAATTTTCTACTCTCATGTTTTAGTTGAATAAAGTTCAGATTCAGAAAGAATTTACCTTCATTTAATCTATTTTTTGAATAAACTAATCATTGTTATTTTAAAGGCCAGTGTTTAATTTTCTTGTTTAAATTGCTTGGTTTTTCCTATATGTTTACTTGGTTCTTTAATTTTTATTGGCTGTTAATAATTTGATTAAAAAACCATAATGCTATAGATATCGTTCTTTTCCCACATATAACTTGTTTGTTCTAGTTATCAAATAACACACAAAGGCAGTGTAGCTTATCATTACCATTGAAATTGGCCCATCTTAAATTAATTCTTACATAAAAAACCATGCCCTTTCTGTGTTACTAAGTACAAGGATTTCCCGGTGTCAGTGCATGATGGAAAACTCTGAACTACAACTTTTGTCTGTACAGTGCTATGAGCTGATTGAGTTTTCCCACACCGCTTTTTAGCCTCAGCTACATTTATATATTCTGCCCTAGCTATGTTCATTTGAAGAAATGCCTTATGAGGAAACTGATCTAATAATTACTGTCACAAAAGAATCAAAAGCAAGAGTTGTTTATTCTTTTTGTTTTCTTTTTTCTGCCGCTACTTTCACTTCTACTCTCACACTATCCACACACTGCTACTTTTCTGGGTCCACAGATACCAACGAGTCAAAAATACTAGCTCCTATGAGGGATTGTATTTACTTAAACTCATTTTCCTTATGTTAAAGTGAACACTGTGTCAAGAATCTTCACAGTACTAGGAAAACCAGATTTGATTAATAACTCTCTTGAACAATTCAAGCTACTACAGCAAAAGAGCTAATCCAGACAGACTATAAACAATAGATATTTATTGCCTGTAGTTCTAGAGGCTGAAGAGTCCAAGATCAAGGCATCAGCAGATATTCCTTGGTAGTACACAAATATTTAGACCATAGCATCTACTGTATAATGTTCAAGCTTTAACAACTATATCAGGCAATGGTTAGAATGCAAAATGGTGGTTCTCAACTATGAATGATTTCACTTCCCATCCATTTGGCACTGACGAGACATATTCAGTTGACACAGCTTAGGAGGAGAATGTTGCTACTAGCATCTAGTGAGAGAAATGTGAAGAATACAGGTAACTTTCTGTAATGCATAGAAGAGTTCCCCTTCCTCTCAGTAGCTCCCTGTCTTAAAAAGTCAATGAGAATCTTTGACTTAGAGTTAAATTGCATCTTTAAAGTAATTCTACATAATAAATCATCTAAAATGCAGAAGTTTAAATAATAAACATTTATTTTTCTCTCTCATTTCCTCATGCATCTCTGTTTCAGATGTGCATTGATTGTGTTTGACTCAAGGCTTCGGGCTTGAATCAAGATTATTCCACATAAATTTTCCTTTTCCTTAGTAAGGAAAAGGAAAATTTCTATGGAATGACACTAACACAAGAAGGCAAGGAGAAAAACCCAGTGCTTTAAGTGCTCTGTCCAAACTAGTAAACGATCAGTTCTTTCCACACTTCAGTAGTCAAAACAAGATTCACACCATTTGCAACATTAACAGAATGAAGGAATAAACTATATTCATGGTGCAAGGAATTATGAAGGCAAAAAGGAAGGGCTATAACTGCATAATTTTACCAGAGAAAGAACTTTTCGTTTCCAAATAATGATTCCTTCTGTTAATGTCACCACGTTAAATTGATAAAAGCTTTATTGAATGAAATAAATATGTAAGGGAAAAGGAAAGGGAAAGAAATGGATAAATAAGGACATTCAGTACAAAATCCCAATCTAAAACCTCTAGCAGAAGAGTGGAAAGGAAAGAAAAGTAGAGTCAGATCAAGCTTCAGATTCCACTCTGCTTCTAAGAAAGCCATAGTCAGAGCAAAGAGAAAATCTTAAGACAAAGGTTTGCAGAAGAATCTCAGCTCCTACAGATACAGGCCTTTGTTGCACCATTATCATGCTCAGTCTTTGCTTAGGAATCTTCAGAAGACATAAGCAACAGGAAGCAAAAAAGAGGTGCGATCTGGGGTGGTCAGTGAAATCTAGCAGATCTCTGATGCTCCCAAAGTATTACGGCATAGTGGACTTGAGAGGAAGTTTTTAGAGCCACAATTCAAAGTGCACAAAGAAAAGGATCTATCAAATAGAAACAGATGACAATGTTGATAAGTAAGTAGTGAAAATTATCCTGAAAAGGTACAGTTATTTGGCATATGGCACACTATGGAGAGTTTGAATAATTAAAGCTAATAAAACCTACCTTGGATATAAGTAATCACATCTCTCTTCCTGAAGAGTTTGCATATTATCTATCTGGTAATCTGCTGTGCCATTTTGCCAATAATCATTATCCATTTTACTAACTCATTTTTTTCTACCTTTGAGGAAAATCAACACTCATCTTTCATTCATTTCTAAAATTGGTCTCCTCAATAGGACTACACAGTATCAATCTTGGGAATAATTTGACAAAATACTAAATATATTTTATTAAGCTCCAGTATGCTTCTTTGGCATATGAAAACTTGAGCTCATTTCAGCATAATTAGTTTTAATAAATCAGGACTCTATCAGTGGTCATTGCTTATATCTCAATAGTTTGTTTTCAGAATTTATTCTAAATGTAAAATTACATGATTCTCTGGACCTTTAGAATTTTTCATAAGTTATGATGCATTCTGAAGTTTAAATTTCAGAAATGTATTCTTTAATACAATCTTTCTGTTTTTTAAATGTGCTTAGCATAATGGATAAAGACATGGTGTTGAAGTCAGAACAACTTATACTTCATACTTGCTCTGCCATGCAGTAAGAGATTTTCCTTGTTCCTAAGAATTCTTCATTTAAAGGGGGCAGTGTTTACTAATGTAACAATCCCTCAATGAACTCTGGTTGCATGTGGAAGGAGAAACTGAGAGTGCCCAGAGGCCAGATACTTCCTTTCTCATTCTTCTAGGGAGATGGACTTTTCCCCATGTCTTTATTAACTAATCCTTTGCAAGCATGAAAATTGTATTCCTAAAGGAACAGCTAGTTGATAGCTCATAATGCCTCTGATTACCTAAAAAAAATAGTCTAATTGTAAGACTCAGTTTTATTAAATTCATTTGCTCACAGATAAATTTCACATTCTTTAAAATCATTTAGTCAGTTATAAAAGTGAAAATTGGACCTTTTCCATATTTCATTGATAATCAACAACATAATATTTGAGATTTTAATATCCTCTAAATGAATAGGAATCTTACTACCACAACTAGCTGCTCTGGGGGGTGGGGTTTGAATCTCCTTTTTATTTCACAACAAAACCTGTGAAATAGGCACAAATCTTAACATTGTACCTTAAATGTAATAAAAGATGCTGAATCAGTCTATACTCTGTCATATTATTTCTCTATCATCCCAAAACTCTAGCAAAGTGTGATATTTGTTGGCTCTTTATTATAAACATTTCAAATCTTAACCAAAAGGTTAACTTGCTATGCTTGAATGTTTTTGGGTACAAACTAAAATGTATTACCACAATTTGTTGCCACATACTGCATCATGTGGTCTATGTATTTTGACCAATATAGTCCCTTATACATTGTAATACTGTGGAGAAATCAAGGCATGAGTTTAAACAACTTCTCTGAGTTCTCAAGACTAGTAGGAATAAAAGCCAGAATTTAAATCTAGGCTGCCTAGGTTTAGCAATCACAATGTCAAACTAGACACTCAAACTAACAGGGTTAACCACAAAAATTAAATATAATGATGTAAACGAGCCATTCAAAAATACCCAATATATAGCACATGTTTAATAAATGATAATGATGCTTTTTGGATCATTTTTGATATCTCAACGTTTACAAGTTGACTTCATTAGAATACCCCCAAATATAAAGGGAAAGAAAATACTTTGGAATATCAAAAGCAAAATCCACATTTCAATTTTGTGAATTAGGTAACTTCATCAAACTCGTAACTTCCTATTTCTCAAGCCCTTCTATAGTAAAACATCAGTAATAGTATGAATTTCATAGCATTGTCATGAAGATGCACATCAATTTAGCAAATATCTACTTACTTCTATGATATCATCAACACACTATTTTAGACACTGGACATACAGCACAAAATTCATTCTTGTAGTAAACAATGAGCAAGCAAAAGTCTTTCTAAATATTACAGTGATGCAAACATATGCTACAAAATAAGCTCTCATTCATATTTTAAAAATTAAAAATCTAGGTCTTCTGTTTTTAATGAGCATTAGATATTTTAAACTCAGGAAATAAAAATTCAGAGAACAAAAATGAAGTAGTATTTTTTGCCTTGTCTTTTAATTCTATAACTTTTAGCTTTCAGAAAAAGAAATATTCTCACTTTGTTTCCCAAACAGATTTCATTTTGCATTTAGCCATATTCCTAGTTCAATTAGCTGTCTAACAGAATCTTTGTAGAGCTGTATTGTGGAGGGACAACTTCCAAGGATGGCTGCAGTAGTGCTGAATATGTATTTTACCAAATACCTGATGTGAAGTTTGGTCTGGCAAAGCCCCTGGCAGGTTCTCGTAAGTACTCTGATAATTCTATTATAGCTGATCAGATATGCTTTAAAGAGAATCATTTTATGTGGAAAAAAACAGCCTTATTAGCATCAGTACTGACAAACTTCTTCATTAAGCTGCAAATCTCATCACTGGTATAGCTTTCAGGAACTTGAAAAGTACACATTGTAAAATTTACCTTCCACTATATATTAAATTTAGTTGTAAATATTGTAGTAGTTAGTTATATATGCTTTTTTAAAAAATGAAAGAGTATAATCCTTAAAGTAATTTTTGGAGGTCCTCTAATTTCATCCCGACTTTTAACCTTTACATGGTGAAATTCCTTGCAATGTCACCTACAGAAAAACAAGACCTAAAGCTTGATTTTAGTCTGATACTATTCCCTTCACACTTTCTATGTTCAATTTCTTTCACAGGAGCTGCTTCTTTCCTTCTTCCTATTTTCTTCATCTCTCCTCTCATTTTCTTCTTTCTTTGTTCACTTTAGATAATTTTAGTTGTAATCTCTGACACTAAAATTTTGTGTCTGTTTTCCTCCCTCCTCTTTAGCTTTTCTGGTTTTTAATGACATTTGCTGTTATCCAGTGTTTGTTGTATGATGAACAAATGCAAAATGATCATGAAGTAAACTGTATTATCAAAGTGTCATAAAAGAGCTTTACATACAGAAAGTTAAAACTCAAAACCATAAAGACTGCAGCTTGTAAAATTAGAAAAAGACATGAAGACCATGGATCAACTAAAGATGCAGGAAAGTAAAGACAAAAGAAGGACAATGTAGAGAATTTTAGCTTCCGTCTAACACATCAGGCACTAGGCAGATATTATTTAGTAAGCTTTCTGTAGCACTGTGAAGTAGTTATTATAGAGAAAAATCACCCTAGGACATTTATTACAATGTTACTACTTGTTCAGGGCTGTGACCCAACTTGAAGCCTGTTTCTAAAAACACATGTTCTTTTTAGATCATTGCCATTTCCATGGTGTTTCCTAATCACTTTTGTAGAAATAAATATGGTAATTGTTAGTTACTTGGCTAATTATAATGACTAAACCATTTGAAGGATGGCAAGGAGAGTAAAATCAAGTCACTCACATCAAGTTGATCATTATTATTTTTTAACACGTTACATTGGCTTACTACCTAATTGACTAGTAGTTGAAACTGATTGGCAGGTGTGGTAAAACTCATTAAATCAACTCTTCTTAAAAAAGAAATGATTGCTGCCTAAATATGGTATCAAGCTTAAGGATTCTCATATGTCTCACAATTTCCTCAGTCTCCAGAGATGTAAACCAATTTTGCATATAAAAGTGTCCACTCAAAATGTGCACGTGTCTCATGATGACAATTTTCAATCATTAAGCTCTGAGACAATTTATATGAGGATTTACCTTAAGATCTACAACAAATAACGCATTCGTAATGAGAATCCTGAAGTTTGCATATGATTTTTTAAAGTAATAAATTAGAGAAGATTAAAGAATATGCCTTAACATGTCACTTGCTTTCATTTTCACTAGTGAATCAAGATTTCTTTTATGGCTCACTTGTATTTCTGTACATTTCATAAGCGAAGGAATCAATGGCTGAATTGCTATTGGTCAGGACTAACCTTTCAAGAAAAATTCAGTAGTGAAGAGGCATTGGGGGCTGTAATAAAATCACGCGTTGTAGCAAAGCACAAGTTTGATCACAGCCTCTGGAAATAGGATTAGCATTTCCCGCCAGAGCAAGGGCAGGCATAGTTCCAGCACAGCATAAAAGATTCGGGTTACCTAAAGGGAAGTTGCCTCTCTCGAATCTCACTTTTGAGAGCAATTGTTCTCTACCAGCCCTCTTTTTGTTGCCCTGTGGGTGTTAGACTCTATCATTGTGAGTAGTAAGGTTTTCTGTGTCTCTGAATCAGAAGACTTGTCTTTTGCCATGTCCAAACTGGAGTAGAAAATGTGTTAGAATACAGATAAACTCTCGCTTCTTTACTCTTGAAGACCATGAACAAAAACTTGTTTCTAAAAATACTCTTAGAAAATAATAGTTGCACCAGCTATGTGGGCACACACCTGTAATTCCAGCACTTGGGAAGCTGAGACAAGAGAACTGCTGCAAGTTTGAGTTCAGTCTGGGCTACATAGCAAGACTCTGTCTCCAAAACCCAAGAAAGAGAAAGAAAGAAAGAAAGAAAGAAAGAAAGAAAGAAAGAAAGAAAGAAAGAAAGAAAGAAAGAGAGAAAGAGAGAAAGAGAGAAAGAGAGAAAGAGAGAAAGAGAGAAAGAGAGAAAGAGAGAAAGAGAGAAAGAGAGAAAGAGAAAGAGAGAGAGAGAGAGAGAAAGAAAGAGAAAGAGAGAAAGAGAGAAGGAAAAAAAGAAAAGAAAAGCACTTACTATAGGAAACAGTTTAGGAAACTATAGGAAGTATTTGATTGAATTGCTTAGACTTAGGTGTCTATGAAGCTGGAATAGTTATTTCATCACATGGGTGAAGATTAACTTGTAATGTTACTTATTATGGTGTTATCTGCATTTCAAACTTTTTTCATTTTTTATTCCTATAGTACATACCAATCATAATTCTGATGAGGTGTTGCCACATGTACGTAACATATAATCAATATTTCAGGGACGTATTTGAAGATAGGTCTAAATTTTTTAAAAAACTATTCCTCATTCAGAAAAACATTACTCTTTCATTTACCACACTCTCACACTTTAGCCAATCTACCAATGACTCCTTATCATTTCTAGTAAAACTCATTTCAAAATTCAGACTTATTTTCAGACTCAGTATGGTCAATTAATATTATAGTAAAAAATTAAACTTGTTTAAAAGTAATATTTTCATTCTGTATTTTACAATTCAGTTTAGTTTGCATATATTTGAATTCATTATCTTTTCTCGGTCATTTTTTTAAAGTGTTAATTATTTATAAGAATACATCATTATGTGTTCAATTTGAATAGAATTATTTTGGGAAATCTGGCCTGCAATAGAATATAGTTTGCCTGTTAAAAACATTAAAATGAAAATTTTGATCTTTAAAAAATTTTATTAACATGGAACAGAAACCAATGTATGTTTTAATAATGTAGAATGCTAAATTGGATAGCCTAATGTTTAGGTCATTAATGCATTATGTTAATCACTTGCGGCAAATTGGACCTTATATTTTCCAAATAAATGTGTTAATTTAGTAACGAAAATGTGACCTTTATTTCAGAGAACAAGCTTGTTAGAATTAGAAAATTATAGGATCTGGGGATTTAGCTCAGTGGCCTAAGCACCTGCCTGGCAAGTGCGAGATCATGCGTTCAATCCCCAGCACACACACAAAAAGCATATTTCATAGAATTATGGTATTAAATATCTTACGGCAAGAGCCCCAGCTAGTTCCAACTCTAAGTGACCTCTCCTCATATTGACATTTGAAATCTCAATGCACTCACGTAGAACTTTTAATCATCCCCCTAACCCTCATCTCCATATTTTCTTTTGTGTGTGTGGAATGTTTCATGGTACTGACTATATAATATTAGACCGTAATGAATGTAATGGAACCTTAGAACGCATGAATTTCACTTTCAGAGTTTTCTCACACTTTTTCTTGGGTGTCTACTACCAGGCCCACATAATCAGTACCCTGATAAATGGTGCATCCACTTAACTGGAATAATTACTAAAAAGAAAGATTAATAGAGTTCATTTCAGTGACTCCAAACAATGGGTAATTTGTATACAGAGTCCATTTGAGTAGCTCCCCTGATGTTATCTGTAGACCTAAAACAGGTATGAATTGGTATTTGGCAGCTCGAACTTCCCATCCAGTAACCTCTTTCTGGTCTCATGCTGTTTTCTTGTTCTTCTACAGCTGTTCAATTAGGTTATTTTACTTTGGATGAGAAAGTTAAAGTCTTTGAAGCTCTGATTGCTCAGTAACATCATCACATGAGCAATATACCAACAATAAAAGCGAGAAGTAAGTGTTTTGAGGAAGAGTAATTGAGTAATTACATGCTGAGAGGAATAAAATGCAGTTAACAGTTTTTAAAAGCTCATGACACCACGATATAAGAATAATTTTAAAGCTTTTAATACGAAAAAAATACCATGACACCCACATCCTAATATATACGTCTCCTGAAAATTGCATTAGGAGCTTGGAATAATTTTACAGAATGGAAGCTAGGTGGCAAAATATCGCTCTCTGATTTCTGGTTTATGTTTTGTTGTACATATGAGCATGACCTTTTGATAATCAAAATTGGTGATTAATTAACACATTTATTTTTTCAGGATCCATGCTAATTAATCATACTCTATTATATTTTCCAGTTTCCTTTAAAAGCAAGTCCATATGTAAAATGTCTCTGCCTTCCTACATGTTTATTTATTTATCTTGTGAATCTGTTTGCTAAAATCTGTTCATGAAAGAGATTGAGACTGGAGCTTTGTGAGTGGGAGTGAAGAGAATGAAGACAAATTTCCCCTCAAGTCTGCAGTGTACATTCTTAGTATACACTTTGGCGTTCTTCAAGGTGATGGACCCTATAAGACTCTAGAAGGAAAGGGTAAATGACATGCTGAAGATCATGTGATACACGGGCCTCACTTAGCAAATGAGGACTTTAATACATTAGATTGCTCTCAAGTTATCTCTGCTGTAAGTAATAGAACAGGCTTTTTTAGGGTTCTTATCCATGAATCTTCCCATTCTACTTTTCCTCTCTATGACAACAATAATTTTATAGCAAATCACAGAGATAGAAGTCATTGATTAAAAAGCATTTACATCTTTTTTGACCTACTGGATCATATCCACATTCTTTTACATTCTAACCACTTATTCATGTATTCCTTTACTCATTCATTTTTCCATTATGTTATTAAAATGCATGATTCTTTCTATATATTAGGCATAGCAATGGGCCCCAGAAATTACCTGCATGACAAGATTCCTGCCTTCAGGAACTCACAGCCATAACAACTCTAGATTTGGAGTGATACATATAATTACTGTATTTTGTGGCTGTTTCATAACAGGTATTATTAATGGGCTTTGCATATAACCTCATTTAGTCTTCATTACTATCTTAGATATAATTGACTACATAAAGCAAATAAAAAAAAATGAAACACAGAGAAGATGTACACAAATCTCACCTCACTATCTCAGCCAATACATGGCAGAAGTGAGTCTTGAATTTCTTGACTTTGAAGTTCAAGTTCCTTCTGTTTCTTATGCCATCTTACATTGTTTAAAAAAGAAAAGAGAGCTTGAAAATTCTTGTGTATCTACCTTTCAGCTTTGTTTTCCTGTGGGCAATGAATGCGGTTCTTTCTCCTTCCTCTGGATGAAGTGGTCTATTGTCACAGACTAGCAATAGTTTAGCTCAGAACCCAGAGCTGAAATACAAGGGACTCATGCACTCCTTCCCAGTCTAATCAATAAACCATGGCTGAATATGCATCACTCTCAAACATTTCCTTTTCAATTTTGACAAAGCTGCAATTGTACTCCTGAAAATAGAGGTTTAATATCACATTTGTTTAGCATTTTATTTGGATGCTGTGGTCATTTCTTGAAGGAGTAAGAATTGAAATAAACTGCATGTCATCAGTATGAGACAGTAGAAAACATTTATGCAGGTGAACAATGAAGGCAGACCAGAAACAAAGAAATAGAGGAACTAAGGGGCATATTGCAGCCCTGAACAGAAAAAGGTGGGCCCATTTACACGTGCACAAATACTAGACCTTGGGGCAAGAAATAATAAAGTCTCACAAAGTTATCATATATAACCAACAATGAGGAGAAAGTTGGAGGAGGGTTAGGGTAAAAGAAAAATCTGAAAGTCAAGATCCGCACTGCACTTTTGACTGACACTTTGAATATAAACATGAAAACAAAATTGCAGGTTTTAAGCATACAATCTACTGAACTGAACAAATATTTAATGAATATTATATTACACATGCCATCCCCAGCTCTCAATTTATATCTATGGAACACGTCCCAAGAAATTACACTCTAATTTATCTACTTCAAATATTGCTCAAAGGTATGCTGTGTAGCCTTACATTTGAATACTGATCCCTTTCTTGTATATAGGAGTTTTGTTTCACAAAAATGTATCTATAGATTTTTTTATGAAGTGAAACAAAGTCAAGCATATTAGAATTAAAAGTGAGTTTTAAAAAAATCTGATGTAATGGTATCTGTTTTGAACAGATGGCAAATCTTAACTTTTATTTTTGCAATGCACATATTGTTAACACTTGACCTGGTATGTTCCCTTTGGATAATGATTGTAACATGATAAAACGAAGAAAAAAACAACAAAAACTGTTACTCTGTTAGCAACTAAGATTAATTTGATATAGCCAAGCATTGCTAAATAATCTGGCAAAAATGAAGTATTTCATATCTCTATTTTAGGAATATAAATTAGTCACTACAAAGGAGAGTGACAAGCAGGTATACTGCAAATTTCAGATTAATTAAAATGCTGTTTAACAAGTCCTATTAGAATGCAGAAGTTTTCCATGATTGCTGTCACAAGCTGGGTTTCAGAGTTGTTTGCAGGGCTTCCTATCCATTTAAGCTTTTCTATTCTCCTGTCCCTGGCCTACATTTCTTTGCATTGAAGTGAACCCAAGCACAGCAACATTAGCCTAATGCATGGGAACAATGAGGTGAAGAAAAAAAAGACTGAAGAAGTAAGTCTAATTACTCTAGTTTCATAGAATAAGCTTTTAAGGCTAAGTTCACACTAGGGCAATTACCCGCCTAATTGCTCTAGTTTGAAGCTTGTCTGAAAAGATGTTTTCAGCAATGTGAGGGGAAAACATGCAAATTCAGTGGATTGGTTTGATCCCTGTTGCCCTTTTATTAAAGAAGAGCCCCTTGAAGTATTGCGATGACATTCCTTGAGCATACTTTTAATGTACCACAAAGCCTTTCCTGTTAGAATGCAAACCAGTGTGGAGTCGCATCTAAGTCCATGTACTAATTTAAATAACCCATCAGTAAATAGAGAGAAGAGTGTCTCTGAGAATCCTCACCTGCAGTGATAGGGTCATATTTAGCAACATAATATATAATGAATGCATCACTTTTTATTTCAGAACTGCTTTTTGTATTTTGTTTAAGAGGATTCTCAAAAGTTGTGTCCTAATATAGCTAACAGTCACAGTTTTGTGAACCTCTTAATGGCAAACTATCTACCTGAGTTAAAAGCAATTGATTAAAATATTTAATGGGATTCAGGTTTCATATGATGTCTGATGAAGAGGTGTCCTTTAGGAAACAAGATAGGAGGGCAGGAAGCAGGGAAGAAGGAGGGGGTGACTGGAAGGAAGAAGGCAAGTGAGACAAAGTGGAGGTTAAAGTTAAGACTAAAACTGATGTAGGCATTTGAGTACTGAAGTGGTTCAGGCCTCTAGCAGAGCACATGCTGCTCTGCTTTAAAATCTGTTTTGTGAACTGCTTGGATGAGAAAGAGCTACAAAGAGAATCATTCAGAGCAAGAGTGGATTTAGGGCTCCAGGGATTGAATCACCTACACTGCCCTCCTCATTGTACTAACAAGAATACTAAATTTTAGAGAAATGTCAGAGTCACATAAAGAATTAATCATACAGCTAGCACTCAAATCCAGGCTTCTGCACCAGTCTGCCTGATAAGGTTTACAGATAGGAAGATCAAATGGTCACTTTATTGGACGAGAAAAAGAGAAGGAATATTTTCTAACTGCAGTCTACATTTAGGGAACCAGAAGGCAAATGTCAAAACTATACAAAAGTACCTAAGTAGAAGTCAGCAAACAAGAAACACTGTAAGAGATCCAGGGAAAGAATATCAAATAGGATGAAGACAGTTGAAAGACAGTATCAGGAGATCTATAACATAAGAATGAAGGAATCTATTTCTGGTTTACTGTTGATATATATATATAATATTTATATAATATATATAATATATAAATTAATATATATAATATTTATATAATATATAAATTAGTGTATTATATGTTTAATATAATTATTATATATTTAAATATGCTACATAGAATATGTTATATATTTATATATTATATACATACAATATTATATATAATGATATATATACAATATTATATATTATATATGTTTTATTAAGCTGAGTTTTTGGGTAATTTTTAACAGAAAGAAGAAAGATGTCTTAAATATGAACAGATTATGTACCACTCATCCAATATACTTGGGACCAGAAATACTAGATTTTGAATTTTTTAAGATTTTGGAACAACTGAATGTACATATTAAGATAGCTTGGGTTTGGGACCCAAATCTAAATACAGACTTCATTTTATGTTTTATATATAGATTATATGTGCAAAATCTGAAGGAAATTTTATACAATATTTTAAAATAATTTTTTGCATGAAACATAGTTTCATGGTGTGGAATTTTCCACTCCTAACATCCTGTAGAAAAAGCTTCAGATTTTGAAGCATTTTAGATTTCACATGAGAGTTGCTCTGTCTGTTACATATTTATCAGTATTTTTCTGATGTTCATTTCTGTAACAAAAGCGATTAAAAAGAAGATTAAAATAACAGACACAATAGAAAAATAAATGTTTGGATCTTAATTTATAAAGCCTTATCTTCATAAATATAACCAGAAAGATCATTTCTTTAAAATTTGCACAGACAATGAAAAATTCTATGGTTCCTGATAGTTAAGAAATGGTGAAAATAAATTCTATCTATGGTTATGCTGATGTATTTGGTATAGTCATATTATTTTAAAATGTATAAATATTTTTAAATCTTTTAAAACTGTAGAGAAAAGGAAAATGACTAACCTATTCTCTTCAACTCACAACTAATAGCTGGCATAAATGTGCCTGTTTCCTGTTCTGGTATAAAAGTTCCTATTTCATCCATTACATACGCCACTGTATTAAGAGAGTTGATAACTTTTTTTTAGTTTATCAACCCTGCTTTCTCCCCAGAGTCTGAAAATCGTTTCTTTAAAGAGCCAGATAATAGATATTTTAGGCTTTGTGGGAAGTAAGAACTCTGTTGCCACTGCTTGACTCTAGAGTTATAGCACCAACACTAGATAATGCATAAAGAGTAGAGACAACTCAATTCCACGTTTGGGGCCACGTTTGATCAAAGTTGGTGCACCCCTGTTTCAGAGGTATTAAGTATCTGTGTACCTGAGGGCAGCAGTATGTTCATTTCAACAAAGAAATTTAGAAAGAACCCCAGCTATAAAACTAACTGTGCCCTACTAAGTTTTTCCTAAATATTTCATATAACCAGTGAAATAAATGGAAATAGGTACCCATAACAGTGCAGCACTCCAATAACTAGGAAGATACTATGATTTGAACTCTCTTTGACCTCTCTGGGTCCCTACACCTGACTATTCAATTTCTGCTCAAACTCTTAGTTTACTCAAGGAGAAACAAAAAAAAAAAGAAAAAAGAAAAAAGCCAACAACAGCAACATCAAAAATCTATGTTTGAGAGAAGTAAAAGGCAGTAGTAGAGATGAAGAATAACAACCAAAACCAGAGAAAGAATGACAAATAATGCTTTACATTTCCAAACAAGTACCATCCTCAAGGCTAGTCATACACATATCACTAAATTCTCCATAATATAAGAAGGCTGGGGATAGAGCTCAGTGGTGCAGTGCTTGCCTGCGAGGATGAGGTCCTGAGTTCAATTCCTGTTACAAAATAATAATAATAATACAATAAAAACATACCATTTCAAATTTAATATCATTTTGAGTAGAGCAAAAAAAAAGTATAGATATGTATATGATATAGAGTATGTTATATATAAAAATAGGCATCTACAAAATATGTAATCTATAAATATCTATCTATAGAATATAGATAATATATTTAATAAACATGTAAATTAAGATACACAGATACACAGATGTACAGAAAAAATGTAGTAAAAGCAAATTTTATATATATTTATCTTAAATTCATATAACAAATTGATTTTTGTAGAATGTTTCCATTGATTATTCTCTGTCCATCATTCTTATACCTAACCTATAGTTCCAACTGATGAAAACTGGTTACTAGTATCATTCATTTACAGTAATAAGGAACACAAAAGCAATTCAGCAACAATGAAACACATAAATTCATGACTTTTTAATGGTGAGATCCACACTCTTGCTGAATCAGATGAGTTTGTAATCCTTCGATATTTTTTTCTTAAAAGTCTGTGTCATTAACAATATAAAATTGTAAACTTAAATTTGCATTGCTAACATTTTCCTAACATTTTTTAAGTTTGGTCAACCACTAAAATAATATAACAGCACTTATTTGTAGTATTTGCTAACTTTCACAGCATAAGTATGTGTATTACAAGCAAGCTACCTACTCTTCCTTAATGAAAATGTGCTATCCCATAAATATATTCCCACTATATGTAAACGGTAAACATATATAATTTCAAAAGCATAGGTTTAATAAAATCTAGTAAAATAAGAAGTAATAATCATTGAGTATTTATCATTGCCTTTTGAGTATTTGTGTATTTCCTTATTAGTTTGGATGATTCAATTTTTAGTTATAGTTGAATTTACCATTTGGTTGAAAAAATTCTGAAAATCTACCAATATCTTATTCTAGCTGATACAAATTGTCTTCTGTATGCATATAAATATATTAACATTCCCAATTTGTGGGAAAGAGTTTACAAAAACGTATGCATTGTTTTAATGTCATGAACAGCATTTTCAGTTTGCCTAAAATATTAATATCACTCTATTAGTATTTCAGCATCTTCTCATCAGTTTAAAATCTGTTGGGTAGATTAACATATGAGAAAAGTTGAATTGTCAGTTATTTCAATATTCTTTTGGCAGTAGGGGCAAGGTGGAGGATACAGACTTTATTGTATTATATACCATCAATTTAACAACTCTTGAAATATCCTTAAATACTTCTTTTGCTTCTTACAGTCTTCTTAAACCTTAGGCACAAAAGAATTACCCTTACTGGAAAGGTAAGTTTCCTTACAGAGATACATCTTCTGAATGAAATTTCAAATTGTGCCCTACTGAACTGCATATTCTATGAAGTTTTAAGAATATAGTTCTGATAAAAGAGCAGTAGTCATTAAGGTCATTGCACTTGAGGCTTTCATTTGAACTTCTTTTATGCTCAAGACAAACAAAAATCTTTTGTTTTGTCTACTTTCTTCCTCAGTCAAGAGGCAATGTGAGGAAAGATAAGAGAGAAAACTCCTTCTGCCTATATTTTTTAAAACTATAAAATCCAATGATGGAAAAGGACTGAAGTTTGAAACAGGAAAGATCAAGTATCTTACTAGATAACTCAGAAAATATATAACTTCTTATGGGAGTCTCCCAGCATGAGATTATTCTAAGATTTCAACCTTATAGTTAAATAGGCATCTATCAGAAAGACAATGAAAATAGTTGCTTTATAAAATGTTGAAGTGTCAGTCATTTAATGCTCACGAAATGTGAGTGGCCTTAAACTTAAGGAACTTGAGATGTATGTATTTAAGCATTCAACAATAAACAAATGTCACTTTAAGACTGGTTTGGAATGAAACATTAAGCAATTTTCAAGAAGCAAAATTTCACCTATTTTTAACTAAAAGTGGAGTCTATGGTGAAACAAACTGGCAGTCGCTTTCATGCACCTGCTGCCAAACAGCTAGATGTGTACCGCCCAGTGGATAAGAAGAGATATATCAGCAGTTCTGAAAAGTTGAAAAGAGTCTCAGGTATCGTGGGTCTTAAGCACCGGTCACTAAAGAACCACTGCCCTCGTCCCATATTAGTATCAACTCCGATTTTAGCCAGGCTTGAACACTCACAAATTTTAACTCAGTTTTCACTTGCAAGTTTTGTCACTATAGGGATATCTGTTTGCTGAGTTAATCTCTCTTCACCCTCGTATGAGTTGCTCAGAAGTATGAGGGAACTAATGCACTGATACTCAACAGAAGGTCAACTTGAGCTCCTTCACCTGTTCTTTGGGGGACATTTTTGAAAAGGTTTTCCGTACGTGCCTTTTAGTGGGTTTAAGCCCTCAATGCTCAGGCTGTAGTAGAAATTTTTCCCGGTCCCTTACGCTCTTCTTGCTTCTGATCCTCACCTTTGTCTTTCGGAATTACCCTCCAACCACGACCTCAAAATAAAACAGACTTTCCTATCAGAACTGAAGGTAAAACACAATTAAATCATCAAGTATTTGCTACTTATATTCACCTCTAGGGAAATTCTTCTGTTCTGCACCTCCAGTCCCACTGGGGAATGAAACCATTCCTTATTTTGTCATTGTGTGCAGTTTTTCTCTTTTCAATACTTGGTAGATGTCAACTACCATGACTAATGCACCCATCTACTAAACCACTTATGAAGTCGCTTCAAATTGCCCTGTTAGAAATGAACTTTTATGACCATTATCCCATCGAAGTTTCCAAGGGTCCCTGATCCTAGAAACCTTCCTTGTATAGAGTACATCTGGACAAAGTGTTAGAAAAATAAGAAGGAAAACTGGACATTTGGTATAGTCGTATGCACAATCTACATATAGTTCCTTTCTGATCATGGGTTTCTTTCTGACAATGTGTAATATTCGGAAGCACATATGGTTACAGTCATTAACTCCACAGGATAAAATAATACCAGAGACAGAACTGAGATAAAAGTGTAACTATAGAAAGAAAATCTAAGAAGTATTTCTCAGTACTAAGGCAGCTCTTTTCATTTTGGGAATACTGACATTTAATTCTTTAGTGATCTGAAAGTTTGTCCTCTCTCACTCATACTTTATCACATTTTTCCTTTTTGGAAAAAATGCCCATTATTATTACACTATTCTAAAACATTGCAATTTTTATAATTTTTCATTTTACATATTTAACATATAGAATCAACACAACATATGTAGGTGTCAAACTCAAAATTCAGTGAGGTAGGCAGGAAAACACAGCACTACAATTGAAACATTTCTCTTTGTGTGATTTTTATTTTTAAATTTTTTATTTTGCTTTTGTATGTTTGCAATAGTACATGACAGGTACATTCATCATGGAGAGTTAGTGCATGTATATAACACATCCTAATGTGTTTTATTTCTTTGTCATCTGTCCTCACCTCCCTCCATCTCTTGGCCCCTTCCTCTTTCAACAGTAAATTCCTTGAAGAGACCTTTGTTAAGTACTTATATACATGCATGCATCAGCAGTTTAAACTCTAACTTTTATTCAAAGCTGGTTATTTCTTAAAATGTATAAGGATACATTTTCAAAATTAACTTTGACCCTAAGATAGAAACCTGAAACATGCACACAGATCATTCATTACCAGAGATTATTCATCACTTATTGTAGCCTTAATAGGAAATGATCTCACACTTATACATCTATTTTAACACTTGTTTTCGAATAAGCAATCCTAGAAGAAAACTGGAAAAGCTAAAGTAAAGAAGAATTCTCTTCTACTGCTTCAATAAAATAATTAAAACAGTTACAAAAAGCAATTTAAAAAACCACTGTTCATTCAGTAAGGAATCAAAGAAATCATAGTGACAAATATTATATTGAAATGTGGTCTTGTTATAGATAAATAAAAGCAATATTTTCTCCCTATTTTCTATTTAGCTCACATTGATATTTTGATGTGTTATGTAGTTTCCTCATTTATACAAGTTATTAGCAAAGGAGGAATGACAAAAAATCAGAGGAAACAGGGAAATCAAGTGTAGAGATGATATTTGGTGAAAAGCAAATGTCTGCAAGTATGAATGGCAGTCAATAGCTTTAAAATAGTACTCGTCAGAAATATGAATATTGAGATATTACAGGTAGATAACAATAGTTTATCTAACTTAAACAATTATCCATCAGACTGCAAAAGGAAAACAGGGGGTGGGAAAAAAAGGGGGTGGAGAGTGAGACAAAGAAAGAGACATGGAAAGGAAGAAATTAAGAGCACAAAAGCGGAGAATTCAGTTTGGACTCTATACATTCCTGCTGGTTCCATGTTCATAGCTCCACCTTGAATCCCCACCTGTGTCTCTCCCCAGCAACACCACGGTAACCTCATAATCTCACCAATTTACTGCATATATATTTATTTCATATACTGGTTAACATGAAAAGTAATGGACGATACAACAGGTACACCCATGTCTACAGTAAATTTAACACAATGATAATAACTAAATGAATATTTCTTTCTCATCATATTACAATTTTGTATCTCTAGGTGGGTTCTTCTTCACATGGTCGCTGAGGGAACCACGTTCTAATATTTCATTTTCTGCATTTCAGTCCCAGAGCTACGCATAACAACAAGTGATGTAGCGTACAGTGAACACTGGCCTGAGGTGTTCTGAGATCATCTGGGATATGACTTCTGAATCTGTGCGTCCATCCCCAGAGCTTCTGCTTTCTTTGCATCTACTTCTTCTTCAGGGGCCCTGGAGCTACTGAAGCTATTTTGCTGTGGCTCACTGGCATCCAGAAGGGCCTGGGTGCCAATCACAGCTGATAACTAAAGGCCACTGGTGTTTGAAAGTCCAGGTCTCATATACGCAAGTGGTACAGATGCAGTAAGTTTAAATTCCAGAAGACATGGAAGACAAGAAGCAGGTTGTAGTGAAGGCTATGCTTGCATTTGGACTTTTGTTTAGCTTTCTTACTTTTTTCTTCCCCTTAAGTGACTTTTAAAATTTCCTTGAATAAGAATCCACAGCTTAGAGGAACTCTCAACCATAATTCTTCACTTTGTCCACTCTGCACATCCTGGTATCATCCGTCTTACATTGTTTTTCAGGAGTTTACTGACCTTTAACTTTATTGGTGTTTTTGTGATACATAATCATTACTTTGCACCAGCGTTCTGGATATATATGTCCTACAACCTACAATCCTAAAACCTACAATTGTATCCCAACTCCGCAGGGATTTTAGATGTCTTCCCTTTTGCTTGGAATGCTGTTTTCCTATTTCCCTACCTGGTCCATTCCTTTACATCTTACAGATTCCCACTCAAATATCACCTCATCTAGGTGGTTTCCATGACCTCTGTACATCTTCGATCTCATCCAAGTCCATAGTCTTTACCCCATTATCAGTCTATTGCCTATTCATCATTATGTATTTATGTTTCCTAAGTGATTCTGTGTTATGCACTGGTATATAGGTCCCATGTGGAGAATCAGCAGATCTCCTTCCCTTACTTCATTGCAGCAAGCGTAGTATGAGAAAGCTTTGAGAAGATATTTTTAATGAAGTTTACAAATGAATGAACTTCTACGCAAAAACTTTACTCAGAGTAAATAGAGTAAAATTCTATAATTAAGCTTTTTCTTTCTTACCTAATGTCCAAAGTTAAAGAAATTCTGGGTGAAAAATATTTTAAATTATCTAAATGAGTTATGGCATGACAGTCTACTGCAAGAATATTGTTTTATCTTCGTTGTAAAACTTGGTAAACAGCATGGATAAGTCAGTTACCTCATCACTGAGGTACAATATATAGCACTTACAAATGCAAGAAGGGGAGGTTAATTTTGGATCATGTTTTTAGTCCATGACCAGCTGCTCCAAGGCAAGAAGGCCATGGTGGAAGGGTCTGGTGAACGAAGTCTCAGTCATGGCAGGCAGGAAGCAGAGAGAGAACAGAGGAGCCACGAAGGCAGATATGCTTTTCCAGGTCAGTGATTCACCTCTTTTGATAGACCTTAACTCTGAACAGCAAGTCAGTTAGAACCTCATAATCTAAACATGAAACCTTTGGGGATATTCTTTTATCCAACCATAACATACCACATGCTATTAGATACTGTCTTAGTCAAACCTGAATGAAGACTCTGTGGGATCTACTGCACAGCACTGTAAAGCTGTAGATTTTAAGATTGTAGCTGGAGATAATATATAAATCCAATTGCTTGGAATGCTGTTTTTCTACTTGTCTACATGGCCCATTCCTTTACATCTTACAGATTCCTTACATCTTACAGATCCTCTAGGAGGTTTCCATGAACTCTGTACATCCTCGACCTCATCTGAGTCCATACATTTGTTTAAAAACAGTCATTAAGTCGAATGTATTTATTGAGGATAAAATACACAGTACAGGGGTCTTCTTATGGAGTTTTGCAGTGTTAGAAAACAAAAACTGTGACTTAAAATTTCAGAATTAAACTCTTAGGTAATGCAATGAAAAGCAGTAAAACTTTTTCAGCAGCTTTATGGAAATGAGTAAGAACAAAGGTAATGAGCTTGAAGGATAATGCTGAGATGGTGAATGCATTAATAAATTAAAAGAGCAACAGTCAAAACTGAAATCAAGAGTGAATTTTAAAGGTAACCTGATCAGAACTTCAGGTAAACAACTGGAGACAGGAGGCTGTTGGAGACAGACTGAAAGCAGACTGCAGAGCAAGGTGCAAACTATACTTTCCCTCTTTTTTTCTTCTTCTTCTTCTTTTTCTTACCCTGAAGAAACAGATGCCCTCTACCACTGCTCTTATTGTTACTCAAGAATCTTAAAAACTATGCGAAAACTTGTAGTAAATTTGAGTCAAGTTCTTTCTAAGAGAATCACAATAAGATGCAGTCACTCTGTCCATTCTCCACAAGGCGAGCACCTAAGTTTTTAATAGGAACGAAGACTTAGGGCTGAAAGTATATCACCCGATTGGCCTATCGTATTGACTTTCTGATAATGTTCTAAAGCCAGTTGAGGAACAGAGGAAAAATGCCACTGGGTACAAATTGTGGCATCAATTCTCTGCCAGACCGATCAATTGAATTTATATATTACCTCCAGCTACAATCTTAAAATCTATAGCTTTACTCTTTCTTCAGTGAACAGCTCACAGTTTAAGTAATTGCAGATCCAAATGAATTTTAAAAGGAATGAGCAGGTTTTAAATTAAAAATGTGTGAACATTGTTGTTTTACCTACTCTTAATTATTTCCTAGTTTAATTCAATGGATGCATTTCTCTTTCTTCTTCTAAGTCCCTTAAAAATAAAGATTCCACAAAGTTTCTATTTTCATACTTCAGATGATTTGTAACTATTTGAATCAATAAAGGAAAGACAATATGTGTACATATAGATTTTTAGATGCATTAAAATGAATTAATAAAAAATCACAAGTTCGGAATTACAAATCTTCTGCCCTCAGTCCTAACTACCTCTCTCCTACAATTATAAGATTTTAAAAATCTATTCATTAGTCATCAATGCTGTAAAAGGAAAATTAAAAATACATTGACTTAAAAATGCTTCCAGCAGAGTAAAGCACACTGGAGACTGTCCCACATAAGATCATTGCACAAAATTGCAAACTCCATATAGTAACCCAAAACATGGTATCAACACCAATGTTAAAATACATAAGAGAAAATACACAAAAGCTAATAACACAAGGGATATTTTAATCTCTTTCAGAATTTAATTGTACATTTTAGGTATTTTGAAAAAAACACTTAAATACTCATTCACTAGAAAAAATTTTAAAAGTGAATAATATCATTGCTCAAATGATGAGTTTTGGTAGATTCATATGTTATAATTTAAGTATATGTTGCTATGAATTATACACAAATGAATAACATTTAATGACTATTTAAGATTCACCTGTAAATACATTAAGCTTTTGACATATACTAATTTAGTTGGCTTTCATGAACACTTAGTAAAGTAAGAAGTTACAGTCCCCATTTTATAGATCTTGAAATATACAATTAAAGAGGTTAAAAAGATTTCAGTTTGATATGGGGAACTGAGTTCCTATGGAAGTGCCTCCTGTGTCAATATGCATATGAAAATATTAAAAAATGCAGAACAAGCTATTTAAGTATGAACAATCAGAAAATACATTTAGATTCACAATTTTAGTAAGAAAAAATTCAAAATTTGAACAATGCAGTGACTTAAAACTGCAACCAAAATGACCCAATGGAGTTTCAGAGAGATAGATTTTAAAAGGTATCATTTTACACATCTAATAGGTATTAATATGGCATAAATATGTAATAACCTACTTACATTAAGAAGAACTTATGAATAGCTACTCTATGTGACAAGAAAGGAGAAACTTACAATCAAAAATACTGTTAACCTCATAGACTCAATAAAATATAAAAAGACCAAAATAAAAATAATATATCACCTTGAGGTTTGCCTACAACCTATTGCTAAGTTGACACTAGATGCACTGATGAAAAGGAATAAGGAACATAAAACCTCCCAGAATTCATGCTTCCCAATTCAGAGTACAAGGGCTCCCCAATAAAGCAAATAAATAAATACCTTTACAGAACAAACTCACAATAATAAATCATATTTTCAAAATACAGAAAAGAAAGTAAAATGATAAAAGAATAATAATTCCTAGCCAAAATAGAAAGATAGCTATAAAGGCTTTAAAACAAGTGTGACTACCATGTTTTTTTAAATTTTATTTTACAGAGAATAAAAAGAGGACAGAATAAAGCAGATCAGAACAGAACAATGCAAGCAACACACCACTTCACAACAAGACAATTGGATATCAACAGTAGCTACCATAATATCACTTTCTTTGAAATAGTTAAGCGTAGCTTCACATGCAATAATATGAAACATAACAAAATAGAATAAAAGCATTCAAGAGAATGAAACTATTACAAGGCATTCTGAACCAAATAACAGAAGGTGAACAATGGCTACAATAATATCTCATTTTCCATTAAAATTTGCTTGTACTATCATACATATTAAAATCAAATAAGACACAACGAGAGAACCAATGGAAACAGAAGAACAAGAGCATGGTAGGACTTCAAAGCAAGATGATACTAAATCAGCAATGGCTGCCATAATGTCTTGTTTTCTTCAGAATTGCTGCTCATACCATCACATATAATAAGGTCAAACAAAACAGAATAAAACCATTCCAACCAATGAATGAAAACATTATAAGTCTTCAAAGCAATATAATGGGGAACCATGATTACCATAGAATCTTATGTACTCTTACCATTTCTTACACTAGGGAGACTATATGGTATTTATGCATATGAGTTTGGTTTATTTCACTTATGAGTACGGTCTCAAGTTGCATCCATTTATTTATAAATATCTCAATGTGATCATTCTTTGTAGCTGAGTAGTACTCCATTGTATAAAAGAACCACAACTTTTTATCCATTCCTCAGTTGATGGGCACTTGGGTTGTTTCCAAGATCTGACTATTACATATTGTGCTGCTATAAACACGGGTGCACATATATCACTGTGGTATGATGTTTTCAGTTCTTCTGGGAGTATGCCTAGGAGTGGAATAGCTGGGTCAAATGGGATTTCCAATCCCAGCTTTTTGAGGAATCTCCAGACTGATCTCCACAGTAGTTGTTCCAGTCTACACTCCCACCAACAGTGCAGAAGAGTTCCTTTTTCCCCACAGCCTCTCCAGCATTTGTTGTTGGTACTCTTGGTGATCCTGGCCATTCTTTCTGGTGTGAGATGGAATCTCAGTGTGGTTTTAATTTGCATTTCTCTAATGACATATGATGATGAACATTTTTTTCATGTATTTATTTGCCATTCATATTTCTTCATCCGAGAACTGTGTGTTCATCTCGGATGCCCATTTTTGGATTGGGTCTTTGATTCTGGGGGATCTGATTTTTTTTTAATTCTTTATAAGTTCTAGACAAAAGTCCTTTGACTGAGGGACAGTTTGCTAAGATTTCTTCCCAGCTTGTGGGTTTTCTTTTCACTCTGCTAAAGATTTCTTTCAACATGCAGAAACTCTTTCATAACATGTGATCCCAGTTATTGATTCTGGGAAGTATTTCCCATGCAGTTTGGTTCTTGTTCATGAATTCTCTACCTAGCCCTATGTCTTTGAGATTTTTACCTACTTTGCCTTTCAACAGATTTAGTGTTTCTGTTTTAATATTTAGATCTTTGATCCATTTAGATTTTAGTTTAATACATGGTGATAGGCATGGGTCTAGTTTTAGTTTTTGGCATATGGATAGCCAGTTTTTCCAGCACCATTTATTAAAGAGATTATCATTCTTCCAATGAACATGTTTGGCCCCTTTATCAAAGATAAGGTGGTTGATTGTGTTCGTAGTTGTGGTTGTATCTTCTAGTTTATTTCATTGATCTTCAGATCTGTTTTTATTCCAGTACCATGTTGATTCTATTACAGTAGCTTTGTAGTATAACTTCAAGTCAGGGATTGTTTGCTGCCTTCCTTGCCTTTGCTGCTTAGAATTGCCTTTGATATTCTAGGTCTTTTCTGATTCCAGATGAATTTTAGGAGTGATTTCCCTAGATCTATGTGGTATGTTAGTGGCATTTTCATTGCAATCGTACTGAATCTGTATAATAATTTTGGGAGAATGGCCATTTTCACAATATTTATTCTTCCTATTGATGAACAAGGGATGTCTTTCCATTTTCTGAGGTCCTCTTCGATTTTTTTTCAGGGTATCATAATTTTCCCTGTATAGCTCTTTTACTTCTTTGGTTAGATTAATTCCTAAATATTTCATTTTTTTGGATGCTAGTGTGAAAGGTGTGGCTTCTCTTATTTCTCTCTCGGTGATTTTGTTGTTAGTGTATAATAATGATATTGGTTTTTGAGTATTGACTTTCTATCCTGCTACATTGCTGAATTTATTTATTATATCTAGGAGTCTTTCAATGGAGTTTTGAAGGTCTTCTATGTAGAGTATCATGTCATCTGCAAATAATGATAGTTTAACTTCCTCTTTTCTTACCTTTACTCCTTTTATTTCTTTCTCTTGTCCAATTGTTCTGGCTTGTATTTCCAGTACTATGCTGAATAGGAGCAGTGATAAGGGATGTCCTTATCTTGTGCCTGATTTTCACGTAAAGGCTTTCAGTTTCTGGCCATTTAATATGATACTGGCTGTTGCTTTGTCGCAGACAGCCTTTATCATATTGATGTAGAGATCATCTATTCCAATTCTCTGTAAGGTTCTTATCATGAATGGTCATTGGATCTTATCAAAAGCTTTTTCTGCATCTATAGAAATGATCATATGATTCTTACTTTTGGCTCTATTGATATGGTGAATTACATTTGTTGAATTTCATATGATGAACCATCCCTGCATTCCTGGGATGAATCCCAGTTGGTCGTGGTATATAATCTTCTTGATGATTTGCTGCATACTGTTTGCCAATATTTTATTGAGAACTTTTGTATCTATGTTCATTAGGGAGATTAGCCTGCAGTTCTCTTTTTTAGTTGGGTCTTTCTTAGGTTTTGGCAGTACAGTAATATTTGCTTCCAGGAATGACTTAGGGAGAATTGCTTCCCTTTCAATTTCATTGAACATTTCATTGAGGAATGTCGGCATTAAGTCTTCTTTGTATTTCTTGTAAAATTCTGCAGTGAATCCATCTGGGTCTGGGCTCTTATTTGTTGGTAAGGACTTAATTACATTTTCAATTTCATTAATAGAAATTGGGTTATTCAACAGTTTTACATCTTCTCGATCCAGCTTTGGTGATTCATATGTTTCTAGGAATTTGTCCATTTCTTCTGTTATTGAACTTATGAGAATAGAGGTTTTTGAAATAGGTGTTGATGATCTTCTGTATTTCCACAGAGTCGGTAGTGAATTCACCTTTTTCATTCCATATTGCATGAATTTGAGTCTTTTCTTTCCTTTTTTAAATTAGGTTGACTAGGGGCTTATCAATTTTATGTATTTTTTCAAACAACCAACTCTTTGATTCATTGATTCTTTGTATTGTTTTCTTAGTCTCTATTGCATTAATTTCTGCTCTGATCCTTATAATTTCCTCCCTTCTTTTGGCTTTGAGCTTGGCTTGCTCTTCTTTTTCTAGCTGTTTGAGGTGTAGTATCAGGTTGTTTATTTGTGTTCATTCTGTTTTCCTAATGTGGGAACTCGGTGCAATAAATCTTCCTCTGAGGACCATGTTCATTGCATCCCACAGATTCTGGTAAGTTGCATTTGTATTTTTGTTTGTTTGTAGATACTGTTTAATTTCTTCTTTCATTTCTTCTGTGACCCATTGATTGTTTAAGAGTGTATTATTAAATTTTCATGTGTTTATGGGATTTTTGTAGTTTCTTTTATCATTAATTTCTAGTTTCATGGCTCTGATAACATGCATGGGATAATTTCAGTTCTTTTGCATTTACTTAAATATGTTCTGTGGGCTAGTATATGGTCTATTTTAGAGAACTCCCATGTACTGCTGAAAAGAATGTATATTCTGATGTTGTTGGATGGAACACTCTGTATACATCTATCAAGTCCATTTGTTCACAGGTGTGATTCAGTTCTTTTATTTCTTTTCTGATTTTCTGTCTAGTTGATCTGTCTCTTTGTGTCAATGGTGTGTTAAAGTCTCCTGTACTAATTGTGTTATTGCTCATTTGATTTTTCATTTCTGTTAATACTTGCTTTGTATAGCTGGGTGCTCTGGAATTTGGTGCATATATATTTAAGATTGTCATCTCTTCCTCTTGAAGTTTTCCCCTAACTAGTATGTAGTGATCACCTTTATCTCTTCCGAGCATTCTTGGTTTGAGGTTCACATTGCAAACAGAATAGCTACCCCCACTTTTTTGGGGGGGTTCCTGTTGCATGAAGTATTGTTTTCCATTCTTGGATTTTCAGTCTATGAATTTCCTTTTGGTTATATGGGTTTCTTGTAGAGAGCATATGGTTGTTTCTTGACCCACTCAGCCAGTCTGTTTCTTTTAATTGATGAATTGAGGTCATTTACATTAATAGTTATAAATGTTATATATCATTTTATTGTTGACATGTTATCTTTCTGCTGTTGTATCTTTACCTTTCCATTCTGTTTTGTTGCTGTCTTTAGTGATTTTTTCCAACGTGTATCTAGAATGTTTTCGAGTATTTTTGTAGGACTGGTTTGGTGATCATGAAGTTCTTCAGCTGTTCTCTGTCATGGAAGTATCTTATTTCTCCATCCATTTTGAAGGACAGTTTTGCAGGGTACATCAGTCTGGGTTGGAAGTCATTACACTCCATGATCTTCTTGACTTCATTGTTTCTGTTGAGAAGTCTGCTGTGATTCTGATAGGTTTTCTTTTATAGGTGATCTTTCTTTTCTTTCTAACAGCTTTTAATATTCTGTTCTTATGTTGGTTTTCTGGGATAGTGATTATTATATGTCTGGGTGTAGTTTTATTTCAGTTATGGCTGTTTGGAGTTCTATATGCTTCATTAATTTGTATGTGAGTTCCATTCTTATCTTTGGGAAATTTTCAGCTATTACTTCTGTAAATAGCCTCTTGATAGCATTTATGTTGTCCTCTTCTTTTTCATTTAACCCCATTAATCTTATGTTGTTTTTCTTTGCATCATCTTGCAGCTGTTGACCTGTTATTTCTTGATTCCTTGTTATTTTTAAAAGATCTTTCCTTTCCTGTTCACTAGTTTCAATCTTATCTGAAATTCTATCTTCACTTTTGTTGAGGAGGTTTTAGCAACTTTCAATAGAATTTTTGATTTCCTGTGTATCTCTTTGAATCTGCTTCATGTATTCTGTTTGTTTCTTATTGTTCATTCAGGGATTCTATCTGTTTGCTTTGTTCCTCTAATTTTTTAACTGTGTCTTCTTTAGATGTGCTCACTATTTCTTTCACTTCTTTTATCATTTCTTCTTTTACCTTGGAGATTATTTCTGATTTGAGTTCCTTCATAGCTTTCCATACTTGCTTTTTATTTCAGTTGATATCATTTTAGGTATTTCAAGTGTATGACTAGTATTTTCTTCTATGTATGTGTCTCCCATGCCTTCTTGGGATTGGCTGGAGGTTTGAGATTGCATTTTGGTCTTCTATTTGTCATTTTCCTATATTTTTGTGTTTCAAGTGATTTTCCAAAACTTTCCCTGGGCATGTTGGAGATCACCTCCTGTACCCTTGGCTCCTGGGACTCATGGGCCTTGGCTCCTTTGATTGAATGAAGGTTGCTGGGCATGGTCCACTCAAGCCCACGAAACCTCTCCAGGTTAGTCCAGTGTCCTAGGGGGCTGGGTGGGTACCCAAGCACTGGGAGTGATGTCACAAACTCTCCCGGACCAGTGTCAGCAAGCTGGAACTCACCTCACTGCCACTCGTGACTAACTACCCTCTATTACCATGTTAAAAGGATTCAAACAGCATCAGAAATCATGCCAAAGAAAGAGATCAATGTCAAATGATACTGAAATAGTTTTAAAAGAAATGAAAAATATTTATAAACATAACAGCGTTTGCTCAAGGTCCCACAAAAAAATATCACTAACTTGATTGTTTAAACAATTGAACTCATTGTATCACAAATTTGAGAGCTTATAGTCAGAAAGAAAGGGGATTCTCTGGTGAGGCTTCTCCCCTAGCTTGTATATATCCTTGTGTGCTCTCTCTCTCTCTCTCTCTCTCTCTCTCTCTCTCTCTCTCTCTTCTCTCTCTGTTTCTCTCTTCCTCTCTTTGTCTCTCTCACCATCTATCTCTCTATGTGTCTGTCTCTTTCTCTCTCTCTCTTTCTCTTTAGATGCTTTGAAGGATAGGGTTTTAGTATATGAATTTTAGGAAAACAAAATTCAGTTCTCATCAGTTTTTAATATTAAATATAAATAAAAATGTAGTGATCTTGTACCCTGAAAAATAGAATTAAATAAATTACTGTTAAGAAAAATGTCTAAGACATGGATAACATAGAAAGATGGGAAATTTGGAAAGATTTTTGACTCTCTTTTTAATGTTCTGCACCTCTGCTGTTATGGAAAACACATCAAGAGTGTCCACTCCAGTACTGCTACTAATTACTGTGAAAATATCTTGGTAAAACTGTGTCCCCTGTAGAGACGTCTTTGAATAAATCAAGATATTTGCCTAGGTTCATGGATGGCTACATATTAGTAATTTAAATAAGCTAAAATTAAATAGTGTTAAAAGTGTCACAATTTTTTTGAGACAGCAGCTTACTGTGTAGTTCAGGCCTTGAAACCATGATACTCCTGCCTCAGCCTCCCATGTTCTGGCAACCCAGGTTGAACCACTGTACCCAGCATTTTAGAATCTTTACCTAAAAAGGTTTAAAAACAAACCTCCAGAAGAATAAGTTGCCAAGCAGTAATTTTAATCCTTTCCAAAACAGCCTTAAATATTAGCCAAGGAAAGACAATGAGGTTGAAAAAAAAGTTAATAGTATAGCACTTACTGCATACAACATTAAGCTCAAAATTAGCAGAAGTGCAAGAGAATTCTGGGAAGATGGTAGAGTACGAGACACCAGGAATCAGTCTCTCCACCCAGACAGAACCTGTCGCTGTAACGATTTAAGGACTCTGGCTTCTATCTTCTAGCTTAGATAATAAGCTTCTATTATTTGTCATAAATTTTAGGTAATATCTGAGTAGCAACCACCCTTTTCCACATTGTGGTTGATGGCTGGTAGCTGTAAATGTGTTCCTGTATCAGGTTGCACCTTAGGTGAAAAAGTTAATATGAATGTGATGACTGATTTTATATCACAGGGGAAACCAGGGGCAGAGATGCCCAGATATTGGTGAAAAAATATTCTTAGCATTTCTGTAACTGATTTAGGATACACTAACATTTACTTTGATCGACCAAGTAAAGCAGATTGCTTTCTCTAATGCACATATAACTCATCTACTCATCTACTGTCTCTCCTAATTTATCTACCTGGTTGGTTTTATCAAACTGAGACATTAACTCTTACTGAATCTCCAGTTTGTCAACTAATTCTCTAGTTCTTTGGACTTGTACTACTCCATAATAGCATGAGAAAATTTTATATAAACTTAATTATTTTGTATTTACATAAATTTTTATGAATATATATTTCATGTATCTTATTAATTTTTTTCTGATGAACTCTACCTAAAACAGTGGACAGTAAGGCCACTGACATTCAGATACTGAGTTCTATAAATGCTAAATGTTATTTATGATTCTGGATTCATAAACAGTGATAAGGAGCAGTATTCTACACCATCCCTTTATTGCAAATTCTAACCCTTGAGTTGAAGCAAATTTCAGAGATTTAAAGTTCCTCTTTTCATTCTTCCATTTTATCCACTTGGTAACCATGAAATGAAGATATTTTTTAAAAAATGGCACAAAGGAAATTAGAAAATCACTACACACCCCATAGAAAGGCTCAGAGAAAACTAGAGAGACCTTTAGTTTATACCTCAGATTGATTCTCAATATAAGACTGTCTGAAGATCAAACATTTAAAAGGTTTTTTTAAAAGTATAGCGAATAAGCGACTTAAGGAATACATTTAATGGAAAAACACTTACAAAATGGAAGTCTTAGAGAAGAGAAAGATGTACAGAAACTATATGAAAAAAATACTGGCCAAAAGCTTCTAAAAGTTGATGAAAGACATAAGTAGAAATATCCAAGAAGTTCAATGAACTTCAAGTAGTATTAACTCAAAGAAATCCATCCTGAAACATCACAAACTGCTGAAAGTCAACATCAAAGAGAGATCCTGAGAGTGGCATAATTCATAACATCTAAGGAACCCTCAACAAGAATTTTTAAAGATTTTTCATCACAAGTATTGGACGTCAGAAGACAGTGGCCTAATAATATTCAAAATTTAAAATGTTAACCAAAAAACCCATATTTACCAAAAGTTCCCTTTAAAAGTACTAAAAAGCCATTAGCAGAGTGAGTTCATTATCACTAGATCTTCCATAAAAGAAATTTGTAAAGGACTCCTCCCGGTTTAGAAAAGATGATGGACAATAATGGAAAGCTATGTTTATAAAAATCAAGATCTCAGAAAGGAAAATCCAAGGGACAAATATAAAAGATGTTATTACTTTAACAATAGTTTGCAATTCAACTATTACTATGCAACTTAGCAGACTGATACAGTTTTTTAAAAATTTAATCCTGAAGTATTATTTTTAACTTTGTATATACATATACAGAGTATTCTACACAAGAGCATGAGAATGCATATGCTTCACAGGAACCCTGAGACATTTGCAGGAACCAAATAGGAGGTTACAAAAGACATCTCAACATACTTTAAAACATTTATACATACAAAGTGTGCTTTCTGCAAAGGATGAAAATAGAAATCAGTAACAGGAGGAAAGCTAAAAATTCACAAGTTTGTGGAAATTAAATTGCACAGTTTTTAAATAGCAAACAAATTAAAGAAATAACAATGAAATGTGATGGTGCATGCCTCTAATCCCAGCACTCTACCAGGCTGATCCAAAAGGGCTGCAAGTTCAAGTCCCAAGTAAGCAACTTGGGAATTTAGCAGACTCTATATCAAAAAGACAAATAAAATGAGATGGATTATACAATTGTCTTACACGTTTCATGCATTCTTTGACCTCTTACTCTGGTTTTTCAATCTGCATATGCGAAAATTGGCTTATAAGTTCTTATAAGATAAATGCATGAATTTGAAGCTGGAAGAATAAAAGTAGAGGGTAGGGGCAGTGATTACATAGACCAGTTTCCTACAATGAACGTAATCATTAAGCACTGCAAACTTGTACTAATAATAAAAAGAGGAGGTGGGGTTGGGGATATATCTCAGTGTCATGACCCTGGATTCAGTCCCGGTGCCACAATTTATAAAAAGAATTGACAAGAATAATTGGAAAACAAAGAAATGATAATGAAAAGACAAAATCCCAAAACTTAAATGTTTAAAAATCAGTATTGAGAAATTGAAACCTGTGCAAGTTGATATAAGAAAAATTTTTTTACAAATCCTGTTGGCCTACAATTACAATTTAATACAGTATGTAAAAGAACAAAATAAACCCAATGGTAACAGGAGTAAGAAAATATTAGCAATCATAGCACAGATTTTAAAAAAATAGAAACTAGAAAAAAATACAGAGAAAATCAATAAAATCAAAATTTTGGGAGCATTGTTTTGAGGACTGCATTTGTAGCATTGTAGGAAGCTGAGATAGGAGGATTGTATGTTCCAGCCCACCTTGGCAAAGTGAGACTCACTGAAACCTCGCCTCAGACAAATGGCTAAAATGGACTGGAGATGTAGTATCATGGCAAAGGTTCTGGGTTTCATTCCCTAGAAGAGTTTAAAAAAATGGTCCACTGGAAATATTAACAAAATTGATCTACTGGCTGAAAAAAGAATGGTCCATGGCTAAAATAAAAATTAAAGTTAGAACACTACTATGAATTTTTATAGAAATTAAAAGACTGATAAGGAAGTGCTACAGTAGTAAATAGAACAGTCTAGATGAAATAAGCAAATTTTTAAACACATAAAACCTGTAAAAGCTGAATCAAGAAACAAACCTGAGTAGTCTGGTAATCAATAAAGAAATTGCATCTATAAGTGAAATATCCCAACAAAGAAAACCTCCAAGGACTCTACTGGTGAATTTTGCAGATTATTTAAAGAATTAACAAAAATACTTCTCAAAAGTTTCAAAAAATTGATAAGAAAATACTTTCTAACCCATCTGAGCTCATTATTCACATATTAACACCAGACAGGGACAGTACTAGAAGAAACAAAAATACACCAATATTTTATGAACATTGATACAAAAGTTCTCACCTATTAGCAAACCAAACTCAACAACAAATACACCTGGGTGAACTGTGATTTATTACTAGAAGGCAAAGATGTTTCAAGATATGAAACTCAACTAATACTTTGAACAGCACAATTGCAGAATAAAGGTGGAAAACATTACCTAAATTTATGATGGAAAAGTAGTTGAAAAGATTAAAAATTTTTCAACATTGAAAACACTCAACAACCTAGAAAAAGCTGGAAATTGAATCAACATTGGAGAAGTTATATATGAACAACCCACAGAGACTGCATACTCCTGGTGGATAGAGAGTCCTCTGCCTATAAACAAACAATCTTTAAAAAGATCAAAATTAGAAAGCTCACAATCTCCCATTTCAAAATTTACTAAAAGGCTTCAGTAATCAAATACTGATACTGGCACAAAGATAGGCATACTTAGTAATCTAAAATAATAAAAATACCAGATATAAGCACTCCTATAATATGGTTTTCAACATAATCTACTGGTGATAATTATAGTTGTTTTATTTTACCAGTACATATTCTTAATTAGATTAAGATTATTTCTTTCTAGTCCCATATTCTTATTTTGAATTTTTTAAAAAGGATGAGTGGGTAAACATTTTTAGTAAAATGCCTTTTCTGAATCTTTTAGAGTTATCTACAGTTTTTCTCTATTTTTTATATGACACTTTATATCAGTTATCATGAATGTTTACAATAATTTTGTAGTGCCATGATAAATCCAGTTGGTTATAAAATGTATATCTTTATTTACATGTTTATATATTACTGGCTTGATTTTGCTGTAAGTAAATTAATTTTGCATATATAGGTGTAAGGGATTCTGTAAGTTTTTTTTCTTGTAAAATATCTCATTTTGGTATGAGATTATATTGACCTCATAAAAACAGTTCAAAAGTATTTCCTCCTTTTTTCTAATAAAACTTGCATTGAAGTGAAAATGATTCTTCCTTAAATATTTAAATTAATCAGCTATTCCATATAGTTTTCTTTGTGAGGACTACCATTTTCATTTGTTTCATTGAAATGAGATTTTCAAGTGTTTGAAGTCCTGTAATGTTTTCATTCTTTTGTTTTGATTGATTTTGTTTTGTCTAATTTTATTATGTCTGATGGTATGGGCAGCTATTTTGAAGATAACAAGAGGAATTATGGTAGCCATTTGCTGATTTCTTCTTGTTTTGAAAATTACTCATTTTTTTTTTTACTTTATATGCTTAGATAACTAATATACAACAGTAGTAGCCATTAGTGAATTTTGGATATGCCTTGAAGAAATTCATTATTTATCTAGTGAAAAAATAAACAAAACTTCATAGCAATACACTACAAGAGAAACAATAATTAATACACTGTATATTGTTATCCTCAAAGTAGTTATTTAGAGTAAAATATATAGGTATAAAATTTCTCCAAATGCTATCAGTACAAGCCTTCTATTCCAGTGAACCAAGAAAACTAGTAGTACGATAATCTTGTATTTTTTCTTTTCCTTTTTTTCCTTTCCCCTTTCCCCCACCCTAGTTCTTTTTTCCTTTAGAGAAATTTTTTCCCATTTCACATTACCTTATGGTGCATTATGGTCCTTATTTACTCTTTCAGTTTCTCATACCAGGGAGATAATATGATTTTTACTCCTGTAAGTATAATCAAGTTGCCCTCATTTACCTCAAATTTATCCTTCATGGCTAAATAGTATTCCATTGTATATAAAGACCACATCTTTTTCATCCATTCCTTGGTTGATGGGCATTTAGGTTTTTTCCAAGATTTAGTTATTAAAATTATGTTGCTATAAAAATGGGTGCAAATATATAGCTGCAGTATGATGCTTTTAATTATTTCAGGAAGGTACCCAAAAGGGGAATAGCTGGGTTGAATGGGTTCTCTAATCCTAGTTTTGTGAGGAATCTCCATACAGATTTCCACAGTTGTTGCACCGGTCTACACTCACACCAAGTGTAGGATTCCTTTTTCCTCCACTAGCCCTCCAGCATTTGTTACTGGTTGATTTCTTGATGATAACCATTCTTCCAGGAGTGAGATGAAATTTTAATGTCATTTTAATTTGCATCTCTAGTGACCAATGATGTTGAACAGTTTTTCATATATTTTTGTAATCAGGAATTGCAAAGAAATTATATACAGGATGCATAATTTATAGCTCCCCCAATAATAACAGCCAAGTTCATGTCAGAGAAGCCAGCATGACAAGCTTCTCCAGGAGAACTACAGCTCCAAAAGAACCAACAGTTCCAAACAACAACACTTAGAAAAACCCACAGTGTTGCTCTTCCTCTCCTGGTCTCCTTTTTATTCTGGCAACAGTCCTCAAGTGGACCATCTACACTCAGCACCAAGCTGATTCAATTTAGCTGGTGTTTAAGTTGACCATGAGTTTTTAATCCATTACATATATTTATTTTCCCTTTGTATTTCTTCATCTGAAAAATGCATATTCATCTCAGATCTCCATTTTTGGATTGAGTCTTTTAATTTAGGGGGTCTGATTTTTTTCCAATTCTTTATATGTTCTATAAATAAATCATTTATTTGAGGGAAAACTGGCCAAATTTTTTTCTCACTATATGGGTTGTCCTTTCAATGTGTTGGTGATTTCTTTTGTTCTGCGAAATCTTTTTAATAAGATGAGACTGCTTCCAGAAATGATTTTGTAAGTATTGTTTCCCTTTCAACTCCATTAAAAAGTTTCAGCATTAGTGGTAGTAGGTCTTTACTAAGTTTCTTATAGAATTCAGCAGTGAATCTTTCAGGAACTGGGCTTTTGTTGTTGGTAGGTTTTAAATTATATTTTCAATTTCATTGACTAGTATCAGATTACTTTTAATTTTTGTTCACTTTTGGAGATTCTTATGAGTCTTGGAATCTGTCCCTTTCTTCTGTGTTTTCCATCTTATTGGAATACAGGTTCTTGAATTTGGTATTGAAAATATTCTGGAGTTCTGCAGGATCCATAGGAATTTCCCCTCTTCATTCTTAATTACTTAAATTTGAGTCTTTCTTTCCTCTTTTTGATGAGGTTGACTAGGTGTCTATCAATTTTATTTTGTCTTTCAAAGAACCAACTCATTGATTCATAGAAGAGTTTTGTATTATTTTCTTAGTCTCAAAAGTGTAAATTTCTGTGCTTATCTTATAAATTCTTCCCTTGTATGAGATGTTTGTTTGGTCTATTTTTCTCTTTCCAGAAGTTTGAAGTTCAACGTTATTTGTTTATTTGAACTTGTTCTGCTCCTGATATCAGAATTCATTGCTGTAAATTCCCCTTATAGGACTACTTTCTTTGCATCACATAAATTCCAGTATGCTGTACTGGCATTATTGTTTAATTGTAGATCTTGTTTAACTTCTTTAATTTCCATTGCTTGTTTGGGAGGGTATTGTTTAATTTCCTCATGTTTATGTAGTTTGTGCGGTTTCTTTTGCCATTGATTTCCAATTTCTTTGCACTATGGTCAGATAATATGGATGGAATGATTTCAATTCCTCTGCCTTTATTTTTAAGTGCATTTTATGAGCTAATATGTGGAATATGTGGTACACTTTGGAGGAAGTCCCATGTACAGCTGAGAAGAATGTGTGTTCTGATGTTTTGGGGCAGAACACTCTGTAGACATTTATTAGGTCCATTTGTTGATGGGTTTGGTTTAGTTCTGATATTTCTTTGTTGATTTTGTTCCTATTTGATCTTTCTAATTGTGAAAGTGGAGTAATAATGTCTCACATTACACGTGTTACTGCTTATTTTATTTTTCCTGTTGATTAATATTTGTTTTATTTAGTTGGGTACATTGATATTTGGTGCATATGTATTTATGATTGTTATCTCTTCTTCTTGGAGTTTTCCCTTTATAAGTATGTAGTGACATTCTTTGTCTCCTTTGATCAATCTTGGATTGATATTTTCATTGTCTGCAAATAGAATATCTACCCCCGTGTTTTTATGGGTTCCTGTAGCATGGATTATTTTCCATCCACTGACTTTCAGTCTATGAATTTATTTTTGAATTAAATGTGTTTCTTGAATGCAGCATATTATTCGATCTTGCTTCTTGATCTATTTAGCCAGTCTGTTTTGTTTTTGTTTTTTTGACGGGTGATTTGAGAACATTTACATTGATGATAAAACAGATATACATTGGTGTGTTGTTTTCATGTTGTTTTCCTGTTGTTGGTTCCATGTCTTTCCCCTTATTTTAATTGCTTGACCTGCCTTATGGTTTCTTTATATTGATGTTCTAGTGCTTGTGGTCTTTGTTTTCTCTTTCTAATATGTCCCTCAGTGTATTCTGAAGAGCTGCTTTGCTGGTAATAAATTTCTTCTGTTGTTCTTCATTATAATAATATCTTATCTCTATTGATTTTGAAAGTTAGTTTAAGGGTACATCAATCTGGGTTGGAGGTTGTTTTCTTTTAGAAGTTGAAATACTTTACTCCAAGCATACTTTGATTTGAGGGTTTATATTGAGAAGTCTGCTATGATTCTGATGGACTTTCCTTTATATGGGATTTGTTTCTTTTCTCTATTCTCTTTTATTATTCTGTTCTTGTGCTGAATTCTGAAATCGTGACTATTCTCTGCCTTGGTTTAGATTGATTTTGGTTATGACTATTTGGAGTTCCATGTGCTTCATTTATTTGTATGTTAAATTTTTTTATCCATGTTTTGGAAGTTTTCTTTCATTATTTCTGTAAAGAGGTTTTTATGGCTTTTGCACTGCCTCCTGCCTTCTCACTGACTCCAGTCAATCTTGTGTTCTTCTTTGCTTCTTTTTTTAGCTGTTAGATTGGCTTTTCAAGGTCTCTTGCTACTTTTATGATGTCTTTCTTTTCCTGGTCACTGGCTACAATCCCATCTTCTAGACCTGATATTCTATCCTCATTTCCATTTGATCTGTTTTATTTACTTTCAATGCAGTTTTAAATCTCCTCATTTTTTTTCCTATGTTGAGCTTTCATGGTTTCCATCATTTTCCTCACTCCTCTATTTTGTAATCTTTGTCATATTTAATGTCTTTCATTCTGATCATCATTTCTTTTTGTCTTAGAGAGATCTTTTTTCTCTACTGCTTCTTCCATTTGTTTTTTCACTTCTGTTGCTGTCATTGCAGAGAGTTCCCGTGGCTGGCTTAGGAGTTGGATTCCATCTCATTGTGCTCTGCATTTGTCCTGGGTAAGCTGTGGATGTGGGTTGCATTTTACTTCTGCATATTGTTTTCTATTTCCTTTTTATTTTATTTTGTTTTCTCTATTGATGCTTTCAGATTTCTTATGTTATCTATCTTTATCCCCAGTATTGAGGCTTCCCTGAGAAATGCCTGTTTCTCAGGGATGTCTTCTAGATGCATGTGATTCTTGATCTTTGTGACTAACAATTTTCCTTCCCAATGTATTGAAGATCAGAAGTTGCTATCTATTCGGTTCAACATCAAGTCCTATGGTACTGTGCTACAGTGATGGTTCTGACCACATACCATCACCGTGTTGTAATACAAGGGAGAAAAACTGATTATAACAGGTATGACATTCTGGCTAAAATAGTACAGTTAGCAATAACAATCATTTCAAGCACAGCCCGGCTACTGCCAAACTGTGATAACTCTTAACCTGATACCTTTAATCATGGGAGCAAATTATATAGTTATATAACAAAATCTGACATATACCAGGAATTTGTATGCAATGACTTTCCCTTTATTAGAATGATTTTACCCTGTTGCAGGGTAGGGGTGTTAAGAGGGATAGTGGATAGCACAGACAGATGAAAGGGGATCAAATACAGTAGGAGCAAGACTGGAGGGCAAAAGATGATCACCCAAGTTTTGTGAAACTGGAGGACACAGGAAAGAAAGAAAGACAAAGCAAAGGAGCACAGAAGTAAACCAGAAAGAGAAGAGACAATGTTTATTCACAGCACAGTATCATAAAATCAAGTGAGACAGTTGAGAGAAAACAGAAAGAAGACAAGTAGAAGAAAACAAAATGAAAGATAAGAAATCTGAGTCATGAAAGAAAAAGAAAAAATAATCATTAAAAAGACAAAAAATATTAAAACCCACAAACGACCAATGAACCAAACAAACAAAACAAAAACTCTAAATGGACAGAAAAACAAGACCAACAGAACAAACAAAGAAAAAAAAAAGTTGTAAAATTCCTCTGTGTCTCTTGTGTCAATTCTGTAGTACATCCAAGTCACACCCCAGAAACCTGTTGTATTCTCCAGTCAAATTTGCACTGGGATTTGTGCTGGATACTGAGCTGATGTGGTAGCTGGGATTGGTCTTTTGTTCCTAGAGTTCCCCTAGAGCCTTTAATAAAAAAACATGGTGGCCTCATCCACCTGCTTCTATTCTGTGTGTCTGCATGCTGAAGCACAATGCTGGTTCACCTGAATTACTAACTGCTGGCTTGAATTCTCACTGCTGTTTTAAATGTTTCCACTATACTGTTCCTGTCTGGCCATCAGGTGTGCCACCACCAGGTCCCTGGAGTCCTGCCTAGGCTGAACCCTACTAATAATTTATTATGAGAAGTTTTCTAATATCGAATGGAAATGTAGAAAAGATTAATACTAGTCTTAAAATCTGGAAAATATTTTGTCTTCCTGTCTTACATTTTATGTCACTGCCCCCAAATCTGGTAGGACTCTAGTATCTTTAGGATTATACTTAATAGTAAATAGGACTAAGACAGATATTTTATGTAATTGTTTTTCTCCTTTAGCTGTACTTTATCAAAATTAAACTAAATTACATACCTAGATAATAAGAAAAATTCCTCAATAATTATTTTCCACCTTTTGCAACTAAATAAAACCAGCTAATGGTCAGTAAGCTCAAAGAAAATCAGAAGACATAATTTTTATGTTTTCTGTTTTGTTTGATTTTTCACTATTTGTGTCCATTATTATTTCCACAGGGAATACTTGTGTAGCATACATCAAGTTAAATTATTAAAGCAAAAAGTCACTATACATTAAAAGTAATTGTCTGCATGATCTAAAATCAACATTAATTTCTTCAATGTCTACTGTTCTCAAGCTGTGCATGTGATTTTAAAATCTCTTTAGATAGTTATAGTACAATATATATGCCTTAGTTTGGGGATGATAACTTCCCATACTTAAGAAAATATTACAAACAAAAATCTTTGTATTACCCAATTTTATTATAAATATAGAAAAATATTAAATTTAAATTCATATTTTATATAAATAAAAACATGTTAATGTCCTGAAGTTTACTTCAGTGGTAGAGTTCATGGTATATATATGTAACTCCCTGCAACATGCACAAAATTAAAATTGGAAAACACTATAGTACTATTATTATCTCCTTTCTTACAACACAAAATGTGTACAAATTTAATCAGTATTTACAGTTAGGTCTGTGGTTACCTGGAATTGAGCCTGTCTTACAGAAGACATCTGGGTATATGTTGGAGTGGCACAGCTGGGGGAAAACTTCTGCAGTTGGTCAGAAATCAGGGAAGCTGGTAAGCATCCTATAATATGTAGAGCAGACTCCATCACAGTTAGCTACTATCCCAAAATGTCAATAATGCTGGGGTTGAGAAACTAGTGAATTCTATTATTTCTAAGATGATGTATGATGATTTAATAGTAGTGGATTGTGTAAAATGTTCCACCTATAACACTGTATATAAGTAAACCAAAATGATTGCCTTAGATGCTATAGAAGAAACAATTGTTTCTTAATCAAATAATACAGAAACAATTTACAGTGATAACTTGCTCCTGACTTTGCTAACTTATGGACATAATTCCTGACAAGGAAATTTTCATAGCATTGCAGAAAGGAGGTGCTCTTTTATACAGTACTTATAATTTTCTGTGAATGAGTCTGAAAATTGCTTCTTTCATTTTCTTCTTAGAGTAAAATTATTAATCTGAGGAGAGTTGCTGTGTTTCACTAAACTATCATCTAAATTAACACTCAAGAAGCAGGAAACTTTCAAGTTAAAAGATAGAAAGTAACTTCAAAAGATGACTAGTTCTTTAAAAGCAAGGCACTTCACTTCTCATGATAGATTACTATAAAGTCACTAACAATTTCTCAATTTTCCCTGTTACTGTAGTTTCCTAACCTCCTCTAAAGTCTGTGTTATCACATATTTTGTAGAGATCAATGAATTTTAAACTCTGAACTCATCAATAAAATTTTATACTAGTTAAAATTCACTGATTTTTATTTTTATTTCCTGAATTATACATATGAAAACATTTAGAATAATCATGATAGAATTTTCCTAAACATAATTTTAACTAGCCTTTTATATTTAGAGTTTTGTTTTCTTTAGCCTGATGACCTGCTTGGTAATGGATAATTAAACTACTTGACTGTTTTGCCTGCAGAAATTTTTAAAAATATTATACCTGTTTTCTCTTTTCTACTAAATCAAATTTAAAAAACGAAAGACTCTGAAGCCATTCACATTTGTTAATTACATGTTATATGATATGCTTGCAAATTATTCTATTTTCATTCTGGATATTTAGCTTTGACTAATAAGTTTCATGAACATGAAAAGCATAAAATTTATAACTTACTGTATCATAATTAAGACTAAAAGATCTTGATATAAATCTGTGAAAAGCATTATTTTAAAATACTTTATATGAAATTTTAGTATGTTTAAATGTAACAGCAAGAATTAAACTAAAAAACTCTTCATGTTAATTTGCATAGAATGATTTAGTGAACACAGTCTTATTATTTATTTTATTTATTTGCTTTGTATCAGAAATGTTTTCTCAGAGCAGTTATCACCAACAATAATTACAAATTCTTTTTATGTACTCTGAATATTTCATTCATCCACATAAATTAATTTCAAATTATTATCTTTTGGAGGGAAAAAAAACTCCTATATGCAGATATTGTGTGGGCTACAATAAACACTAATAATTGCTATATAGAGCTTCCTTATGCAGTATCCATTTTTAGTGTGTTAACGTACAATTTGTAAAAAAAATCAGAAATAGTAAGAATGATGATTTTGTGTATAATTCAAAGTGATGCTGATAGTCCATTTGAAGAACAGCATGAATAAATAGGATTTGGTAATGCTTTTGGAATTAAAATCTCTACTAACCCTAACTATTAAAATTATGGGCACCGGAATGAATCATTTTATAAAAAACAAAAGCAAGCTATTTAAACCACTCTTAGCCCATGTAGCATAACAGTTTCATGCTTAGGGAAAGTCCATCTGGCCTATCTACAAACAGTAAGTAACATACACGTAGCTGTACATATGGCCTGTAACACACACATAGCTAGCTGAACCAACCCCTGTGACTAAATAAAAATTAGCATTGGGGTTTTATGTTGACAAACACTCTATCAGCTCCTTCCTGACCTTCATCCAAATGGGCATATGATTACATAAAATGGATAGTTTCTTTCTCAAGCATTTATTTGTGCGCAAAAATGTAGGATTTGTTTAACTGCCGCCAACTGAAGAACTGAGACCCATATGCTATCCCATAAACTTACCGGTTAGCAATTTGTTATAAGCAAGATGCAAATATTATGGTAAACATTCAGAGCATTTGTTCAATGAACCTTATGTTGTAAATGAAAACAACAGTATGTCAGAAAATTTTGAAATAAAGATATCACCACTGGTACCATTTTATGTGTAATTCCATGTTTCCAAATTCTGATATTGTCATTTAGAGACATTAAGGTCAACAGCATTTTAAATATAAAATAATATTTTATATTTAAAGGTAAAGAATAGCAAAAAAATCTTAGAAAGCTGGAAAATATTGTACAAGTTTTAATTTTGATTTATTCGAGGACTGAAGTATTTTAAACAGATAACACTTTGAATGTGTGGTCAGATCTCATCTGAGTATGGAATAGGATTTCATGAGGAATTAAAGTATAAGGTTTGTTGTACATACATGGGGGAGAAAACTGCAGAAATCAATGTTAAATGAAAGGTCTAACAAATGCATGTGCGTTTATTTTAAGACTTAAATATTCCTAACCCAGGACACAGCTTTAGAATAAAAATTCAGAAATTGTCTGATGCAATGGAAATTTAAACACAAGAATCAAATAAAATTTTAAGAGATTGAATAAAAGACCCTGATAATTCTCTACTATTTGTAAACAAAGGTATCAATTATTATTTATTTTTGATATAGAAAGAATGGAAACACAGCCTTCTAGATCATTAACATGTGTATAACTTTCTAATTACAATAGGCAGAGCCAATAATTTTAATATAAATCAGTTTTTCTTAGGAAATCTTTGACCAACATTTTCATCTTCATGCAAAATTTGATGTATGCACAAACATTCTTTCAGTTGTAAGTATTAGGAAATCTGATTGTTAATGGCCTAACATGTAATCTGTTAACTTGTATTACTTCATGTTTCAGTTCCAACTTCAATCATGGCTTATGATACAATTTCAAGAAAAGCCATAAGATTCTTTTTTTCCTCCCCTGAATCTTTCACCTCTAACCTCTTTCATGTTGTGCCTATGAGAAAGCTCCCAATTTCATATTGCTCTCTACTTTCAAACCTAATGGAAAAGATTCTCTTACACATACACCCAGACATCAGTGTTACACGTTTTATTATCCCTAAGTAAGAAGTAATGTGGTCATAGGTGATGTTCATTGAATATAATTAAATTCTCATTTTAAAAAGAATTCAAATGACAAATTTTACATCTATTAAATAACAAAATACAGGAATTTTTTTATGCTAAAGCACCAAAAATGAAATTCCTTTTATTTTATTTTCCTAGAATTATACTCCATATGCCATATGCAACTAATTTTTATTTTTTGGTACCAGGAGTCAAACTCACGACCTCGTGCTTGCCAAGTAGGCACTTATGCCAGTGAGCTAAACCCCAGCCCATATGTAACTAATTTTATAGTAATATGTAGTTGAATCAACTCATAATTAGTTATATAACTATTCGAGTAATCTTTGCTTTCATTCTTACATTATTATGTATGTAATTTTTGTCTAAAACTTAAAACTTAACCACATTCTATACAAGTCATTCATAAGATATTGTTGAACTATCAATGACTGTGTTGAGATAATCAGGATAACATGAAGCTCCACATAGAAATCCAAGGACAGAATTTATTAATCTCTCCCTTCCTGATTACATTGTTAGATTAAGTGATATATATATATAACATTTGATGCTTCAGTTCATCCTAGAGCATATCACAGGTAAGCCTGTGACTATTATAATATTTTTGAAATGAATAAATAAGACCTTGAAACTGATCAAGGAAATTTTGTTTTCTCTTAAATCTTTGTTGAATATGACTTCAGATACTAGAAATCTGTAAACATAACCATTATCCACTTAGAATAAGTTTCATTTATTATATATACTTGCAATTTCAGGAAAAAATCTTCTTAAACATCGATGGGAGATTATATATATATTCTATAATAATTATTGGCAAATTGAAAAATTCTGAGTAATTATTGCTGGCTAATGTTTTTTATCATTAATATATGACTGATGTTCTTAAACAGGAACATAACTGATTCAAACTCACAAGAAAATTCTTGATGCAATTTATTAACTTTGGATACTTAATAAATGTCACCAAGAGAAGACACTTTTTGTCCTCCTATTTGAAATGATAGATATCTATCCATCTATCAGTACACGTTTTTGATCTCTGTTAACATTAATATCTATCCAGTAGTCTGAAAGCCAAGACTATAGAAGTACTTTTAACATTTTCTCCATTTCTCATGATAACATTAAAAACAAACTCCTATATTTTATTACAAGTAGTATCACTATTGTGTACAAAGTGTTTGAAAACTATATTTTACATACTCTCTTAGTCCATATTGTGTTGCTATAACAGAATACCTGAGCTGGGCACTTACAGAGAAACATTTAGCTCATAGTTTTGGAGGGTAGAAGTCCAAAATTAGGTGGCTACATCTGTGCAGCCTTAGTGTAGGTCTGTTCATCTAAGTTATGGAAGAAAAGTACAATAGAAGCAGTACTTGCAGAAACGGGCCAAATTGATGGGGTTGTTTCATTTATAGCAACCCACTCTTGTAAGAACTAATTTATGCCATAGGATCACTGTTAACCTCTTCTACAGGCACCCAAACCCCAAAGTGTCTTACGCTAGGCCCCATCTCTTAGGAGTTCCACTCCCTCTACACTGCCAAAATGTGGACCAGTGCACCAGCACATGAGTCTTTGGGGGAAGAATGCATCTAAAACATAGCACCCATCCACAAACCGGTCCATACTCCCCGTGGTCATGTACATGGTTTGGGGATTTCCAGAGTTATAATGATGCTACCTTGTTTTGCTTGAGGTAATATAACAAACTACTATTGACTGGGTGGCTTAAGAAATACGTATTAACTCTTCACAGTCATGGAGGTTGATGGTGCCAGAAAATTTAAATGCTAGTGATAGGCCTTTCCCAAGCTTGTAGACAGCCAGTTTTCACATGGAATTTCTTTGGTCAGGTCATCTGCCATATAGCGGTGCCCTAGAGCAGTCAAGTGACAGAAAGCAGTGATTCAGTCATGGACTGCATATATGGTGTAGGTCCTGGAGGACTTTATTGTCTAGTGACATCATAACTGTCCTAGTGTGTATAAGTATACTCTAAGATGTTTGCATTACAGTGAAACCACCTAATGACATTTTCCAGGAATACCCCTTTCAGTAATCCATCCTGAAGTGCTGTCTCATAACCCAATTTCACCTTAATTACCTCACAAGGCCTCAACTCCAAAAACCATTTCATTGATGGGTATGGTTTCAAAAATTAATTTTGGAAGGGCCACAGACACATATTCCATTGTAGACTATCCTGAGTCTGTTTTCTGCTGCATTAACAGAATACTCAAGAGTAGGTAGTTTATCAGCAACAGAAATTTATTTGACCCATAATTCTGCAGGCTGAGAACTAAATTAAAAGACTGCATCTGGTGAGGGCCTTGCTGTATCACAACTTAATGGAAGATATTATATGGTAAGAGTGCCAGAGATTGCATTCTACTTTATATAATTATTTGTGCCTAAATATGTATTTTTGAAATGTATCATTTATTCTAAAATATTGGTTTTGGTTTTCATTTTCTTAATTCATTTACTCCATAGCACACTAGAATTATGAGTTTGCATTAAATCTGTGTACCAGAATTATTCCCAAGATTGTGCAAATTAACATGCACCACACCACTGAGTCTAATCAGTAAGTTAATATTTTCTGTGGTCTCACATATCACTTAGATTCTGATTACTTTCTCAGGGATTTGGCTCTGTTTTCCTGCTGTCTTCTGTTACATCTCATCTCCTTTGCCATTTATTTCACCCAGACCTAAACAGTAAATGTTAGAATTATTCAGTGATCTTTTCTAGGGTGACTCCTTATTTCATCTGAGTCATCCTTCCTCCAAAATCTTACTCACTCCTCAGTTTTCTGAGACTGTCTCTATAGACCATCAGCAAACTTTGTATCACTGCAGCAGACTGCCTTCCTGTGAGTAACTTTCATTTTTTAGACAAGTTTGAGACTGACAGCCAAATTGAATGGGAGGTACAGAGATTCCACATATAGCCTTCAAGCCAATACAAAGACAACCAATTCTATCAACAGCATCTCCCATCAAAGTTCTACATTTGTTATAATCCATAAACCTGTACTGACACACATTATTTGCCAGGTCCAAAGCTAAGGAGTATGATTGGTTCTGTACACTTGTATGTTTGTAAAGATGTAAATGCCACGTATTCTCCATTATAATGTCATAAAGAGCAGTCTACTGACATAAACTGGAAGTAGGCAGAATAACACGAGATTAAAGCATACAAATTTATTTGATATATGATCATATTTCATATGACACAGCAGTCTTCAAAATGAAGACTCATAGACTCAGGAGGAAATTTCCATTTTTATGCTTACATAGATTCAATGAAATATGAACAATCATATAGAAATGTGGTTACTCTAAACAGTATATAGTCCAAAAATAACACACTAATGTTATTCAACATAGAATCAGAAATGTTTTGATTTCTATGATCTACCTGGGCAAAGAGGAAATTCACTAAAATCAGTCTGTATCACCTGCCTCGGGGGAGACATGAGTGAGAGACAGAAGGAGGGGAAGTCAGAGAGAAACTTTGTGTCTTCATAATTTTCCCATTACTGGAACAAAATACTGCACACCCACAATTTGAAGGAGAAGAGGTTTATTTTGGCTCTGTACTTCAGTCCATAGCTGGCTGGCCGCAAGACAAAAATAAGATAGTATAGGGAAGCTGAGGAAGAGGCAATTAATCTACAGCCAGAAAACAAAGAGACAAGAGAGGAGCAAGGGACAAGAGCATACTCTTCCAGGTCACAGCCCCAGAAACTTACCTACAACCAGGTACTGAACTCAACAGTGGCACGACAAATACAGTGCCCTGTGACCCAGTGTTTTTTCGCACTGTTGAGAATTTGGGAGAACTTTTAATATCTAAATCATAACACTTTGATCCTGAGGCTTTAGTGAGTCTTGGCATATTGTTTCTGAGCTCCAACATTGCCTTTTCTGATTAGCTCCATTTATGTAGGAATATTTATGTAAGTTGCCTTCATATTTTCAAGACAACATCAGCTCACTTACCTGGCAGCACTGATTAATAGTCTAAAGGTTGCGTGTGCCACAGATTATCTATTCATCTACTGAAGGACAACTCTGTTGCTTCTAAGTTTTGATAATTATGAATGAATCTATAAAGAAGAAAGACAGGTATTTCAGTGGACATGAATTTTCAACTGTTTGGGGATAAATATAGAGAACATCTTTGCCGAGTAGTATTCACAAGACTTATTTGTTTATAATTGCAAATAACTGCCTAACTGTTGTCCAGATCAGCTGTACCATTTTATTTTCCTGTCAGAAATGAATGAAAGTCCCTGTGTCAGCACATTTTTACCAGCATTTGGTATCTGTGTTCTAAGGTTTGACCTTTTTATAGCAGTGTGTTATCTTATTTCATTGGGCACTTTCCAATGTCATGTGACTTAATTTTTTTCATATGCTTATTTTCCATTTTTAGATCTTCTTTGGTGAGGTATTTGTGAAGGTCTTCAGCTCACATTTTTTTCAGGTTGTTCTACTACAGTTTTGAGATTTTTTTGTATATTTTGAATATCAGTCTTTTATGACACATTTCCTTTGCAAATTGTTTTTCCTAGAATGTGGCTTGTCTTTTCATTCCCTTGCTAGTTTGCTTCATAGAGCAAAAATTTACAATTTTACTGAACTCCAGCTTATCAGTTCCTTCAAAAATTGTACCTTTGATGTTGTAGTTTAAAAGTAATTTATACCATCACCTAGATTTTCACCTATGTGATCCTCTAGGAGTTTTATATTTTTATATTTACATGTTTTGAATTAATTTTTTGAATTATTTAAGATCTGATTTTGCTTGATGTAGATGGCCAATTTTCTTAACACCATTTGCAGAAGAGCCTAATTCTTCCTTGTTGTGTTACATTTGCTTATGGTCAAATTTCAGCTCATTTATTATATGGATCTTTTTTTAGGTGCTCTGCTTATTTCCGCTGGTCTATTAATCTGTCCTTTAATTAATAGCACATTGCTTCAATGATGTAGTTTTACAAAGATTTGAAGACTTGTGGGGTGAGTCTTTCAATTAAATTCTCTTCAATATTGTGTTGGCAATTATGCTGTCTATCCATACATATTTTAGAATCATTTTGTTATGTTAAAATAACTTACTATGATTTTTTTCATTGAGATAACAATGAATCCATATACCAAGTTTAAATCGACTGGCATTCTGACATTATTGAGTGTTCCTATTCATGACCATAGACTATCTTCCATTTATTTAATTCTTCTTTAATTTGTTTCATCAGAATTTTGTAGTTTTCCTCATATAGAACTTGTACATATTTTGGTAGATTTGTGCCTAAGTATTTAAATTTGAGGCTACTAATGCAAATAGTATTATCTTTTCAATTTCAAAGTCTGTTTGTTCTTTGCTGATATATAGGAAAGTAATTATCTTTTGTATATTAACTTTATATCCTGCAACCTTACTCTATTTCCTTTTTCTGACTTTTCCTTAGAGGTTTTGACTTACATATTTAACGGAAACTGAGACCCTTACATATTATCTCAGGAACAATACAAATTAACCAATATAAAACATAATTTATTGTCTCACCCACATATATTTGGTCAATATACTACCTTTATTTTCCCTATGTCAGTAAATGAAGTGACTATCCATCTATCACCCATACAGACACATGCAAATCGAAATTCCTATTTCATTCCTATACCAGACACTGTTAATTCTCTGCTCAGAGAATTTTTAACCTTGCTTTCTGATATTGTTTCTTGGTGTTATTTTCCAAACTCCTTGTGCTTTTGAATTCAATGACCTAAACTTTGATTCTTAAGAAAACTGCCCATCCCTTAGTGCCCTTTTACCTGATATGGGGAAATCAAGAAGTACCTGGGAATAACTTTGTGGCCATGAATGCAGGGCAGTGGTGCTTTGTCTCCATTTGTTTGGCTTGTCCTAGGTTCTCATATTGGATTTCTCTCTTTTCAAATATTTGTGCAATATTTTTCTTTTCTGTTAGACTCTGACCCCACAAAGGCAAGGAATATATGCATTCATCCTTTGTTTCTTATCTGTGTGGCTTCAGCAACTGGAAAAATCTTATATATAATAAGTGCTTTATAAATATGCATTTATGAATGAATTAAGAACACCATTAACTATTAAAAAATTTCCTGAGGAAATCTAGAAATTTGGGCAGCCACCACCAGAATGGTTAAGCATCTTCTTTAGTTGACAAGGTCAGATGATTCTGTATAGGTGGGGGCACACACACAAAAAAAACACCTACATGATATGCTGAATTCTATCTTGTGTATACATAAATGCAAGAGTTCTACACAAATTGTTTATAAAATACCAGATGCTATTAAATATTGTCTTTTGTTATTTTACAAAGAAAATCTTCAATTTGAAGCACTTAAAAGTTCTTAGTTATGTGCCATTTCCTCCTGTGTATTTCCTAATCTCCCAACACAAACAGCAATAAATTAATTAATTAATTAACCCAGTTGAGATTACAGTTGTTCCTGATTTAGCTAAACTCACAAGCTTCTACCTTTAATACACATTTCGGACAAGATTATGTTAGGTTATAGGAGAAAAGTATCATACACTAACTGTGCTAGATATCTCCTAACGTTATCTTGATAGTATTAAGAGCTACGAAGAAGTGATACTATTTACATAATCCTTTCTAAAAGATTTGACATCTTAGGAACTTTCCTAAAAATTTATTCATTGTTTTTAACATTGCTTCTTTGATTTCATACCAAACTTATGCTTATCACATGATTGCTCACCCAATTATATAATAAAGTAAAAGGCATCATCAAATACTTTAATAGGAATGCAAGAAAATGTAGTTTGGTTCACCAAATGATGCAGAAAATAATGTGACAACAAAAACTAGTATTGCAAGTAAGATATTAGTTGGAGTAGAATCAGTATTTCCATACTTTAGGAAAAATTGAAAGTACAAAGCCTTGTAAATATAAATAGATGAGAAGCTTACAGATACCATAAGATCACCATGTTTTAAAAATATAGTGGAATAGCAACATAATGTAAAATATTTATGAGTAAATATTGAATATAACTGGTTCTAAGTTGTGTGAGTAAAAGACTATATTTTGATCAAAATGGTATTAACAATATCCTCTTGCATAATATTGTGGTCACCTGCTTCCCCAAAATGAAAAGTATAGTGTGTCTTTGCCTGCATGTATAAAATTTCTGCAAACTTTCTTATTCTGAACTACTTTTAGGCAAGGAATCTTTTGCCAAATTATGTTAATGCCTACAATTTAAACTATATGCAGACTTAACAGTTTTTTAAAGTCTATGCATAATTAGCTAAATTCTTAAAGGAAAATCCAAAGTATTTTCTTGTATTAGAATAGATATTAAATACACTGATTCTTGGTTAACTTGGAAGCATATGTTTTGGAAAAAATAAGACCAGTCTTCCTCACTACTTCTGATTATGGAGCTTAGCAGGCTAGATATTATTCCTCTATCTCCTTAGGCCTCTTTAAGGGAGACAAAAGAAAGGAAGAGAAGAATACCAAGGCCCCCCACAACCTCTCCAAGCATCTGGGCTGGCCCAGGCAAACAGGGCCTTCAAGAAGCACAGCAAACAAACTGACACCGTGTCCACAGGTTATCATTATCATCTTTTTAGAGAATATCGGATCGATCTCTCCCTACCACAATGGTGCTTCAGGGCATGCCTCTCTGCTGGGGAGTGGCTGGCTAACGGGTGTCATTGCAGATGGTTGGTGGAGAGCACGTGTGGAGCGGCGAGGAGGGCAGCCCTCCGTGTGGGCCGGTGGGATCGCAGGCTGGAGGCAGCCAGGAACTCTAGCTCCTCCTTGTGTCTTTCTCGCCTCCTAGCCTCGGCTGACCTTTCGCGGAGGAGCCAGCTGGAGCTGAGCGCGATTTAATTGAATGGATTCCTCAGATGTGTTTGGAGTAGGGTGATGAAGAAAGGAGGAGGAGGGAGAGAAGGCTGGATACTGTGGTGGAGAGAGAGAAGAGGGGGAGGGAACTTTCCATGACCTTCAAAGGCTAATTGCCTGGCTCTTCCTGGGCCCTGACTGGAGCCTGACTTGCACCGGGCGCCTGTTGTCTGGTCCAGCCGAGGCTCCGTGGCCCCTCCCTCAACTCCAGCTTCAGCAGTGCAGCTACAGCAGCCGTTCCCTGGTGACCTTCAGCCCAATCAATAGCTGGCTGGCCAAAGTGGCCTCAGTTCCCTCTGCCCCTCGTGGGCACAGCCATGCTCGCAGGCTCTGCTCAGCCTCCAAGCCGAAGCCTCCCTCATTAATCTGAGCCCAGGAAGAAGCAAAACACAAAAAAAAACAGAGGGGTATGGTGCTGACCAGAAGCACTGGGCGGGGGCGGGGGCGGGGGTGGGGGGGTGTGCGCGTGCACCTTTAGTCTTCAGTGTTGGCTTAATAGCATAAAATCAAAACCAGCCAGAAAAATCAGACTTGTCCTCTGACGCTTTCTCTCTATCTTGTTTCCATTGTTGGTTTCTAAAATTATAAATCACACCAAGTAACCAGATTAAGAGTTTATCCACGAACACGGCCCCTCCCCTCTGCTCTCCAAACCCTGGCTTTACAGGGTGTGTGTGCGCGTGTGCGTGTGTGTGTGCGCGTGTGAGTGGGTTTTTTTTTTTTTTAACATAAGTAAAAAGGAGTCAGTGAATGTCAGCTGAGTTAAATGGGTGACAAGGGAAATGGAAAGACGAAAATTCATCCCTTCTTGTCTTTGAGAGCAATTTAATTAGGCCCGAGCCCCCTGCGAATGGGTAAGAAAAAGGCAGGTGCAGGCTTCCTCTGGAGGCAGAAGCGGCCTTGGATGCTGCATAGGTGCCTTTACACACATACACACAAAGGGTTTTTAAAGGATCATGTAAGAAGATCAACCGATAAGCAGCTAATTTTGTGTACTTAGGGAACAAAAAAGAACGTGTGCTCCCACTGGAATGCAGAAGGCAATGGGAAAAATAAAAGCAGGGAGGAAAGATCTTAACTATTTTCCTTTTAATGCTGATCACTAAAATTAAAGATTTATACTCCTTGACAGGATGATGAGCTGTAGCTCTTGGGGAATCTGTGTGTGTGTGTGTGTGTGTGTGTGTGTGTGTGTGTGTGTGTGTGTGTAGATGTGTTGAAGTACATTGGAATCTGGGTAGAACTACATGTGGATGAGTGGGTGCATGTGTAAAATATAGGTTGATATAGTCATATACATGCAAATAAGAACTTTTCATGAACTGCAGTTATTTTGAAAATTTTCATCAAAAAACCACTTTTAAGCTAATTGGAATCTGCAGACAAGAAACCTCATTTTTTGGTTCAAATGAATTTTGTGAAATGTCATTTGATTCGGGAAATATGACTGATCTGACCGATTTCTTGATAAGAAATGAGATGAGCCGTTGTCCTTCAGGATATCATAGACTTGAAATGGGGGATTTTATGGTTAATGCCATCAGATAGAAGTGTCCTACTTTGAAAGGAGAAGTCCGTCAGCTGCAGGGGAAAGCTGAAATCTGAATTCATCTGTAAATCCGCTGCTGCAGTTAAACCTGGCATGTAGCAATGATAGATTTATTTCCTAAGCATTAATTACAAAATAAATGGCAATAAATAATGAAGTGATTGATATAAAAAAGGTAATAGCTATATACTTTCCCATTTAGATTCCACTTTTAGTTCTTAATGCCATATGGAAACCAAGAGTAAACAAAGGGATTCAAACGGGCCACAGTGGGAGATACATTTTTTAGGAGAATGATTAATAAGCCATTTTTACAAAGCACCAGTATCATCAGTGGAGAAGAGAATAAAATCAATAATAGCATACATGAAAAAGTAGAGCCACAAGCAAGAAGAATACCTGGGTCTCTGACCCCTCAGGCACAGATGAATGACAAGTTAGGTAGCCATGCTTGCAAAGGAAAGCAAGGGAATGGAGACGGTCATCCCACGTTGAGGTGAGCATTTTAAATGGATTACAACCGGCAGGAAAAAGCCAATGCAATACATTTCATAAGAAGAAATCTCATTGAGAATTAAGTTGTATCTGCTAGCTCCAAAACCAGCAGCCTCACTTTGACCAGTGACATGCTGCACTGCTGGGTTGGGCATTCATGTCTTGGGGGTGTATGTTTGTGGTGTGGGATTGCTTACCATGGTCAGGTGTACTTAAGACTTCAGCAGCAAATAAAGATGCCCATGCAATTTAGTCAAAATGTAATAGAAAAGAGCTGTGAGAAAGAAAAGATGAAAGATAAGATAAGAAGAAGGTAGATTTCAAAGTAGGATACTTCAAGGTAGTAAGAGAGAGAGGAGGAGATAAGGGAAGAAAGGTGTGGGATGAGGATGGGGAGAAAAGAGAGAATAAAAGGGCAGAGCAGGTGAGATAGACAGGGGATGGGGTGGCATTATGCATCTGACATGTTTTGAATTCCCTAACTCCTTGTGTTTCTTCAATACTAACTTAACTTCAATTGTCACCTAGAAATGTGAGGATTTTTAGATTCATACACTAATGAATTAATGCCAGTGAGAACTTGCTTACACACAAAAAGCAGCACAATCACAGAATGCTTTACATTTTATTGATGAAAGAGGCACATAGTTATGACATCAAATTATATGAACTATCTGTATAAATTCTGGCAGGTCACAGTTCTCTCATAATTTTTCTAGATATAAAATGTACTTTATTAAGGGAAACTTGCTTGAAGAAATTAAAATTTTTGGAAAATATGCAATCAAAATTCTCAGTTACTTAGAGGAGTCACTTATAGTCTAATCTCTTATAAAACAAAACTAAAGAATTTTCCAGGTGGCATTCTCATTAACATGAGAATGTTCCATAAAATAATAAGAGATACGAATTTCCAAACCTTCTGCAATAGCTACAATCTTTTTTTAAATGTCATTTCTCTTTCCTGGGCTAATAATTTATACATAGTTTGTATACCTAAGAATTAACTACATGTGTTTTATTTTTAACATATCTTTCTGGGCAGGTATTCATCTGCCAACTAAATACCTACAAAAACATAAAAAGACTGATACACAGATTATTTGTAGGTGATTCACTGTGCAAACTAAATAATTTTCCATTTGATGTGTTTAATGTTAAGAAGGCACTAACTTTCATAATTCCAATTCCTTTGAGGCACAACATCTCAAAAAAAAAAATATATATATATATATATATATACACATATTTGTCCTGATTTAACTATTCTAAGATGAAGTGTATTAAAGACTTACTACAAAAGAGATTATGCATAAACATTCTGTACATTTCCTTCTTTAACCTCTTGATAAATATGTATGACATATAATACTCTTAATGGCATGATAGATATTTATTTTGTCCCCTTTCTTTACAACAGCCATTGAATAAAGAGGAGCCCAGAAAAAATTACAGTCACATAGGCACTGATATAACAGTGCTATGAGGAGATGATATAACTCAGCCTTAGATTGCACCCTCAAGAAATCATGTTGGATTTCACAACAGGTAAGCACCTGACAAATCCTTCTGCAAAAAATAGCAGAAGAGTACATCCTGGATAACATCTCAGATACATCAATTTTGTTCCAGAGACTTTTACATTACCACACTGATCTAGAGGCACAGCAAGGTACTTTTTCAAATATACCTTTCATGTTACTATGCACTGCTCAGAGACTACTTCATAATATCAAATTTAACAGTTGCTTAAAGGATTAGAGCTACACTTTTAAAATTCTGAAATACTGCTAATCTTATTTTTATGAAAACATTTGCATAGGAAAGTTGTCTGACTCTCACAAATATTAGACATCTGTTAAAATGTAGAGGCTTCTTAAAGTGACATTATTTTCAAATTTAAATATTACATAGGTTCATTTATCTAAGTGTTATTAGTTATATGTGTTTATGTGAGGCAGAACAGAAAATGAATGTTTTTACCCAAAGTATGGCTGAAAATTATTCTAAACTGCATATTCATGCATTCATTTTTTATTAAAACTCTATTAAGTGAAATCTCTTTCAAATGATTAATTGTGTGTAGCTTTGTGTAGTATTACATTTCCAGCAAGAGTACCATTTCTGAAAGTACACACACAAAAAAATGTATCAAATATCTAAATTAATGTTTTGCTGTTGTTAAATAAAAGCAGGAAAAATAATGGACATAATGAAACATAAATGTCATACTTGCATTTTTGTAATACTAAAATAGTACCATCGCTGATGCATTACATACTTATGTGGATAATAAGGTTGTGTACTTAAAATAAACTGAATGAAAATGTCTACTTACTGATGTAGAACTTCATGCAGACAAAGTGCTGTGTACTACAGTTTTTAAGGAGAACAGTGCTGCAGATATATAAGCATGATTAAGAGATTTCTCTATTGTCTTACAAGAGGCAAAGGAAGGGAGTTCGAGTTGTGGGTAAGAAGAATGCAAGATATTAGAGGAAAAGCACAGGGGATACAAGAATGATTGATTCCAGAAAAAAATCTGTTCAGAAATAATTTTGGAAAATCACCAGGAGACATGAAATACTAACAAGGGACAAGTAGAGAATTAATTTCTACATTGTATGTGTTAGATTAAGAAATGACATTTAAAGAATTCATTTGATATAACTCCTTACATCTGCTAGTACCAGAATATTACACATAATAAGAACTCTCCTGTCAAAAACTATCCAGTAAATGTCCATCAAGTGAGGAAAATAAGTGGAATTTTTCATATTTCTAGTTCCAGAACTAAATCTAGGCACTGCCTCTTACCACTACTGGCTAACTAAATAGTTAGAAATAAAAATAATTTAAGATACTTAAAATAACCAGAAAGTCATAAGTACCCAAATTTTACAAATACTTTGAAGTTAATGAAGAAAGAAACAGATTTATTTGTGTGTATAAAAGAGAGAGAATTAAACTTTATATTCTTCACTATTTGCAAACTATTGGGTCATCAGAGTGAACATTAATGATACCAACAAATTTAAGTTAAAAGAGAAAAATATGGTATAATTTAAGCCATGAAAGTTGTATTATTTTTACATTTTCTTTAGGGTTATATATTACATATTATATATAGTGAGTAAATAATATTAAAGATTAATGAATGAATGGATGTAAATATAAACAAATCTATCTAAAAACACTTTTGTGAACAAAGTGACTACTAAGTAATAAATATATCATTTCTTCTCTTAGATATTTTTTATATATTTCATAATTTTACAAATTCAATGGGATGATCCATAAACCTAATATTTTCAATCGGGGTGGAGATATTTACTATTCTTCCCAACTTATTGATCCCATGAATTGGATTTACAAGCCATTAGAAAAATGGGATGAATAAGACTGAATAAAATTGTGTGTGTGATTTAGGATAACAAATGTAACATGCAGTTATTTGGACAAATAACTCCCTGAATATATCTAACCATGATAATATGGTGTAAGAATGTGATTTTTACCATACATATTATAATATTTCCAAGAATGAGGTTCCAAAAAACCCCAGGCATTCATCTGAGTCAGAGAAATACTGAAATTTCAGAAGGCCAATTTTGTAACATAATTCTGAAGAATGTTAAGGGAGATGGGGGAAAGGTCTATTCTAATGCATGACAATATGTTTCTGGACACAATAAGAGAAATCACTAATTTAATTGCAGTTGTGAAAAAATAATGGAAAGCAGTAGAAAGCAATTTTCCGAGCTCTCAGAAATTTATAAATTGTTTTCATATCAATGAGAGAAGAACTAGTAATATAAAACAGCAAGAGAAAAGACACTGTGATAGTAGTAGGGATAAATTTGTCCTAGAATAAAGCATTTGACATAACAAATCTTAAGGAAAAGCCTCCAAATAGATTCCTCACTTTATAATGGAATCAAACCCTGTTTAAAGGAATACAAAATCAAGCGCTCACAAATGTAGAATCTATACCTTCCTATTCATTAAAAATGAACTTTCTACTGAATTGTATGTTTGAAGTTTGCCTGAAAGTAATAACTACAAAATAGAGAAGAAAAAAAGAAGGAAGAAAGAGAAGAAGGGAAGGGAGAAGGGAGGATAAAAGAAGAGAAAAGAAGGAAGGCAGTGAAGGATTGAGGGAAAAAAGAAAGAAAAAAGAAAAGGAAGGAAGGAAGGAAGGAAGGAAGGAAGGAAGGAAGGAAGAAGGAAAGAAAAAGAAAGAAAGAAAGAAAGAAAGAAAGAAAGAAAGAAAGAAAGAAAGAAAGAAAAGAAAGAAAGGGAAAAGGAAAAGAAGGAAAGAAAGGAAGGAAGAGAAAGAAATTGGCATTCATTAACTTGATCGTGGTAATCACATCATAAAAATTTCCACTATACAATCATTACATTGGTCTCCTTAAAATCATACAGTTTTACTTCTGTATTAGGCTTTATTAAAGCTGGAAATTTTTAACTTAAATTTTCAAAACATCATTTTGAAGAATTCAAACAATACCTAGACATTAAATCAGTAAGTTATACAATAACACAATATTCTTGAACAAGTAAATTGATATTTGTAAGACATTCTACCAGTAGCATCACATACTCATTATTTTAGGTACAAATTAAACATATTTATTCTCATCACTAAAATTATTTACAAACATAAAAAGGGAAAGAAAAAATCTATACAGAGTATATTTTGTAGCCCTTACAAAGTAAAATATCAACAACAAACACCTTGAAGTAAAATATTTACAAATGAAACTTTTTCTAAATAATCCATTGGTCAGTGAAGAAATAATAAGGGAAATGATACTATAAGTGAATTAAATGAATATATAGCATCTAAAATGTTGTAAGATGTAGATAATTTTTAAGGGAAATTTAAAGCAAGAAAGCTAGTAAATCTTTTATGTATGATTTCAGTTTAATGAATGAGAGAGAGAGAGAGATTAAACCAAATATAGGTAAAAGAAAAAAACTGCAACTGATTAGGGAAAATATGTGTAATGGAAAACACAAGAAGACTGGAATAAGTTGAAGGTCAGAATTTCACTTTTGCATCCCTTAAAGAATTGATGTGTTGTACATATGTAACAACTTCCCACAAGTATTGCAATCATATCATGCAAATATGTACTGTTAAAAAAATAAAACTTCAAAGATTTTACCTTTCTTAGATAAAAAATGATAAACTTCTATCTAAACTAATAAGAAAAATAAAGAGAAGACATAGAAGACCGGCATCAGAATTTTAAAAGATTAACAAAGGTGCAATCCTACATTGTTCAACTGATAAAAAGAAATATTAGAAAATAGTCTGAACAAATTCATGGCAATTTGATAACTGAATAAAATGGGGAATAACTTCAAAATAACTTATCTGCCTTAGCTCACTTATGAGAAAATATGTAGTCTAAATATTCCCATATTAAAAAAAAAAAACTTGCTGTTGAATCTTCCCACAAAGAAACTCTAAGTCCTTAGCACTGTATTAGTAATTTTATCAGAAGTAATTCAGGCAAATGTTTCTAACATGTATGAAGAGGTTACTAACTTTAGGAAAGATTGTAAGTCTGCCATAATCAAATGCCACGTATATGCTAAAAAATGACAAATATATAATTATTCCAGTTGATCCAGAATAGATACAGAAAAAACTCACATGCATATTTTTAAAAAGACTTGCCCATCTTAGTAAAAGACATCTATACAACTTTAACCACACATATATATTAATGAAAAAATATTATCCCATACAATCATACGGGAAAATGATAATCATTATTGCTATTTCTGAGAAACATTGTAACAGAGATTCCCATCAGGACAGTAAGAAAAGAAACATATAAAAAAACTACAAATTGAAAGTTGTTGTCAAATTGGTATGTGACAATTGCGTAAGTACCAGAGATCTAGTGAACATCATACAGCCTATTGATAACATTAAATTATTGCATACTGTCTTGGTTACTTTTCTCTCTTTGCTGGGACAAAATACTCAATACCCAAAATGAAGGAATGAAAGGTTATTTAGCTCACAGTTCGTGGAGGTTTCAGTTCATAATCAGTCGGCTCCAAGGCAGAGTGGCATGGCACCGTGGCTACACTTCAAGGTGGCAGAAGACATCAGAGCAACAAGAGCAGAAGAGACGAGAACAAGCCTCTTCTTAGCTCATATTTAAGACAAACCACACTGCCTCCAGGGCAGGTGTAGCACTCACAAAAGCTCCTTGCCCGCTACTTGTATAGGCTGAGGATGTTTACAAAGTAAGGATCATGATTATTTGCTGAGTTAAACTTCAAAACTTCTAAACTTCTCAAGTTGTCACAATATATCAACCATAATGTACTTAAACATTTATCAAGATGTTCTCTCCCATAGTAAGTATTCTTACCTCATACAGGAAAAGAAGAAATAGATGTGGGAAATATGGGAAATGATGACCATGTTTATTACCAGGATTGTAGTAACATGAGTATATACCTAAGTGCAACTTGCTAAATTGTATATTTTATTTGCATATTTGTATATCAGTTGTATCTCGAAAAGCCAGAGAAAATTTTACTAAATCTTAAAAAAAAAATCACAAAGAAAGAAAGAAAGAAAGAAAGAAAGAAAGAAAGAAAGAAAGAAAGAAACAGGGCTGAGAATATAGATTAGCAGTACAAGCAACTGCCAGCAAGCACAAGGTCCTGAATTTGATTCCTAGTATGAAAGAAGAAAGGAAGAGAAAGAAAGAAAGAAAGAAAGAAAGAAAGAAAGAAAGAAAGAAAGAAAGAAAAGAAAAGAAAAGAAAAGAAAAGAAAAAAGAAAGAGAAGAAGGAAGGAAGGAAGGAAGGAAGGAAGGAAGGAAGGAAGGAAGGAAGGAAGGAAGGAAGGAAAAAAATCATGAACTTCTTAGAACTAAATTTTAATAAAACAGCTGCAAGACTGGACTTGGTTGTGTGGGACTGACTGTAGTGGAATGTTGTGACAGCTTGTATTTACATGTACCCAACGATCTTCATGCTCTTATAGGCGGGACTTCCGGAATGTGCCTGAATTATTGCTGACCTGCTTTTAGAAGGTGAAGGCTGGTTGGAGGAGTCAACTGGGACGTGGACTGGAAGGGTTTGTCTCTCTCCCCAATTCTTCTCTTTGCTCCCTGCTTTCTGGCTGCCATGTTAATGAGCAGCTGTTCCTCCTGGTTGTCCCTGTGCCAAGACTTCCTGTCTGGAGTCAGCCAAGTAGGGACTGAAATCTCTATAAATAATAAATCCTTTCTCCTTAAACTTGCGGGTGTTAGGTATTTTGCTCTAGCAATAAAGAAAGTGACTAAGACAAAAGTTAGTGAACCTTCAGGAGATAATCTGTATCTCATAATCTAGGTGAAATAACCAGACATATTTGCCAAAATCTGTCGAACAGTACATCTAAAGTGGGCAAATATATATCATGTCGATATAACTTATTAAAGCCAGTTAAAATAATCAGATTAAAAATTTGAGAAAATCGAATTTTAAGAGTTCACTCTAAGAATCCTATTTATAGCTACCTTATTGTGTAATGTATGAGTTGCTATCCAATTTGAGAAGGCAAATCTAACATATTTCCTAAAAGAATATGATTCCAAATAAACGTGTAAATGATGAATGAATAATTGAGAATATGTAAATTAAGTAAATACAATAAATGATTGTTTTATAGTTAAAAGTCATCAAAGATGTAGTTTTGATGTGGCCACACACACACACATTGGAGTTACACAATGAACCTTGATGAAAGTTATACAAGTGCGTACATAAAATAATATGACAGAGGCTCTTCAGGTGGAAATCACTGCTTTTGATCAAATCAGCAGATTCCAGCAGTTCATTATCTATGTTCAAATAAAGTAGAAAAAGAAGACTATGTTTAAATTGTACCCAAAGCTTCTAATAACAAAATATCACAGAAAGCAAATATTGTATACAGAAAATATAAATCCATCAGACACTAATGCAGTTACATTTATATTAAAATTCTAATGGCAGTCTTACCTGTAAATGTAAGGTTTTTCAAACATAGTCACTGATGTCAAAATTTTCATAAGGCAGTTATAAGTTATTTACATTAAAATTATATGTTATAAAAGAACAATATACTTTGACAAAAGGACCGCTTAGACATTATATTTTCTAAGTAGCAAATCATTTCCACCCTCTCCTATTACAGACTATGAAATGACAATGAATAAATGTGAATGCACTTATGTAAGTTCTCTATGTGTCAGAGCATGGACAGGAAGCCAAAATTCTAGATTTTTACCTCAATATTCTTTTCACAGTGCTGCAATTCCTCTCATATTCACCAAGGCATGATTCAACTAGCAATGTTTACATTATAGAAAACATCTCTAGGCACATCCAGGGAAATCACAAACTTATTCCTCACATATAGAACAGTCCTTCGCGCAGATTTTCAGTTTTCTGTCAAATGCAGTCTTTTACCAGTTAAATTTCACTTACCCCACACATTTTCAAAGTTGAAGGATCATGGATCCCAGCAATGACTGACAACAGCAATGGATTTTAAAACACACTCACCCAATTGTAAAACTAGATATGTAAGGGATAAAAAGCTTGGATTGAAAATCATGAATAATAGATGTATAGTGGGGCCTCACTGAGTAAAATATTCTTAATGCATTTGTAGTGATAACAAAATTATTATCTAGATATCATTGACATTTTCTGATATATAAAAATATGGTATGTTGTATTTTTCTGGAAGAAGAATTTTCAAATAAATTTACAATATAAACAGAATCACTTTATAAAAGTTATTTAACAATTATAGTAAAAGAAAAGATTTCTTTTCAAGTAGCAAGTTAATATATTAGTATTAAAAAGTACTTCATTTACCCCTTTTTTGTAACAGAGTTTGGATGCAAATAATATATTCTGAATAGATTTTGTGCTTCAGAATGATTCAGCACAGATTTTCAGTGTTGGGGGAAAACTACAATAAGAAACAAATTCGTCTGAGTGGATGATTTTGATTATTTTTGTTATCTTGATTACCTTAGTAAATAATTGTGGTTTTGATGGGAAGGAACAAAATTTTTTCAGCAGTAATCACAGTGATTAGCATATGTTCTTTAATGTTATTGGTTATATATATATATATATATATATATATATATATATATAATCTTTACAAAACTTTTAAAAGTATGTGTGTTGCATAATTTATAAATGAAAAAGTAGAGTATCAGGAAATGAACTTTACCAACATCATTGCAGTGAATGGAGAAGTTGGAATGCTGAATAATTTGTCTCCTGGTTCTGATGTGAAAATATCCTAGGAAGTTCCTGGGAAGGCCTCTCTGGTCAAGTATCTTTTGTGGAAAAGAGATCCTGGGATGATCAGCCTTGTATGATCACATGGCTAGACCACAGTACCCAGAAACTGGCCAAACACTTGAATCCATGTTGTTTGAAGCTGTGTTTAGATGAGATTAACATTGAAATTAGAAAATCAAAGCACATTATCTTCTGTAATATGCATGCGCTTAATCTGTTATAGACTTTCAGGAAAGTCTTTCCTTTTCCAAAGAAGAGGAAATTGCCCTTCAGTCTGCCTTTGGAATTAAATTACAACACCCCTGTATCTTCAACCTGGTGGCCTACCTTGCAGATTCGGTACTTGCTGATCTCCACAATTGGTTGATTCCTACAATTTCTTAAAATAAATTTTACACACACACACACACACACACACACACACCTGGGAGTCATTCCTCAGTAACATATATATATATATATGTGGTACCAAAATTTGTGCTCAAAACCTATACATAAAGTATTGCAATTGCATATGAAGTGTACATATCTTCATGTATACCTTAAATCATCTCTAGATCACTTATAGTACCATATACATGCAAAATTGTCTAAAACTATATTGTTTAAGGAGATAAAACATGACAATGTCTATTTATATTCAGTACAGACAAATCTTTTAATAAACTGTCAGCTGAATTTACAATTGTTGAATCAAGTAATACTGAGGGCTGACTGTGTGTGGGTGTGTCAAATATATGTAGCTTCTAAAACAGGTTCTGTTTTATGCAGAGAACCAAGACTAATCCAGTTCCCTATAATTTATAAATTTCACCAAATGCCTTTCCCAGTCATCTCAGTGCCAATCTAAATTTACATGAAATAATTCATTACACAATTCATAGGCTGCCAAATATAGGATTAATAAATATAGATGTCAGATTGTAAAATCAGAAAATACCCTAGATGTTAATAAATAATAAAAAGTAAATTACTAAAAAAACTCTGAAATTGAACTATGTTACATAGGTATGGAAATTATGAGAGTCTTTTAAAATCTAAGAATTAAGTGGTCAGTATAAAAATTAGATGCCTTTTGAAGATAACTGCTTTGATTTTTCCTAATCTACTCATTCTTTGGCAAAATTTTAGCGATACCTGCACCATTTCCTAAAAATAGGTGGGAAAATGCAGGTTTCTAGCTCTTAAAGAATTCCATGGATTAGCTCTACATAACAATCTTTCAGACATAATACAATTTCAGTAAACAGAATGCATTATAAAATGACCCATAATTGATACTATGCTGAAATCTTTCTTTTCATTCGAGTGGAATATTGTGTGGAAAATGAAGGAAAAATAAATTGAGTATAAAGTTGAGGAGAAGAAAATAAACTCATTACCTGAACATAAATTAATTGCCCCCCTGGGTCTTGGTAACAGTGCCTTCAGCATTCCCTTTCCTCTGGCTCTATTTAGTCTCCACTAAAACCACCACACTCCTACTTACAAGTACACTGACTCAGTATTCTTTATTTTAAATCAAATCATCTTTTATTAAGGATGTAATCCTCTAGTAAACAATCTTCTGAATGCTTGCCAAAGTCTGACTTTTTTGGTGTGTACAGTTCTGATTTAACATAATACATGAGTTTTTTTTTTTCTTCTCCTCCTTTCTGATGTCATTGATGTCATTTGAGAAAGCTAACTCTATGTTCTGGTGGGTCACTTAATTCAAATGTCATTCATGTTCTTCAGTCATATAAACATATACTCCCTCAAATATTAGGTCTTAGATGCTGTTTCAGCCAAATAGATTTCTTCCAGTACTTGAATTTTTAGCTAAATTAAAAAATAAAGTAAATAATTGGCCATTCATTTTCATGTTGGTACCATGAGAGTATTGGGATGTACGTATTCTCTTTCCCATCCTAACTATGTTATTGCCTAGTCTTGCCTTCAGTTCTTCAAAGTATACAATAATGTCTAACAAATTGCTCATTTAATTAGTTTGGGGATTTAAAATCACTGGATAATAAACACAGAATAGCTTTAATATTTAAGCATAACTGCTACCCCAATTATCTAATCCCCTTTCCTGCTGAGTAATAGGTGTTTCAATAACATTTTGATCAGGTACAATAACTTATGAAAATATTTGCTTTCTAAAAACAAATTCAGTATTCAGATGTCTCCAGTCACCAGACCCATTCCAGTGGCAAACCCATAGCATAGGACCTGATCAATTCCAATCCTAGCATGTGGTTGACCTCTGCAAACCTGGTCTTCAGATCGGGCTCCTCAGATACACCTTCAGGTCTTCCTCCACTGACCCATTTGACAGGCCTGACATAGTGGTCCCTAGGACCAAGCCATCCCCTGTGAAACCATGATTCAAGCCTGTTCCCATAGACCTGAGTCCCAAGAGGCGTGACCACATGGAGTCAGCACCTGGCCATCCCTGCAAATATCAGTTCCCAACTTTCTTACCTGCTGACTCAAGCAACAGATTAGCTTATCTGAGAACTCTATTAGTAAGTTTGCCTGTAGATCTTATGACATGGCCCACTCTGAACCCGAGGACAGACAAAGTTGTAAATGGTTTTCATTCCCATAGCCAGTCTATAAAGCCTAGAATAGCTGTATATTTCTTCAAGTTACTATCCTTTTCTGTTGGTTTTTTTAAATCTGTTTTGTATGGTGGTACTATGCTGTTTTGATTAATATGGCTTTTAATATACTTTTTACATTTTTAAAAATTGTGTAGTGTAGTTTCAGCTTTTTACCATCTAATCCAGGGTTATGTTGACTATTTGAATTCTGTGGCTTCATGATGTGCCGGTTAATCTTAATTGTCAAATTGACTGGATTAAGAGACTTCTGGAGAGGTGATTGAATCAGGAAGGCAATACACTTACAGGGGATTGATCCACTGATGTGCAGTACATAGTATGCTTCTGGGAGGTGAGCCCAGACAGAGGAAGTGGGTAACTGAGGGAAGGCCTTCGGATGGTGTTTTTCTCCCTGGCACTCTTCTGCTGTGTTGTGCTTCCCAGCTCTCAGAAGCAAACAAAGTTGTTCTGCTATGTATTTCTACCATGATATTCTGTCGTGTCTTGGATTTACAGCAGTTGAACCAATGAACCAGGCACTGAAACTTCTGAATCCATGAGTCAAGTATATAGTTTCCTACTTTAAATTATGAATGATGCAGCAATAGAAAAGCTGAGTAATGGGACATAATGATTTTATTTTAGTTTCTATTTTTTGGTGGTATATGTTTCAAGCATCAATATTACGTTCCTTGTGGGAAATTACATGTACATAACTCATCTTAGTTCTTTCATCTTCTTTCCTTCCCCTTCCTTTTCTCTTCCCTCCCCCATCTAGATCCTCATCTCTTTTTTAAAGACTTGTCTCCCTGATTCAAACTATCTGTCTTTCATTTTTACTTTTACTTATATTTTGGTTTTCTCACATAAGAGAAAACATAAAATACTTAAGCTTGTCTGTCTGAGCCACTTAATTTAGCATTACAGTCTCAAAATACATCCATTTTTCTGCAAATGACTCATTCATCTTATTTGTGGTAGAGTTCACGGTATATACCTGCTAAATTTTCCTTATTCATTCATATGTTGAAGGGTATGTAGACTTCTTCCAGGATTTAGCTATCATAAGTTTTACTGATATAAATATGGATATGCAGGCATCTCTGTAATATGCTGTCTTTAATTATTTCAGGGAGATATGTAGAAGAGGAATAGTTGTGGCAAATGGAAACTTTAGCTTTAATTTTTTGATGGATCTTTAAACTGCTATCCCGTATGATTGTACTACACTAGTTTTAAATCTCATCAACAGTGTAGAAGCGTTCCTTTTTCTCTGTAGCCTCAGAAGCTCTTGCTTGTATTTGATTTCTTAATGATAGCCATACTTTCTAGAATAAATGGAACCCAAGTGTTGTTTTTATTTACACTTTTCTAATGACCAGGAGTGTTGAACATTTCTTTATGTATTTATTAGCCATTTGTGTTTCTTCTGAGAAGTGTCTAATCAATTCAGTTGTCTATTTTTTATTAGGTCTTTTATTTGGGGGGGTCTATTTTTAGTTCATTATATATTCTAGATATTAGTTATCTTTCTGAAGAATAACTGGAAAAATTTTTACCATTTCCTTTTCTGTGCAGAAACTTGATAATTTGATATGATCTCATTTGTTTATTATTAATAGGATTTCTTGTGCAACTCAAGATTTTCTATTCAGAAAATCTTTGCCTATGCTTTATGTCTTCAGGACTTTTATCTATTTAACCTTTCAGCAGTTAAGTGTTTCTGTTTTAACATTTATACATTTGATCCATTTTGATTTGATTTCAATACAGAGTGAGAGACAAGCAAAAATTCAATTTTGTATATGTTAGTAGCCTGTTTCCCAGCCAATTCTGTATAAGATACTTTCCCCCAAGCTTATGTTTTTGACCCTTTTGTCAAATATCAGATAACTGAATAGTTTGGGACCAGTTTCGTCAATCCTCCATTCCATTCTGTAGATCTACATGACTGTTTTTTCTAAAACCATGCTGTTTATCACTACATTTTTGTAGTATCATTTGTACTCTGGGATTGTGATGTCTTTTCCTTTGCTTGTATTGCCTAGGATATCTTTTGCTATTCAGGATAATTTCTTGTTCAACATGAATTTTAGAATTGCTTTCTTTAGTTCTGTGGAGAATGCTATCAGTATTTTAATTGGTATTGTATTAAATGTCATTAGTTAGCTTCATTAATTTCTGCTCTGATATTTACAATTTCCTTCCTTGTACTACTTTTAGATTTAGTTTGTTCTAGCTGTCTAGGAGCTTGCTACATATCACTGGTTATTTATTTGAGCTTGTTTTGTTTTCATTATTTGAAAACTCACAGCTACAAATTTCCCTTTTAGGAGTACTTTTATTCCATCCCATAAGTTCTGGTGTGTTGTACTGTCATGATAATTCTCAATTTCATCTGTGACCCATTGATTATGAAAGATTATTGTTTAAAAATCATCCATTTGCATAATTTCCATGACTTCTTTGCCATTGACCTCTAGTTTCATTGTACTATGATCTGATGTCATTTTCTGACTAATTTTAATTCTTTTTCATTTACTTAAGCATTTTTATGGGTTAGTCCATGGTCTATTTTTGGAGAAATTCCTATGTGCTACTGAGAAGATTCTTTATTCTGCTGTTGTTGGATGCAACACTCCATACCTGTCTATTAAGTCCATTTGTTCAAAGACTTCATTCAAACCTGGAATTTCTTTGTTGATATTCTATCTAGTTGATCTATTTGTGCTAGCATCATATTACAGACATCCACTAAAATTTTGTGTATGTTTATCTGATCATTATATCCCTTAGTACTTGTCTTATGAAATTGCATACAACATTGTATGGTACATATATATTAACAATTGTTACATGTTCCTGCTGGATTGTTACCTTAACTGGTATGTAATCCTTGTTTGTCTCTTTTGGTCAGTTTTGACTTGAATTTCACTTTGAAAATAGGATAGGTAGTCCTATCTGCTTTCATATTTCTGTTGCCTTGAATATTAATTTTCCAGTGATTTTATATCTGTGAATTTCTTTTTTATGTCTTTTTTTATTTTGAAAAGAGTAAGTCCAAACAATATAAAACAGAATAGAGTTAATCAAAATAAAACAGTGAATGTGATACAGGGCTTCAAAACAAGACAATAGGAAATCAACAATGGTTACCACCATGCCTCTTGCTATCTTTAAAGTAGCTGCCTATATGATCAGGCATAATAAAGTCAAACAAAACAAAATAGAATAAAATTAAGCAAAACAAAGCAGTGAAGGTATTGTAGGCCTTGGAACAAGATAATAGGAAATGAACAATGGCTACCATAATATAATATATTTTGTTATACCATACCATAATATATTTTGTTATCTTTGAAATAGCTGCCCATACCATCTGATATAATAAAATCAAACAAAATAAAACAGAATAAAACTGAACAAAACAGAAAAATGAAAACAATACATGGCTTCAAAACAAGATAATAGGAAACTAACAATGGCTACCACCTTCCCTTTTCAGATGCCTTCCCCCCTTTCACTTTCACAATATCTATTGTATATTTTGGATACCATTAATTCCTTCAGTCTCTTATACTAGGGAGACAACATGATGTTCACCCATGTGGAAGTTTTTGTAGGCATCTTAGTGCCTTCTCATATTTCTATTATTTTTGTTTTGTTCTGAGATTTGTGGTTATTTAGAGTGGAGAAAGCATGTTGCTTGTGTGGCATTCTCTTTAGTTAGTGTCTACTCTTCAGTAGTTCTGGGCACGGCTAAGTGTAAGTCATTATTTCTATCCCAAGATTTAGGAGGGAGGATGTAGTATTATCGACACAGCATCCACTTCTCCAGGAATTGATCATAGTATTATTAATGTTTCAGATATAACCTAGATATTGATGTAGAAAGAAAACCTAATAATAGCAGCAATTATGCTATCCTGGAAGCAATAAGTCAGCATCCAAAAGAAATGACACTGATATATGATATGCAATAAAATACCACCCTTAACCATAGATAAAGCTCTATAGTTACAGCGTAAAAACTAAAACAAACCAAATATTGATATGCAGTAATTTTCCAAAATATTGCTCCTTCATTAAAAATAGAAAAAAATTCAACAGTAATAACATAGAGCTAAAATACTAAATATTAATAAAGTTTAACAGCTATACTAATAAACATATAGGGAATAGGGAAGAGAATAATGGAAGAGAAAAATATGAAAAATTATTCAGTGGAAGATAAAAAAGCAAACAGAACAGTGAGATAAAAGATCCTGTTAAGTAGTGAAAGGGAAATAATAGCATTATATAAAGTTAACAGAAAAGAATAAATAATCAAAAAGGGAGTTAAAAAGAAAAAATGAAAAAGATAAAAAAATAAGAAAGAACAAAAAAAGAAGTGAAAAACAGAAACAGAAAAACTTGGAAAAAGGAAAATCCCAAACCTCCAGAAACTAGTGAAGGAGAAAAAAACAAAGTGTGAGTCCAAAAAATACTTTCCCTGTATTTTGAATGAGTATTTTTTTTTTTCTGGGAATTTAGTTTTGGAATTGAACAAGTCACAGTTTTCTCTGGACTGTTGGTTTGTGAGATGACTCCTTGTTTCAGCTTATCTCTTGGTTCACCTCAGACACTGGCAGCTGTCCAAGCCACAGCATGTCTTTGCTCACACTGTACATGAGGAAAACAATCAGATTTCTGATCTGTGCTGGATGAGGGAACAGAGCCAGACCTCAAGTAAACCACTGTACTTGGTGTCAATATTTTCAATACTTTCAGACCCAATTGCTTCTGAGAGTCACATCTGCTGCACCTGGTTTTTGACCATGGAAGATAGAGCTTCATTATCTTTCTTAACTTGGATTAAATTTCACTGGAAATGAGAAGCCTATGTCTGGTCTCACCTTCTCCATGACTGTCTCCTGTGATGATCTCTTACCTAGT